>VZRQ01018914.1:51918-517335 GCA_013397975.1 Machaerirhynchus nigripectus | reverse complement strand
GAGGGCGAGGGGCTGAGGGGCAGCGCCATTTTGTGTCCCCCTCCCGCCGCCCGCCTCACACACGGGCGCCGGCGCTGCCCCCTCAGCCCCGCGGTGCTGCCCGCGGCTCCCCTCAGGGGCTGAGCGGGGGGGACTCCTCGTGTTTAGCGGGACCGGGCCAGGTCTGGCGGGGAGGGGGCTGAAGTTGGCTTGCGGAAGTGGTTAAACCTCAGGAACTGATGGCAACACCTGTTTGTTGCCGTGTTTTACATTGATTATCGCAGCGATGTGTCCGCTGGTGTCATGGACCGAGGCCTGGAGGAGAGCGCCGAGCCGCCAGCTGGGCTGAGGGATGTTGAGCTCTGCCAAACCTGGATCGCCCTAGCAAGAGGAAGAGAGTCCCTCAGCCAAAAACTGGATCGCCTTAGAAAGAGGAAGAGAGTCTCGGCTCTCCAGAGGAGCGAGATTTAGGGCGTCTGGCAGCCCTCCCGACGGTCACCGTGAGGTCACCGCAGTCATACGGCTGGCCCAAACACAGCTGAAATTAGTGCTTTGATTTATTCACCACTTGACGCCTTTAGCCACACTTCCAGTTCGCTCACTGTGCTAAATTCACTGCGGGTGGAGTGGTTTTTTTTTTACAGCCAAGAGTGCTTTTGCCTGTTGCCTGTAGAGAAAGGACCCAGGCGTTTACAGTTATGACTACTGATAACTGCAAACACAGCTCCGATCATCATCTTGTGTTTTACATGTAGTCAGACTGTGTTGTGACAAGGAGAAGAGTAAGTGATACTTGCATACGCCTACTTGAACAGATGCAAATGCAGATCTTGCCTTGGTCTCCTCAGAGTACCCAGGAGAATCCTGTTAGCGCCAGTAATATTGACCGACCCTATCGGTCGGAATAATGACATAAAATTAGCAGGAGGGAAGGAAATTGAAGAGTAACAATAGTGATTTGTATCCTAACTGTGTGCATAGACATAGTCAGACCTGAATTCTTCAGTGCAAAGTCCCATCCAGACACCACACAGAGGGTATATGTGGTTCTGAAAAGCAAAATTGGGAAATAGCCTTAATGGTGAAGCAATATCAGAAAATATGCCTAATGGTAAAATTTATTATATGCTGGAAAATTAAATTCACGAGGGAGGTTATGGAAACCTCACAGATTGGGTAGGGGTGTAATTTTCTATTAAACTGCTAAGTGGAAAATCCCAGAGGCAATCAATATGCTACTTTTGGAATTTTCCTAAACTTCTCTGTAAGACTTTGTGAAAGGAAACTGGGCTAACGTACTATTTAAAATCCTGCATTATATATTTTTGGGAGGATGCTGAAGCAGCAAAGGTAGATGGATGTCATATGCTGTTTGCTGGATTGTGTGGGTCCAATTAATCTCTGGTACAGTGCAATGAAGTTGGGTCTGAAATGCACCAGCAGTGTGCCTAAATTTTTCCTACAAAAAGAATATTTTCTCTTTTTAATTTTTTTTCCCTTCCCCAAACAGTCTGCTGATTCCTGTCTGCTAACTAACTTTATTTACGAGACTTAGAGCATTGCTGAAACTGTTGTGTTCGACTCTCATCCTTCCTGGGAAAATAGGAGAATTTTTATAAAGCGTAAGGCCCTCATTTGCAGTTCAGCTCACATGATGGGCTTTATCCTGCTACAAAAAACCCCACATCTTTTCTGTTTTCCTCTGTTACTCAATTTTGTGAAACATTTTGGGGTATAATTTATGAAAAAGTGATGGCAGTGTTTTATCAGCTGCTCTCTTACTCCTTTTAGTTCTTCCTTCCCTGTGCTGTTGTTTTTGCTTAAAGGGACACTCGTGGTTTAAAATGACGTTTCAGTCTGGGCGATGCAGTTTCCAGTAATGTTTTACAAGAGTTAGCACATCCCCTTTTTCACCGGTATTTCTCATTTTCCCTTTTGTGAATTAGAGAGATCCATACTTTTCATGCAGAATAAGCCTGATCCTGCAAGCTAACCTAATTGTGGTCATTCAGATGAATAAATCTTGTAGTTTTCATTTCTGAAAGTATGAGCCAGTGTGGATACCACGGCCCTGATCCTGCCATCTCTTCTGCATAAAAGTGAATTAGAAACTAGGACAAGGTGACTTTAGGTCAAAGTCTTGTAGTTATCCACACAACACGTAGGAGGATCCAGTAGCTGGAAACAGCTTCCTGTCCTGCACTGCTGGTGTTTCTCAGCTGGGACTTAGAGAAAACTACACAAACTGAAAGGCTCCCATGTACAGGGAGCTGTGAGCCTGTTGTGGGGCATTTTGGGGTGGGCATCCTAAAACTGGACTGGGATCATCTGCCCGTTTGTCACAGGCCACCGCTGCATTATTCCAGCTGGAGAAATGCAGGGATGAAAGTCCTCTTTATCCCATTAGAATGGCTGCCTTGTGTCACCCTAGATAGTCACTGTCTGCATCGCTGTGGCAGCCAACGATAGGATAGTGCACACCGGCTCTGAGCGGCAGACAGCTTTTAATTTCATCTTTTATTTTAGTTTCTGTCTCGGTATCATGTTGTTGTTATTATTACATATTAAGAACCTATAAGTCCTTTTTTCCTAGTGAAAATATGAAAAATTCTGAGTGTTTTGTATATATTCATGAATGGTTTCAAAGTATTTCCTCAAACCTTAACTGAGTAATGTGTTTTTCAAAATGCCATGAAATTAGCCAACTAAATAAGGGCTTTATCTTGCAACATGTCCGAAGTCAGCATCATCATCCCTGATTATTTCTTAGTTAACATTTTATTATGCTTCAAGTTACTTTCAAAATATCCCCTCCCCGTTCTAATTAATAGTAATTTTTCCAACAATTTTCTGGTGTGTAAAATGCTTTTGTTTTTCATTTCAGATCATGAGCTAACAAATTAAATATAATTAATCTAGTAATATTTCAGTATTCAGAGCAGCAGTGCTCTTCACACGGGATGTCCCAGACCTTTTCTTTGTTTCCAGGTGTGTCCAGTTCATTACAATATTTTATTATTCAGAAGTAGGATGGTGTAGGACAAAGATGACTAAAGAGTCCTAGAGCTGAGGAGAATTAAATGGGTATGCTAAGAACCTCTTCAGCTTTTCAGTTTGAAAGATTATACTGGAGAAAGTCTCATAAACTCTATGATTTGATCTGAGGCTCAAAGTCCAATGTCAAGGAATCCATGTGAGGCCATGTGAAGTGGGAAGAGGCTGCAGACTGTCATAATAATAGCACCATGATTACCAATCATCTTGGAGCCTGACGAGGTTCTGTGCGGTATTAGGAAGCACGAGAAAGGTGAAGAGGTAAATTGGAGACCAGGAGCTGCACAGGTGACAGGTTAATAGGTCAGCTATTTTGGTTAGTTATGTGTAATGAATGGCAGTGAGGATTTTATAAACTGTAGTAGTGTTTCCAGTGGTGGTTTTGTGGTCATATGACATATGTGGGCAGTACTTAGCTCCCAAGCTGACAACAGGCCATGCTGTGCTGTGCTGTCTTACTTCAAACCTTCCCTTTCAGCAGGCCCTCATGGGGCCACCATGGATATGCCACCCTTGGCATATCCAAAGACTAGATCATTAGAGAGGAAGGTGTCTGGATGTCCTGAAGAATTCTGAAGTCAGGAGTGCAGTTGAACTTGTTTTCCTTAAGTTTTTCCTGTACCATTTGAGTCACAGTCCTTGACATTTCATGTCTGTGTCCTTAACTCTCTTTTTCCTTTGGAACACAGTTTTGAAATGCCTTCTTATCCATTCTGCTGCTTGTTAATCTTTCTCATATAAATTTTAAAGAAAAAAATTACAGGATGGACCAGTGTTTTCATCTGCTTGCCAGCTCAGGGAGACCAAAACATTCCAGAACTGTTTCAACAATACAGAATATAACTGATTCTAAGTACAAAGTGTTCTTTGTGTGTGTAGTCACAAACCCTCTGAATATTTCCATATCAGAATGCAAACCTTCTGAACATTTCCTATCAGAATGCAAACCCCCTTTTGACTGTAAGGTTGGACTTTTCCCCACTCTGTAACTTTATGTGCAGCTTGGACTAAGGTTGCAGGGAAGGGAACTATATTCTTGTAGTCGAAGTTTGATGGTCATCCACTCTGATCTAATACTTGTGGGGTAATTGGATATTAAGGTATTAAGTCTTCCCTAGGACAAACCAGTGTTTGGATTTGAATTCTGGGAGAAGTAGAGAGGAGACCAAGGTGTCTAAGCAACAGATGTAGTTGGAAGATTAAAAGGAAAGGTCTCAACAATGCTGTTTTTAGTGAAAGAGAATGTGGAAGAGTAAGAGAAATCTGCCCATATGCATGGACATCCTCTGCTTTTCTGCAAGGTGGAGAAACCCTGAGCTGTGCTAATTTTGCCCTTACAACCCAAGTGCTTCAAGGGAGCTGAGGACAATGTGAGTAGGGCTTGTTATTTTGCATAGAAATTTTAATTTTTGTGCTATATAAAGAGTAATAGTGCTTAGAAATTTTAGTCTGGATGTGTCTTTGCATCACAACCACCTCTGTCTAAAAAGATGAAGTGTAAAGCCAGGCTGGTGTCCTTGGAAAGGGCACATCTGAGCTTTGGGTCATCCTGGAGTCAATGTCAATCATGGCAGCCCAAGCACAACAGTCAGCAGTCCCAGTTCTGATGAATGCTGCAGGCACAAATTGCAGCAAGCTCAGCTCAGGGTCCAGTAGCCCAGTGAGCCCCCTGCTAGGGAGGGTTCCAAGAGGGTCATGCTGCTGTTCATGCCTCCATTTTTGTGTCAGTTTGATTCAGTCACAGCAGCTGAAGGCAGATGTAAGAGCGCAGCAATGCAATCGCTGGAGCTATGGATGGAAAATGAATGCAGCATCAGCTGTAGGAACAAAAGCATTTAACATCGTTAGACAGCTCCTTGAGGCTGCGGGATGAAGCCCAGGCAGCAGCCACTCCCCTCTAAGTCCTGACTGAGCCTGATGCGGGGATGTTAGGCTGTGCTCCCCAGCCCAGCCTCTTGCCGTTTCCAGCTTGCCACAGGGACAGCTCTCCGTGTCTTGATTCTGCCTTGATCCTCTTCTGTTTCTCCTGCCACACATTAGTAAATGCACTTGCAGTAAAATCAATGGGAGTTTGAAAACTAAAAGTAATGTGTGCTTTGGTATGCTACTAATCCACTTATTTGGATCCTCTTACTGCTCCTCTGGGCTGCCCTGATCCTCTCTATCAGCCCACCCAGCTGCTCTGATCTGCTCTCTAAACTTCTGCTGTGGCTATATTAGCATCCCTGTCAACTCACAGGGCTGCTGCCTCGATGCCATCAATCCCCTCTCCCAATGAGAGTTTCCCTACTAAATTATAATCCCTGTAGCTCGGAATACTGATGCAAGCTAAAATAAATTCATGAAAAGTTGCTGCAGCTCCTACTAAGATGTTCTATTTTCCTAAATGTTTTCCAACAGTACTTACCTTTCAGGCTGGAGAAATATCTTCAGACACATTCATAACCACCTGCCTGCTTTTCAGTTTGAAAAAATGAAATTTCATTGCAAGGTACAATGGAGTTCAAAATCTACTCACACATGCACTTTTTAAAGAGAGATTATGTGAATTTTAAATCTCTGTCAGGCTGGAGACTGACAACATCTGAAAATGGTGCTTTTATTCATCAGTAAGATAACATACAGCAGCATTTTCATTAATGTGACCCCCCCTGGATTTACCTTCAGAGATGTGTAGATACTGAAGACTCCATCACCCATTCAATCCCTGACCTCTCTGCTGAGGCAGCCAGTGCACCTGCATAGGCATTTTTTCTGAGATGGACACATCCTGCAGGGATCAAACTGACAACACAGAACTGTGATCATTTAGTAGTAACTTTGAGAGATTTCTTGCCTGTGTTGAATAGAAGCTAATGAACTCAGAAGTACAATACTTTATGCTCAACCATTTATCTTCTTATACACATTAAAGTGGAAGAAAAATAGATGTTTTTCTGTGCTTTTCTACCATCCAGCAAGATCTATTTGGTGTTTTGGATGGTGGTGTCTGTTAATACAGCTAAAATGTCTCAAACCCAAGGGATGTTAAGTGTAGACCTTGCTTTGTGGAAGGTTGAAGAAAGAGACAATTGTATGGATCTAAAACTCAGTGCATGCAGTTTGACAACCCAGTCTGCATTTGCAGGGCTTAGTCATATAACTGCACCTTTCCTGGAAGGGCTTTGTTGTTTGGGTATGTGTAGTGCAGACTGATGCTGGGAGTAAGGATGTTCAATGCTTCATTTGCCCTGCACTGCTGGAGTGCTAGAAAGAACAGCTACAAAAATACCAACAGCAGAAAACCAAAAACAAAACAACAAAAAAAGGCAGCATGATAATTTTCCTGCAAGATATTTTGGATTCTTTTACAACCACAAATGGCCACTGCTGTCAAAAAAGCGCAGTCTCCCTAGTGACATCTTGGGACCAATTCATTAGGGACTCTGATGACACAGTGCCATAAGCTGAGCTGTTGTTCCTGAAACAACAGAATTTTGCTCAGATATCTCACATATCAGCCTGTTTTTCAATAATTAGCTGTTCTTGAATGCAAAGCTTTTTAGAAGCAACAATGAGTTTTTACACCACCTCAGTTTTACAGATAATAAAACTGCTGGGATAGGAAAGACTCATGCATCCTATAGACAACCTAAAGAATGCTCATAAATATTCCTTTGTCAAAACCAGAGGATAATTAGCAGTCAGTTATTTCAAGCATGTTTCTAAAAGCCACACTACCTTTAGTAGCCTTACTAACCAGTAACATCCATATGGATGTCACTACTTTCCCAGCTATTTTAATAGTGCATTACAGACGTGTGTCCTGGCAGACAGGAGCTGGAGGGGTTGACTTGCCACGAGAATTAATCAAGTGATACTTTAAAAAGCAAAACAAACCAAATTCAAATGCCACCTTCATGATACACAGATGTCGTACTCTTTGGAAGACTTACATTTGTTAGAAATGTGGGAACCTTTTTTCTGCCATTTCCCCCCCCCCCCCCCCCGTGAGCTTTCCTTGTCTTTGCCAGTGGGATTTGGACACCTGTGGTGGAGTGCTACCCCCAATTTCTTCCTCAATCTTCCCTCTAGCTGAGTGTTTCTCTGACTGTGACCTCCTGGAGATTGTGTGCTGTTTGGAAAGGTGAGTAAGAAAGTGAACGCCCAGTATGAGTGGCTTAAATTGACTAAATGGAGGGATGGGCCCATTCCCAATGTCAATCCTTAGCAGAAATACTAACTGATAGAACACCTGGAGGTGCCCTGTGGATGTGACAAGCTGGAGGTACCTGTAAGCAAAGTAAACGTGGGGGCAAAGAGTGGGGAATTGGGTGGGTTAATCCCTCCCCAAAAGTTAAGAACTGCTTTAATAAAAAAAAGAAAATACTGAGACTGAGTGTGGAGCTCCCTTTGCCAGAAGTCGACATACTTAGTCATGGTGTAAAGGCAATTTTAACCACTGTCTTTTTTGGTATAGTGTTTTGAAGATGAATAAAAGGAACCATGTACTTATCTGAAAAGGGTTTCCAAGAGTCATCTATGCCCTTGTTACTTGAAATGAGTTCTGCAATCTTGGTCAGCTGCAAGGCATCAGTTCTGCCTCCTGTGTGCAAGTGAAAGCATATGCTGGCTGAACTGGGGGTTTCCCCTGTTTTCATATCAAATAGACAAGTGAAACTGGATGCCCATAAAGATAAAACCTGAAAACAACTAAATGTAAACTGAACACAACCACTGAGAGCAGTCAAAATTATTCTGATCCGTTTTACCACTTTGGCAAATAGATGACATCTGGGTTATTTGAGTGAAACTGGGTTATTTGAACTGCCTTCAATAATCTGTCTGTAGGTTGACAGTTGGCTTGCAGCAGATAAAGCTGAACAATCACTTAACCAGCAAGAAACTGGAATGAAACTCATGTATGTTTTAAGCTTGTATTTCTAGTGCTTAAAAGCCTCTTATGAATGTTCCAAGATTTTGAATATCTTCTAGATTTCCCTTTCCAGTCTTGATTTCATATTTAATGTTGTGAAGGAAATTACTTCAAAGTAGCTTTGCAGTTAACTCTGTGGGGTTGTTCCAGAGGTCTGCGGAAATCTGGATCTAGGGAAAACATGGGTAACGCTATTGCTTCCAGACCCAAGCTCAGTTGCTGGGAGCTCTCAAGACTCTGCAAGTGGTTTTGGGAGAGCTTAAAGGCCTGGCTACAGCCCTGACAGCAAATATATTTATTAATCACATGAGAGACAGAAATGCACAACCATAGTGGTACCAAACCTGCAGGATTTCCCTGAAAATCAAAACAGGAGCGGTAGAAAACAAATAGTCAAGCTTTGGATTTATAGCAATGATCTAATTGACTCTAATGAGTAGAATAATGCCATATATGATAAACTGATAACTTGAAATACAGCTTGGAAAAGCACACATTTCACTGTGTTAAAAATATCTTATGCAGTGATATCATCTAAGGGATCATTGCATGGATGAGGGACTGGCACAGGGAAGAAATTGTCTGCTTTCACAACACAGTTAAACAGTTTCCACACTCTGAGGGCTCCTCAGAACAGTGGTGACTTAGAGAAACCCTTTTGCAGTGTGGAGGAACAGTTTCCATGACGTGCTCCAAGGATGAGAGCTCACACTGTGAGCTTTCATGTGCACCATGAGTTTGTCTGGCAAGCAGAGCTCCAGATATCCACCCTAGAGCCAAGGAGCATGTGTGAATGGAGACAGTCAGAGGATGAGAGATCCATAACGAAGCAGGCAGGGACCATGACGAATTGCCAGCATAGATATAGCCTCAGGAACATGTTCTGAGGAATACAGGAGCTTTGAACAGTGTCCAGCTGAGACCTGACCCAACCATCTCAACAATCCATGTCCCTCAGAAAATGCTGCCCTGACCTCAAGGGAAAGAAGAGCCAAACAGATTTGTCATCCTGGAGATCAGACAGGAAGCAAGACTGGATCTCTTCATGAGGTGTCAGTGAAAGAAAAAAGATACCACCTCTTCTTATACATTAGAAGGTTTTGTAATCTCTTCAAAAAGAGAAATCTCAAATGGATGGATGACACCAAAGATTTTTTTCTCCTTTTCTTTCTTCGGGGAGATATTGGTGAATGTCCTCAGAAAAACAGAGCCAACATAACTACATGTTTGCATGCACACAGTAACTCTTTTGGGAGATGTAGTACTCTGTAGATTGCCACTTCTTGTCCATAGGACAAGACCACTGGCTTGATCACAGAGGGAATTTACATTACAGGATGCTTTGATTTGGAGGCAAGAGAGCACAGAATCAGGAATACTGGAAAAAGAGCAGTTGTGGAAAGTTGAGTCATCACTAGTGAACTTTTAGGCACCTTTTAGAAGTACAGCCTTACTTTCCAACCTTGCCAAAGTTGTTTCACCAACATAAATTAGTCAGCTGCTTCCTTGTCCCTTTTACTCCTGCCTGACAACTTATTTGTTTTGTTTTTTACAGACTGGGAGATCATTGGTCTAAGAGTCACCTGACAGTAACTGCATCTTTCTCACGAATACTGTGTGTGAGTCGGCTTTCCTCCTTCCTTTTGTACTGTCTCTAATTGAGATATAGTGTCTGTCATGGTTTAATCCCAGCTGGTGCACAGGCACTCTCTCACTCTCCCCCAGCCACAGAGGGATGTGGGAAAGAATTGGAAGAGTGAAAGTGAGAAGACTTGTGGATTGAGAGAAAGACAGTTCAATGTTACAGCAAAGGAAGAAAAGGAAAAAATAACAACAACAACAACAATAGCAATGACAACGACAATGACGACAACAACGACAACAACAACAACATAATATACAAAACAAGTGATGCACAATGTGATTGCTCACTGCCTACTGAGTTATGTCCAGCTGGCTCCTGAGCAGCAGCCCCCAACCAACTTTCCCCCCAGTTTATATGCTGAGTGTGATGCCATACAGTCTGGAATATCCCTCTGGTCATCTGGGGTCAGCTGTCCTGGCCGCCTTGTGTCCCCCAGTCTCATTGCTGGCAGGATGTGAGAAGCTGGAAAGTCCTTGACTTAGTATAACTCTGCTTAGCTACAACTAAAACATCAGTGTGTTATCTCATACTTGATCCAAACCACAGAACTGCGCCAGGTACTAGGAAGAAAACTAACTGTATCCCTGCCAAAACCAGGCCGATGTCAGACTGGAGCAGGAAATGAAGTGAGGTCTAAGGTTGTGTGTACTCTAAACTGAGGGGGCAGCTGGCACTCTGACATAAGCATCTGGATTCATTTACTGTAAAGTCCACTATGGAGTATTCCTACAGCCTTCTGACTTATGCCCTTACCCAAATGTGGGCACATTCCCCCAGGACTCATACAGAGTCATTCTTGGATCCTGTCACCATCAGATGTGATGTAATTTCCTTTCAGAGAGCTGAAAAGTGTAGGAGGACTGTTCCTGCTTCCTCATTGCAAAGTGATTGCATTCAAGCCTGAGGTAAAGCAGAGCATGACTTCTAAATCCAGAACCCTCCAGCCTGGGATTAAACAACCCCTGTAAACCAATGTGCCATTTTCTGCAAGGAAGAGCTGTGGCATACAGCTCAGGTTATCTAAAGTGGGTGAAAAGCCAGTTGTGGTTACAGCTCTCCAAAACAGCTATTGGAGCAATGGAGCTTACAACAGGGAAAGGCAAGGAAGAAATGTGTGAGGACCTAAAGGTGAAATAAAATCTGAGAGGAAGTCTTACTCATTCTTCAAAGCGTTTTCTGGACCTTTGGACTTTACAAGCTACACGGTGGAAATAGCTGGAGAAAATCAGGTAAATAAGCAAAACAAGAGATTTCTTGATGTTACTACCTGTGTCACAAATGCTGCATGCCTGATGACAAAAGCATTTATCTCTGGGATGTGTATAGTAAGGAGCTCAGCCCCTACCAGCTACCTCAGTCCTCTAGGCCTGAAGGAAGCAGAAACCAGACATCACAGGCATCCCACCTTCCTACATGGCATTTGCACCCTGTATGGCCGGCCAGTAACCAGTCTCATTGAGTCGTTAAGGTTGGAAAAGACCTCTAAAATCATTGAGTCCAATCATTAACCCAGCACTGCCAAGTTCACCAATAACCATATCCCCAAGTGCCACATCTACACAGCTTTTAAATACTTTCCAGGACAGTGACTCCACCACTTCCCTGGGCAGCCTGTTCTGGTGCTTCACAACACTTTTGGGGAAGAAATTTTTCCTAATACCTGAGGCCACGATTTATCTGATATTAGCTGTCATCTGCAATCCAGGCCCACCGCATGAGGCACTGTACAAACACACAGTCAGAGAGACTTTCCCCCAAAGATTTTTCAAGCTAAACAGAGAAGACAGCTGAATAAATTGCACGCAGACTCTCTTTAAAGAACCTGTCAGTAGCACCCCTTTGTAAAACCATCTGTACTAAAACAGGGAAAGACCCCTGTAAAAGTCATATTCGACCTCTTTTGCTACATTCCTTGATAGAAAGCATCTATATTTTGTCTCTGTCTCATAATTACTGTCATTATACTGTCTGTGTATCACTTTAAATAATCTGCTTCCAACAACAGTATGATAGTACATGGATACTGAAGAAACTTTTCCTAATATCCAATCTAAACGTCTCCTGGCACAGCTTGAGGCCATCTCCTCTTGTCCTGTCGCTTGTCACTTGGGAGAAGGGACTGACACGCCCCCATCCCGCCGCTCCTCCTAGCCACCAGGGGGCGCCGCGCGGTAGCGTGGCCTCCCCGGAAGTGACGACGTTGTTTTCCTGCGGCACTTCCCGAGGCCGCCATGGACATCCTGAAGCGGGAGATCAGCAGGAAGCGCCAGCAGCTGGAGGAGAAGGAGCTCCTGGGGGTGAGGGCGGCTGGCATGGAGACCCGGGGTTGTGGGCCTGGGGGAAGGCGGGGAGGATGAGGCGGAAGTGGCCCGGCATGGTCCGGGGAAGGGCGCGCGGAGCGGCCCAGGGCCGGGTTTCCCAAACCTGGCATGAGCCAGGATGGGGTCGGACAGGAGCCAGGAGTCTGGGGGCGCAGATGCAGCCTGACTTCAGCTTCACTGTGTCTCGAGGGCTTTTGGGGCTGGTTTAGTTTATTTCGGGCACCGAGAGATGAGAAAAGTCAATGCGATCTTTGGTGAACAGAGTGTGGTTTCTTTCCTCCACACAGCCGCGTTCTGTCCATATCCGGGCAGTGTCTGAGCGCTGTGTGTGTGCCTAAAACCCTCATATCTGGGCAGGGTCTGAGTGCTGTGTGTGCCTAAAACCCTCATATCTGGGCAGGGTCTGAGTGCTGTGTGTGCCTAAAACCCTCATATCTGGGCAGGGTCTGAGTGCTGTGTGTGCCTAAAACCCTCATATCTGGGCAGGGTCTGAGTGCTGTGTGTGCCTAAAACCCTCATATCTGGGCAGGGTCTGAGTGCTGTGTGTGCCTAAAACCCTCATATCTGGGCAGGGTCTGAGTGCTGTGTGTGCCTAAAACCCTCATATCTGGGCAGGGTCTGAGTGCTGTGTGTGCCTAAAACCCTCATATCTGGGCAGGGTCTGAGTGCTGTGTGTGCCTAAAACCCTCATATCTGGGCAGGGTCTGAGTGCTGTGTGTGCCTAAAACCCTCATATCTGGGCAGGGTCTGAGTGCTGTGTGTGCCTAAAACCCTCATATCTGGGCAGGGTCTGAGTGCTGTGTGTGCCTAAAACCCTCATATCTGGGCAGGGTCTGAGTGCTGTGTGTGCCTAAAACCCTCATATCTGGGCAGGGTCTGAGTGCTGTGTGTGCCTAAAACCCTCATATCTGGGCAGGGTCTGAGTGCTGTGTGTGCCTAAAACCCTCATATCTGGGCAGGGTCTGAGTGCTGTGTGTGCCTAAAACCCTCATATCTGGGCAGGGTCTGAGTGCTGTGTGTGCCTAAAACCCTCATATCTGGGCAGGGTCTGAGTGCTGTGTGTGCCTAAAACCCTCATATCTGGGCAGGGTCTGAGTGCTGTGTGTGCCTAAAACCCTCATATCTGGGCAGGGTCTGAGTGCTGTGTGTGCCTAAAACCCTCATATCTGGGCAGGGTCTGAGTGCTGTGTGTGCCTAAAACCCTCATATCTGGGCAGGGTCTGAGTGCTGTGTGTGCCTAAAACCCTCATATCTGGGCAGGGTCTGAGTGCTGTGTGTGCCTAAAACCCTCATATCTGGGCAGGGTCTGAGTGCTGTGTGTGCCTAAAACCCTCATATCTGGGCAGGGTCTGAGTGCTGTGTGTGCCTAAAACCCTCATATCTGGGCAGGGTCTGAGTGCTGTGTGTGCCTAAAACCCTCATATCTGGGCAGGGTCTGAGTGCTGTGTGTGCCTAAAACCCTCATATCTGGGCAGGGTCTGAGTGCTGTGTGTGCCTAAAACCCTCATATCTGGGCAGGGTCTGAGTGCTGTGTGTGCCTAAAACCCTCATATCTGGGCAGGGTCTGAGTGCTGTGTGTGCCTAAAACCCTCATATCTGGGCAGGGTCTGAGTGCTGTGTGTGCCTAAAACCCTCATATCTGGGCAGGGCCTGAGCGCTGTGTGTGTGCCTAAAAACCCCACTGTACAGCAGAGCCCCTTTCAGGGGTGTCTGATTTTGAGTTTTGGCATCAGAGGCTAAAACAGGGAGCTGCATTCAGGGGCTGTTGTAGGTCAGGCAAAGCATGAAGGAAGAAGTTGTAGTTTGTACTAATCAAGGAAAATGCTTTGGGGTGACCACATTTTCCAGCTGTTGTGTATCTGGAATGTCTTTTCAGGCACATTTCTACAAAGGTGTTCCAGACAAGCTTATAGAATACCATGTATAAAGGTCGTTTCTCCCACCTCCTTGGTTTAATGTCAAATGATGCGGTTTTATGGTTTATCTAAACAACCTGGGCCTGGTTGTGCACGTCTGAAATGAAGCTTTACACCAATGATCACCAAGGCCTTACAGGACGAAAAACTTGTGTTTTCTAAAGTGCTGGCAAGCACACTGTACTTTTAATTCTGCTTATATGTATATCATGTAATATAACTCCCTATTGCCGATTTCAGAGGTGCTTCCAACTAGTTCCCTTTCTGTGTTAATCTCTGGGAAAGGATGTAGCTGAGTTCACCAAGCCAAGTAAGAAAGTGTGAGCCATTTTTGCCCAACCACACAAAACTGAACTGGTAACAGCTCTCCTCTCTTTTAGGGAAATAAGAAGTATTTCAAACGCAGTGAGTTAGCTAAAAAGGAGGAGGAGGCCTACTTCCAGAGATGTGGCTACAAGGTACGGAAATTGTTCTTCCAGGACTTGGTGTGTTTATTTTGAAGTCTGCATTTTTTTTATCAACGGTATCAATGTTGTTAATGATAATTGTTGTTCTTTGTTCAATCTGTTAATGTTATACATTAGCCTGTAAATGAGAAGCCACCTGGAGAGGTATGACTTTCCAAAACCATTTTCAATGCAGGAAAAGACATGCATGACATACAGTTACTTAAGTTTGTGTTATGGTTTGGCTTTTATTTCTTTTTGTTTGTTTGTTTTTATTTGTGGAAAGCATGAAGTGGCTCGGGATCAAAGCTTGTCTTCCTTTCTTTTTAAATTGTGCTGTTAGGCATGAACATTGGATCTGATATAGCCACCTTCCTCCCCTTATTGAGATAAATGGATACATTTGGATAATTTTATCCAATCTTCATTGTCAGGATGTCCAAAAGAAATCAGTATAGTGTGGGTGTGCATCAAAAAGATCTGCCAACTCTCCTAAATTTGTGTTTGGGTTTTGCCCATTAGCTACCCAGCACTGAAGCTGTGCAACAACAGCATTTATGTTCTTGCTGGCAAAATATTAGAAACAATTGCTAACCTCGGGTGCATTTTGCAACAAATGGGTGATCTGGAAGGCTTTATCTGCCTGGTAACTATGTCAGGGCAAGAGTTTACTGAAATGGAAAGAATGTTGTTGTCTTTTACAAGTGTGTGTGCCTGCCTGCCTGCCTGATGGGGTCTGGGAGGGGGGATGCATTCCCTGGGGAAGACAGTTTCATAATCTTGTTTGCTGCTAGAGGGCACAAATAGGAGCTTTGTTCTCAAGTGACCTTTACCCAGTTAGTGACTTATTCTGAAACCTTGATCTGTTTGTGAATATTTGAACATCAATGCCAAAACGATTCTCGGAATGCGCAGCATAAAGTCATGGGAAAGTTCTGTGAATTTGGTTGCTCTTCCAAGAGGAAATGGCTGCCTGACGCCTTTTGAGCATTAGCTTGAATTCTTCAGAAGCTGATGTGTTTAAAGTGGTGTTACCTGTGCTGCTACAGCACCAGTTTTGTGTGAAATGTAACCCTGAAATGGTTTTAAAATAAGTTACTTTGTTAAATTTAGTATCTTTTTAGAGCCTCCCAGATTTCTGCATTTGTTCTTTACTCTGTTAATGAGACATGGAACACAGACTGATTTCTTTTTAGACTCAGGTGCCTTTTTGCTTTGCTTAGACTTAATAAGTTGAAATAATTTCACTTGCTTGAGGAAAGCACTGAAACAAAAATAACTGTGGTAAAGATACTGGTTATAACTTGGAGTCCAGCTGACAGAATGGATGAAGTCTTTTCTCCCAGAAAAGATGTCTCTTTATGATTTCAAGGATTCAAGTTTGTAAGTTAAAATTTGTATGTACCTTCTGCCACGGGAGTATATTTTTTTTAAAAAAATTTTACACAATTCTTCAATGTTTTCTGTCCCCTGTCAATTCCTCCTTCCCTGCATTGATGGAAGTTTTATTTTCTCCCTCCCTTTATGTGTTAAACATTGATTTAATTGTCTTTCCCTTGTTCATTCCAAACACCTGTAGTTGCAGGATTGATTTTTTCTGTGTTTGCTAATACAGCATTGAATGTAGATTTGTGGCTGAGTCTTGTAGCTGGAGCACCAGGGGTGGGTCTTTCCAGGCACATGGAGTCACACTGACACCTGAGTGCAAGGCTGGCATCTGGAACAATAAAAAAGCCTCTTTAAAAAAAAAAAGTCTGTCCAGTACCTTCCTCAAAGCTAAAACCAGGCTGCCCATGCACAGGGAATGCTGCAGGATGCTCTAGGATTAATTGGATTGTTTCCCTTTTTGCAAATACAGAAAGGAAATAAATTCTAATAAGAAATCTGAGAAAAAACAAGATATGAGTGAACACTGGAGATGTTTCCTTATTATAGGACTATTACCACCAACAATCTGCTCCTGCTGTCAGAAGTTGAATTTGAGCTTATACAGGGAGCTGTAGTTACATGGCTGCTGTCTCAAAGTTACTTTGATCAAAGAGTTGTTTTGCATTATTAAAATATTGAATAATGAGGAAGGAATGCTCTGTTTGATTCAGTGACCTTCTTTTAGACTAAGAGGAGTTGTTAATGATATCCTGTTCCTATGAGGAGTTGTCTTTTTTGGTTTTTTTTTTTAACCTGCAAGAAACTGGCAAGGTTGTTAGAGAGGTGCATTACCTGAAACAAGGTTAGAGAGGTGCATTACGTCTCAAAACCCAACAGAAACTGGATCACTGCTAATGGTTCTCAGCTTGCTGAAGCTGTAGGTAATAACCACTGTAACTGACACTGACACTGGAAGAAACAGCTCCACTCTCACTCTGCCCTGAGGTTTTCCTTCCTGTCCTTGTGCCCGTGCATGTGCTGGTCCTGGGGGTCTGGATGAGGAAGTGAAACGGGCTGGGAACAGTACCAGTATTTGTGTTTCTCAGATTATTTTCTCTTTGAATCATTTCCCCCTTCTGGTTCATCACACAGCAAAGCAAAAGCTCTTGCATAGGTAGGGAGGGTGGAACAGGGGCAAAAATCAACAGGCAGAGGGTGGATTTGCTATTTTTGGCACCAGTGCTGGCATCTGCCTGCTAAAGTGACAGCCAAAGTTCAGCAATTGTCCTTTCTGTTTGCTGGAGAGACTGCTTCCTGCAACCTGCAGAAGTGTTAGTTAATTACTGACACTATCAAGAACTTTTATTGTTCTGTGAGATTCAATTACGGACCACAGAACTATGAAACTAAAGGTGTATATTGTTGTATTAAAGTCTGTTTTCCAGAGTTCTGTATCTTCCCATCATTTCTCATCAACATGTGGGTTTGTTTGCTTTGCACGTGAGTAACTATGTTTGTTGAATGTAGGTACAGCACGAGGAAGAGGAGGAGAAGCCACTGGCTACATCAAATCCAGTGCTGGAACTCGAACTGGTGGAGGAAAAGTTACCAATGACTCTTTCCAGGCAGGAGGTAAAATCAGTCACCATAAACAGACTCCTTGAGTTTAGATCAAATGCACCTGAAATTTCTTGTTAGGGCTATTTTCATCCAATGAACTGTACTTTTTATGGCAGTTTTATTAAATAATAAGCTTCCATTTTTGCCGTCAGCAATTAATGATAATTTTTGCTTATCAGGAGTCTGCTGTCCAATTGAATGCCTAGGAGGTATAGATGGTTAAAGCCTCTGTGTTACAGGGGTTTACACAGATGCTGTATAACATTTTACAGCTCTTTCAGAGTCATACCCTGCATATCAGCATTATCCTTGGATAGTACTGAAGATGGAATGCTGACTTTTTCCAAGATTTTTTTTTCCCCTGAGCTTCTTTTCTTTGTAACTCATTGGTCTGAACAAATTTAGAAACTAAGTTTGGAAGTTCACCTTAGCCTCTAAAAGAAACAGTCCTAAAGCCAGAGCAGCTGGGATGTTCTTTGCCTTTTCTAAGGATAAAAATGGCTATATGGGTTTAAGTTCAGAAACAGATCCATATCCCAAAGCAGAAGCAGGAAATTCAGAAGTACAGAATACACTCTAATCTTGGAAATACTGAAATTCACAGCTGAGGTCATCCAAGCATGTCACACGTCCCCTTAATTTGGCAGGATATTCAGTTTTTTGCAGGACTTGGAATGGGGGATGTTGGTTTTGTGTTTGGTTTAAGGTTTGAATGAAGTTACAGGAGGCTTTTTCACTTCTGTTTTATCTACTTTTAAAGTAACTATCCCATCAGATCATGGGACTTCATATTTCCCAAGTGCTTAATGATGGGGGTTTTCAGCAGATCATCTCGTAGCTGTGCTGGGACAACCTGCAGCCCAGTTAGTATTTTTTTTGCCAAGGCAAATAGGTGAGTGAGACAATTGTCAAGTTCCTTTGTGATTTTGAAAATGGTTTCTAAGCTCTGCCAGAGTGATGATTTTTGTGTATTTGTTTAAACAAGTCAGAGCAAGAAGAAGTTTGGCTGTATCAAACAGCCTCGGATTTTATGCAAAATTTGGATTAGTAGTATTTGGAATGACCTTTCACTGAAATACTGTGGGAATCTTATATTTAGATTGTAAAGTGTCCGGAACACTTTCCTACTGCTTAAAATACTGCCATTTCCTCTCCAGTCCAGCTCAGCTTGTTATTCTAAGCAAAGTAAATAAATCTGTCATTCTGGATTTTATTTTGCTTCCTTTATGTGTCAGGGAGTGCTTTGATTCTTTTCAGGTTATCAGGAGGTTACGAGAGAGGGGCGAGCCCGTCAAGCTGTTTGGAGAAACATTATGATGCATTTCATCATCTGAGGAAGATAGAAATTCTTGCACCTGAAGTGAACAAGGTGAGACTGACTCTTAGTTACTTATTTGTGGTGGGATAATCAATGAGTAACCCTATAAACATTACTGAAAATCATTTTTGGTAACTGTTAATTTTCAGGAGGAAGCGGTAGTAGACAGCAAAGAGAATATGTGCTCATCTCATTTATTTGCTGAGAAACTATGTTAGATATCAGAGTTTTGTGCACAATTACAATTATGTTAGAGAGCTCAGCCCTAGCAACCTTCCATGCCCTTGTCAGTTGGAAAAGGGACCTTCAGGTGGCACTGATACCCCAGCTTGTGCTGCCCCTGCTTTGTAATGAGAAGAGAACAATAATTTACTGTTAAAATAATGCCGTGTTTGTGATTATGTGCATCCCTGAGAAGATACAGGTAAGTAAGAGCAGGACTGCATACTGTCTCTCTGGGATATGAATGATTTTTCAAATCCCTGGATTCCAGAGCTGTAACTTGTTATGGAAATGTCATTTTCCCCCCTTTCCCTTTAAAGTAGCCATCAACTCAAAAATGATCGTGAAGATACAATTAGTTTATTCCTTTTGTCTTTAGAAATGATCTGTGAAGTGAGGAGATGCAGTTGGGGTTTGTTCTGCATTTACTGTTAACCAAATGTACAGCCTTACTAACAGAGTGACAATTTGTATTTTCTTCCTTAATTTGTGGCAAACTGAATTGTTTTAAATGTCTTTCCTGGGGCTGCCCATAAAAGGAAAGCCTTTTCCTCTCCAAGTCTTTAAAATGAAGATAAACAGATCTAGAAATAAAAGCTCTGCTGTTGAAAGCTTTCCCTCCAGCGACATCGATCACAGGAGCAGGACTAGGAAATAGCCCATAAATAGGGTTGTACTGGACTTTTTTTAAATATTCCAGTCCCTCTTGTTGCTGCCTAGGGGGATTCTACGTGTTGCTTAGTCAACCAGCCTTGTGGTTCAGATATTTTTAGAGTAACTAAATGATGAATAGAAATATTCCAGACAGCTAAGTATGATGATGGAAGAGGGGAAGTAACTGTGCATATCCATTCCCTGTGGAGTGGCTGAATTTATCTGAGGGTAAGAAATGTCATACTCCTTTATAGAGCTTTGTATTTTATGTCTCAAGACAAGAAGACAAATCCTTCAACTGTGACTAAGGCCAGTTTTGTGTTCTATTTGAAAGTACCTTTCAACTTTATATATATGGTTCTAAACTGTTCTGTTTTTTTTAGTCACCTCTTCTAAAACTGAGGGTTTTAAACAGTGTATCTATGTAAAACATTCTGCTATGTTTAAATAATTTGTAATAAAGGGAAACAGTGTGATTGTTTTATGTCTAGCCCTGAAGGAGTGTTACCTTATTTACAGCTTTTTTCAGGGCAGATGTGAAGGTTTGTAGAGTTGATGATGGTTATGGTTTGGTTTTTGTTTGTTTTGGGGTGGTTCAGTGCATTGCTTGGAGAAAATGACTTGAAGAAATTCCTAGAGTCTGATTCCGTCTTCCAGGCTTTTTTTGGTGAAAATACTCTAAAAAGTCTTTTTCATAGGTATGAACGCTGCAGAAGTTCATGCACCTGCTTTTTGTTAAGTGCTGAAGCAGAAACTGTTCTTGGAGTTCAGTTAAATTCAAACAACAAGGCTAAACCCTTATGCATGTTTTTAGAGAATTTGCACCTTAAACAGAAGTGGGATGCTCACAGTGACAGTACTGAACTGCTTTTATTTACTTGAGGGGTTTTTTATAAATCAGTATTTTAAAATTTTTTTTTCTGTTTTTTAGGGCCTGAGAAATGACCTGAAGGCTGCTTTGGATAAGATTGATCAGCAGTATCTAAATGAAATTGTAGGTGGCCAAGAAGCAGGAGATGATGACTCCCAGAATGACCTGAAAGTCCATGAGGAGAATACTACTATTGAAGAACTAGAAGTATGGGACAGATCATAACTAAGGGGTGTTAGATGTAGTATATTGCTGTGAGAAAGCTTCAGGATTGTTCAGACAAAGTTATCTTCTTTTCAACAGCTGACTTAGGCATTCTGAACTATTCTTACTAAGCCTGGAGTTGCACTGTAGGTGCCTACAAAAGACAAGTGAAAACTGAAGTGGTCTTTGTTTACAACACTTCATCCCGAAGGGGACAGCTGTTGCCTGCAAAGACAGTGATACAGTTAAGATTCGCTCTCCAGGGGTTTCATAAGTAGAGAATTTAATTGCAATACATGACCTGGACATAAATTCCAAAGCCTTTCCAGTGAATATTTGAGAGGGTAATAAGGTCAGTACCAATTAGTTTTCCCTATACAAGGAAGAAAGACTCTGAAAACCAGACACACAGAAAGAATGTTTGATATGAAAACATCTAGGACAAAAAAAAAAAGAGCATCAGAATTAGGCAAACTGCAGGAAATATAAGAAGTGCAGAGATAATGTGTCCCAGAAACTTGAGTGCAAATGGATGCTCTGTTCTGAAAGAATCCCGTGGTGTTTGTGTGAGTAAGTGGAGAGTGAGTGCCAGGAAGTGCATTCAGCACCTGGTATTTCAGGGTAATGTTTTGAAAAGCCCATTAACTTGAGCTGAAGACTTTTACCCTTAATCTTCAAAACTCTTTGCAGGAGTTAATCTTCATAACGTCCTTCCAAAAGCGTGTTTAAGAAATAATACGATTTATAGCGGAAAGCTGAAGTGAATACATTATTACTAAGAAATAGTCTGGGTTTTTTTGTTATGGTGCCAGGGGTTCTGGTTTAAAATAACTGCAGTACCAGAATGGATAGCAGCAATTGTAATGGAGCTGCATTTTATTGATCTGTTAGCTCTCAAAATAACCCCTTTTTGTGGTGGTAGGGCAGTCTTGGTTTGAGCCATGCAAACAATCTTTTTCTAAAAAGTTTGAAAATACTGTGTTTTAATTTTGTGCTACTTTAATTGCATTGCCTTGAGCATAAAGGCTTCATTGAATTTGGCTCTAAATCTAGGAGATTTTTTAAAATAAGTTTCACTTTGGAAACATGAGGGCAATGGAAATAGATTATAAATCCAACTATACCTACTGGAAAATGTTTATAAAACTTGCTGTTAGTATTTACAGTTTTGAGGTTTTGGCAGGAAGGTGGAGTATTGGAGCATACAGCTGGGATTTTTAGTGGTTTGTTGCTTGGTTTTGGGTTTTTATTTTAGATTTGTTCCCTCAAATTCACAGTTGCAATTAAATGGTAAAAAGCCCGAATATATCAGAGAATTAAAATAACATAACAAAATAATTAGGTTAATTGATGGCTTTGGGGATCTCAAAAAATGCAGTGCACCCAAAGTTTCCCTTAATACAGTGCTGTCAGACAGCTGCTAATTATACTAATAATTTAGTAGCTAATGATTGAAGAACTACTGTTGCATTGACTTTTCAGAAATAATCATATTGGCATTGTGATGTAAATGTTTTTACCAGATTAATGAATTTCAGTAGCATTTGTAGCTGTTTCATTCTGTTTCATGACCAGTGTTTGGGATTTCTGGTGGAATTTATTGCAGTTAATGGTGCAGTGAACCATGCTCTGCTGTGGTGGTGCTGGCAAACTAGACAAAGTAGAAATAATGGCCCTTTTTTTCCCCCCGTTCCAGGCTTTGGGAGAATCCTTAGGACGGGGTGATGACCACTATGATATGGACATCATAACAAAGTTCTTGAAGGTAACAGACTCTAATTATTCTGTAGCTGTGTCATATTATTACTGCCATGCAGATATATTTCAGGAATAAAAGGGTGGGTTTCAGCTGCTTGAGAGGAAAAACTCACATGTTATGTGTCAAATGTGGGTTTTTTGAAATGCTTGGCACTCCACAGCCTTTGTTAGTCACAACAGTGAGTTGTGCCAGATCTGGGAAGGAGATCTTGGGAGGGCAGCGTTCTTCAAAATGTGGTCCTGCTTTTCCAGACAAAATAAACACGGTTTTGATTTTCGTGTGATATTTGAGGCAGTTGTCTGTAGTTGCCTCTGTGTAATACTGTGGCATCAAAACCTTCAGAGGAGTTTCCTTGGAACAGTGCAAGCTGAATTGGAATGTCACCTGATACTGTTAGTGAAATTAGAGAGTTTTAAAGGAAGTCCACAGGTTCAAGTGGATGGCAGGAAATTGTTTCCTTGTTTCCTGGCAAGAAACCTGTGTTGCCTCTCAGCCGAGTCAGCCAGTGCCTGTGTAACTGTTGTGGTGATCAAAGTCACAGCAAGAATTGAAGCTTTAATTTGTGTGTGTACATTTAAGATAAGAGGGTTGTTCCTGTCCATGCCTATCCTTCTAAAAGAGGTTTTACGTTCTTAACTCAGATTTTGCTAAAAAACTCATTTTGCCCTGATGACTTAACCCTCTGTTCTGTCTGATGTGCCGGGGAAGTCACTAGATGGCACCATGACACAGATGTGCTTGTTCCATGCAGTTCCTCCTGGGAGTTTGGGCCAAGGAGCTGAATGCCAGAGAGGACTACGTGAAGCGGGGCGTGCAGGGGAAGCTGAACAGCGCCACTCAGAAGCAGACAGAGTCCTACCTGAGGCCGCTCTTCAGAAAGCTCCGCAAAAGGGTAAATCACCTTTAAATGCCACTTCAACTTTGGCTTTCCAAGTACCTAGCATTGGTGCCCTTTCTAGGGCAGTGTTAGCCTCACTGAAGGAGAGAGGATAATGAGATGGTTACAGTTTCTGTATCTAGAGCTCCTGACTCCCAGTTCTGACTTTATCTGGGTCAGTGAAATCTGTCCACCCACTGGTTTTCTGGCTGTTGTTTAAAGCAACACCTGCTCACTGGGTTGAAAACATGACAGAGAATTGGGGTTGCATTTTGCACTTTGCCATCAGCTACCAGGTGTAACCACTTAACCTCTCCTGCTTCAGATCCTTCATCTGAATAACGAACATGTTTTCCTTTGTGAAAGTCCTCGAGCAAGGGTAGTTGCTAAACTTTGTATGAATGCTGAGTAGGATGATTTTCCTGAACTGCTGTACTGAAGTACATGTATTTTTTTTTTCCTCTCTCCTGTAGACACTTCCTGCAGACATCAAAGAATCAATAACAGATATTATTAAATTCATGTTGCAAAGAGAATACGTGAAGGTATGTTTGCACACTTCCTCATGGTCACGCTGTCTGATTGTGAAAGATTGAGTTTGTTGCTTCAGCATCCCCATTTTTTTCTCATTTTGAAAATGCATAGCTGGAAATACAACATCTGTCCCAACAAGATGAAAAATGGCTGTGAAATGTTAGGTTCCAAGTAGTGTCTGATGCATAGCCTGACAGAAGATCATCTGAGTGAAACTGCAGAGCTTTGCAAACATGAAGAAAATTTTTCTCAGAGATGGGTGTATTAAGTTGCAGAGCGTTCCTCTAGGGGAAACCTGATGTTCTAAGGTTAAATTAAGGTATTGAATAGATAGTAATAGGATGTTGATGATTAATTAATTAAGAAATAATTGAGGCAAACTGAGTTACTGAATACGAGGCACTGTTCCTTTGTCTCCACTCACATTAGGTGGCCTGGTAAGGTTGAGATACGTTAATGAGAAGATTTTTTGGACAAAGACTGCTCACTGGAGGAGGCAGAAGTACTTTGGGACACAAGATCAAAAGCAGTGTTAGGTTTTATTTGTAGACGCCTTCAGAAGTAAAACTCAAATATCAATAGCATTTGCTGAAGCAGCTTGTGTATGCAGAGGAAACTGAGCTGTCTTTTGCCTTTGAATTTCTAGTATTTCTTACTATTCTTGTGAGGATTTGGCATAATTTGTCAAGTAAGCAGACTTGCTTTTGAGACTGCAAAAAAACTTTATATGGCCTAAGGCAAATTTAATCCAAATCATTTGGAAGCAGAACTGAACATGTGGAATGTATGATAGTGGGGTTTTATTTTGAAGCATTTTTTTTCTCTTGGTTGTCATCATCATGTGGAAATTCCCTTTCCAATACCTTCTCAAACTAATGAGCATGCAGGAATGTGGTGTATCTCTGGGTTAATCAGCAGTGCTCCTCTCTCTTGGAGGTGCTTGGCTTTAAGTAAACTTCACAGAGAGGTTTTGGATGACCTGAGTACACATTTGGATGTTTTGGTGTTTTTGGTTTTTTTACATTAGGCGAATGCTTTTACAGATACTCACATCCTTTTCAATTTTGCTTCCTAAGAGACTCCTTTCTTTTTGCCTGCTGCTTGCTTTGTGCAGCCTTGTGAATATTGTCAGCCGCAAATTCTTGCTGCTTTGTTAGTTAAAAAGCTTTAAAGATTTTAAAATTAAAATCAGTGTGTTGACAGGAGGCAAATGCCAGAATGCAAGTTGTCCACTCAGCCTTAGTTAACCCTGTTGTGACAGTCCTGAAAGGGTCTTTAAATTGCATGTGCACATACTGTTTCATCACAAAAGTATATTTAAGCCAGCAAGTAGGTATTTGACTAAGACTGTTCAGAATCTGCCTCATGTAGGTGATGACTAACTCCTGTTCCCTCTTTGGATTTGCTTTTAGCTCTGTCTGCAACCCCCTGCCTTGTTCATTATTCACCTCCCAGTTTGTTCAGTGCCAGCTGAAAAGAATCTGCACCCACTGGTCATGATTACTACTTCTTATTGTCTAGTTTCTAGTTTCTGAATAGGAGGTGATAAATGAACTCTTTATCAGTGAGTTTTGTAGCTGCTCTCTAATGGAGAAGGAATGTCCTGTGCCACGTCCTTCAGGTTTTTTTCTGTAATTCCATCTATCACTTGCTGGTTCTCAGTTGTTATGTTGGGGTTTTTTTTAAGCTCTGTACTCCTTTTTCTTTATCCCTTTCTTTGTGTTAGTTTTCCCTTCTAGTTTTATCCGTTTTTCCCTAGGAATGTTGTCTGTTCCAGCTTTAAAACGGCCTCTGCACTCTTGATGGGGAAATTCCTGATTGATTTGCTGCTGCTACTGCTCTGGCCATATAAATATGGTTACAAATGTAGCCTAATTGTACCCTAATTTACCAGAGATGGCTGAGTTAAAAATAATCTGAGTAAACCTTAGTTTTAATCAAGGTAACCAGACTGCCTTATCCAGTGCTTTTTTTTTTGTAAGGGGAAGTCCATAGTCCTTGCTTCCCTCGGAGTTCGGAGCGGGAAGGTGCGTTGTGCAGTTGGTTAATACCGTGCGATGACACCAGACCAGGGAGACTGGAATGGGTGTTTTACTGCACCTGGCAGTGCAAAGATGCTCTGCTGTGTGTGGTGCTGTTCTGTGGTGCTCAGTGATGCCCTTCCCGCTGCAGGCGAACGATGCCTACCTGCAGATGGCCATTGGGAACGCTCCCTGGCCCATCGGCGTCACCATGGTCGGCATCCACGCGCGGACGGGGCGCGAGAAGATTTTCTCCAAGCACGTGGCCCATGTGCTCAACGACGAAACTCAAAGGAAATACATACAGGTAATGTCAGCTTTGGAAATCCAACAGGTCTGCTTTTCTTGGGGGAACTTTGAGAAACATTGGTGTCAGGTGATGCAGTAAAAAGGTCCTAGAAATGGCCAGGTTTAGTTTGGGTCAAGCATAACATCCAGTTAATAGGTAGCTCATCCTGGACCTGAGGGCTCTTCAGTGCTGGGCCAGGAACAGTCTAATGGGTTTGTCTGAACTGCTGTGATCCTGCATGAACACCAAAGCAGCTGTGAAGACAGGCTTGGTTCTCCAGAGGTCCCTCACTGCTTAACTTGTGGTTTAAACATCATGCATAGAATAAAATACTGTAAAATTCAGTCCTTCTGACTATTTCTGCAACTAGATAAATGCATTCATAAATAAGTTCAGCAATCTGAACTCAAAATTCCAGGTTTAGTTCCTCCTGTGCATCTTCATACTCATGTGGACTTCTGGTTGTAGAATTAGTAGCAGTGCTGTTTTTCTACTCTGACTTTCAACACAGTGGGTGGACAGGTCTGAGGAAACAAGCCTTCTCTCTTTGTATTGTTAAATGCATTTGGCTCTTGCCAGTTGCAGCTTCATTTGAGATAAAAACCTTCTGGGTTAACTCTGAAGCCTCCAGAGCAGCATCATGGAACTCGAAGCTCCTGGCAGGGGAGGTTTACATAAATGTCTTCCTTCTGCAGCAGCAGGACTCCTGTTGCTTTTCAGCTTCTGCAGATGTCTGCAAGGAAATTGCTTGCAAAATGCAACTTCCCCTTCTGCTCCGAGTCTCTCTGTATTTGGGCTGCGAGTATAACCTTTGGTTTCTCTTCAACTCTAGTTTTTAATAGCATAACCTGAAAAAATATAATTGTGAAGTCAGAGGGAGCTCCAGACACTTGCAGAGACAACAAATTAAATTTGACCAATTATTTTGTAAGGTGAAAATTGGCACATGGATTATGCGTCTTCAGAGACAGGCTCCAGTTATGCTTGGAAGTATTTAATGTATGAAATAGCTTTACACTAAATAATGTTGTTGCGGTCTCTGTTACTCAGCATGACCATAATGCTGCTTCTCCAATTTTGGTGAATAATTCATAGAATCACAGAATGGTTTGGATTGAAAGAGACCTTAAAAGACCCATCAAGTTCCAACTCCCCTGGCAGAGGAACCTTCCACTAGACCAGGCTGCTCAATAATTGGCCTCCTCTGTCCATTTGCCACTCCTGGAGCAGAAAGTTCTCTCCTCTGGAGTGTTGCTTGGTCTCTCAACATCATATGCCTTGTGGAAGATGTGTGTGAACTCCCCAGTTTGGCCCTTCTCTGCTTTTGGGGCTACATCTGTTGGCCAAGGAAATCCTTGAGTTCATCTTCCTACTGTGAATTTCATATCTCTGCTTCTGAATTACTCAACTCACTGAAGCACCAAGACGAAGTTGGCTTTAAACGTGTTTTCTGTGTTGGTTTTAAATATTGGGTCTTGTTTAACAAGTCTGGCTCAAACTGGAGCACGGGATATTTATTACCTTTGCTCCTAGCAGCTACATAAAGCTATCATATTCCTGATTACAGCACCCTGCAATGATAACATCCCAAACAAGGAGTCACTGTGGTGCTGGGAGAGACTTTCCATGCTTGCCTGCATTGGAAAGGCCAAAGCATCATCCTGTTGAATCATCTTTCCCTGAGTGAGAAGCTGCCTTCCATGGGGAGGGTCTCATGACAGGGACATGACTCTGCCATCTTGGAGTACAATGTCACTGCTGAATTACACTTCCACCACAGCAGTTGGCTTTCTTTGTTGTTAGACTTTTCTGTGTGACTTGAAAGAAAATAATCACAGGGTTCCTGTCATGTTGGTTTTTGGCAATTGATGCCTTGAAAGAACTGACAAGTCTGCATTTTGCCTTTCTCCTTGGCTGCTCCAGTTTGCCTCTGTGGTGTCCTGTGTGGTACCACAGTTCTCTTCCTGAGAAGTGTTTGGTTCTTGCCTGGGCTGTGCAGCTTGTTTTGGTGTCAGAAATTGCTTTTTGCTCTTCAGAATTACTTTTAATATTCAGCTTTCTTGTAAATACCTTTAATTATGATGTCATTTGTTCCCTTGGTGATAAAGAGGGATTAAAGAATTCCTCTGATCCTTCGCTGTGAATCTTACCAGGTGGACTGAAGCTGTAGCCTTTTTGATTATGCCACAAACTCCTCTAATACTGAAGAGAACCGGAAACTTTGAACAGAATAGCAACCAAAATAAAAATCCCAACCCCAAAAATAGCAGCCTTTTCTTTTAAATTCTTCTTGTTAAGCTTAAGAATACTGTAGGTTATTAAGTTTGTTTAACAGCTGCAGCCTTATTACAGAATTGTCCTTGTTTTGTTTATTCCTAGGGGCTGAAGAGGCTCATGACCATTTGCCAGAAGCACTTCCCAACAGACCCATCCAAGTGTGTGGAATACAACGCTCTGTGAGGCTCTGCGGGGGACGGGTGTGACTCATGTTTCAGTCTCCAAGACCCAGAGAGGATGGAAGAGTTTGAGCCTGAACACCAACAGGAACTTGGGGTGGGCTTTGCAAAAAAGGCAGAAAGCAGGAGATTTTTACAGCTTCCTTTTTACAAGCCCCATTTATTTAGATTTATTTTTAAATCTCTGCTTTTTGCTGAACACATCCAATGTATAGTGGAGGGGTGGGTTTTGAAGAGGGTAAGACCAAGACAATGACCAAGGGTCAATGCAGATGACCACTGCTTTTATTTCAGTTTGTTATTCAGGGAACTGTGCAGACTGAACTGTTACCCATATTTTAGAGCTTTAGGTGAGTCTCAGCCCTGCAAAGAGCATATGTGGAGCTTTTTGCTGCTTTTGCAATGGAGACTGATGTGGGGAGATGATTAGAGAGAAGTAGTTGAATCTGAATCTTGGTTATTTCTGTAAATATAAAGACTTTATTGGCTAATCTTTCATCTGGTATTTATCAGGAATAAAAAAAGAAGTTTATATATTTCTCAGCCTCAGTGCAAAGAGTTTTTGATCTTGAATGCATCTGATTTGGCTTTTTTTTTCTTTTTTGTAATGACATTTTTAATATAAACCTTCTGGGCTTGGGGGAAGTAATCTTATGGCTCTTGAGGCTTTCAAATTCCATTTTTATACATCTGGAGAAAATTTTCAGTCTGCTGGGCATTGCAGAGAAAATAATTAGGACCTCCCATGACCATGAACAGTATTTCTAGCAGCCACAAATCTTTACCATTGTGTATCCTGACTGGGAATGGTGAAGAAACTCATGGGAATGATGATGTCTAATTCTGCATAAAGAGTGAAATATTGAAACTTGGTTAGTTTTGAGCAGAACCACTTCCTGAAGAAATGTGTCATTATTCCAGAGAATGGGTTTGTCTGGGTCCTCACCTTGACTGGCAGTGTGGAGCAGGAACTGGTGCCCTGTCCCCAAGGAGTGACCTGTCTCCCTTGGGTATTCCCAGTGTCCCGTGGCACGGGGAGACGATGCTGGGGGATGTGACCTGGCACCGAGTTTGGAGGAGTGTCTTGAGGAAATTCAGGTTCTTCTGGAGACTGGTAGATTCTGAAGTGCCTCTTTGGACACAGAAGATTTTCAGACTGGAGTGTTTGACCCCAGAGAAAATGTGAAGAGCTTAGAGTTTAGAAATAATTAAATGAGGCTGATGGGATCTCACCAGCTCTTGTGGAGGGGCCTTTGGGGAGGAGATGGGCGTTTGCAGGGAGAAGCTGGGCAGACGTCAAGAGCATGGAAGAGTTTCATTAGCAGTGGTTTCTGGTGATTTTCTGTGCAGTGCTCTGTACAGATACTCTTTGGAGGCATTATTACAACAGGAAACATTTGTAACACCGCGACTTTATCCCTCTCCCCACCCAGACGGTTTCCTGAACGGTTTCTAAATCTTCATCTTGACCTTAGTTTTGAACTCGGTAAATAATTGAGGGACAATATTGTCCCTTGTTCAGAAGAGCTGTAATTTCCCTGGAAACTGCAGTAAGTGAGTAGCCAGGGGATGGTTCAAGGAGCGTTGTATCGTCTGCTTTAGCGGGAAACGGATTCCTTCGGGGATCTGTAATAGTGCTAGATGGATTTTTCCTTCCTGCCTTAGAGCTAATTATTGAGAATTTTAATGGTACCCTGAGTGCCGGTTTGAGTGGGGATGCGCCTCCTGTAGGGATGTGAATTTGAGGTTGGAATGTCTTAGTCTGATCAGGTTTTAAAGAATGTAATTTAAGCAATGTGCCTCCTTGCTGACAGTCCCTGAAATACAGCCGCCTTGCTTGAATGAATCCCATGACGGAAGAACTTTATCCCCTTGCAATCCATGGAATGGTGCTGTATGGGGAACAGAGGAGCTGAGAACTACTTTCTCACGGCATATCCGTGTAAGAGTTTCCAGCTGTCCAGCACGTGAGAGCCAGCTCTGGTCCTCAGGGGGTGGCGGGCCGGGGGGACACTGTTACAGCAGCTGCTTTTCATCATCGGTTGGAGGCTCTTTGCAGCTGGATGGCCCCAAATTGCAGCTACCAGACCATGATCAAATAGTTAATAATGCCTCTTAGCCAAAAAAATCCCAACCCTCAGTCTAGTTTAGGGAGGAGTGGGTGTGGTGCAGCTGTCACACTGCTTGACAGTTTGGGAGTTTTTTTGTGGGGAGGGTATGTTTCAGTTTAGCAATTTAGACTTTCCCCTCTGGGCTTCTCCAGATGTTTATTTCTGATAATTCTTCCATTAGGCGGAAATAACTCTGCTGAATCCTAAGACTTTTAGCCTTAGGATAAAGTCATGAGTTCGCCAAAGCAGTGTCTGGAGTGGTTTTGGGACTTCTGTGCCCCTGGTCATTTGTTGCAGTCCCTGACCCCTTCCTGAGCCCAGCGGCAGAAGGACCTGTGTGAGGTGAACTCTCAAACTATGTGGTACCTGCCTGATATTGGTATTATTGTGCCTGGTGGTAGTTAAATCCCTTTAATTCCCTATTTGCTATTTGTGCTCCTGGAAAGGCTCTTAGGGTAGGTGTAAGTGGGATCAGTTTATTTTAATGGAGGAACAGGGTTCCTGTCCTGCTGACTGCCATAACAGCACCACCATCAATCCAGTCTTGCCCAAAGAATGAACCTGATTGGGATGTAAGGGGGAAGAGAGTGCTCTGACTCCTGGACCCAGGGATGAGAACACAACGTGGTGCCTTCCGAGAGGGCTGGCGCAAGAGGGGCAGTGCTGGAATCGGATCTGGAGCAGGCTGCCCTGAAAGCTGCTCCTGAGGTGGTGTAGAGCTGGAAGAGGGGCCTGCAGCACCACTGGAGTCACTGGCAAGAAACCTGAGCCAAGGTCCCAGAGTTTGGGGGGTGTCTGGAAACTTTCACCGTGGCTGTTTGGTCCCATCCCAAACCCTCCTGGGGATTTCCTGCAGGCAATGGTTCCCCACTCAGTGGTGTGGGGTGATGGTCACAGGGATCGCCTGGCTCCGGGCTGCTGCCAGGTGGGTCCCTGTGGGGTGTGGGGGGGATTGAGTGGATGATACAGGAGGTGCTGAGGTGGGAAGAGGCTCCCTGGACAGTGGGAATAAATGGAAGGAGCAGGAAGCAATGGCTCTGGGAAGTGTGGGAAGGCCCCATGTGAGACTCTGTGGCTGTTGGAAGCTGCCTGTGGTTTTGGGGGGTGCTGGGTGGCCAAAGGGGTCACTGCTGCCCACAGAGGGGACAACAGTGATGTTAAGTGACATCCCTAACCCTGTGCAGAGGTCACTGCTGCCCTACTGAGCTAGAGCAGCCTCCTGGGGTGGGTGCCTGGGGGAAGTCACCAAGCAGGCAGTTCCTCAGAGCGTGGGGAATGTGCTGGTGCTGAAGCCTGTCCCACAGCTGTTGGCATTGCTGAAACTGCCTTGCAGCAACTTGGCATCCAATCCATGTAAGTGAGCCTTAATTTTAGTTATTTCAAGTTGTGTGTTGGAAGTAAATACTATTTCTGTGACTTTGCTTCCCACAGTGGTGGAACATCAGTCACACTCTGTCCTCCTCAGCCCCTGGGACCAGTGCTTGGGAGAACATGGCACGGAGCGAGCATGGATCTGCTGGCTGCTGAGATCCCAAGGGATCTCTGAAGGATGGGCTTTTTTTGGGGAATGCCCAGTGTTCCCTGCAATCAGGCCCCCTGGCAGCCAAGGAGCAGGTCCCTCATGGACACCGTGGCCAGCTGTGCACACATCTGGACCCAGCGTCTCTAGCAGTGGTGAGGATTGCCCAGGCTCTGCCCTCCAGAAGAGACCACGGCAAGGTTTCATTTTGAAAATGCTTTAATAAGGAAGTGTTGACAACACCGTTTTGCAAAATGTAAAGGTAACTATACAAATTCTTAATACAAAAAGAATAAATTAAAAGCAGATCTTTTTTAATTCTGCAACTTTTTCTACAACATACATATTTTTTTCCTTGATTACAGTTGAACAGAATCCAGTAAAATCATTTTCCATGCTCTAAAGTCAATTTCAGGAGAGACCTAATTTTTTTTTCTTCTTTTTCTTTTTTCCTTTTTTTTAAACTAGAGAGTCCATTTTACACAACTTGTAATAAAACTATTGACATTAATATATATGTAAAACTTTACATCTAGTTAACTAAGCAGTAACTGGTCATCTGATAGCACCTGAATGGGGATCGGCTATGCCTGAAACTAAAACTAATACAGAGTGAAAACAAATCGGACTGTTTCAACATTTTCAACACTCGACTGCATATAATATCATTTAAAAATAAACCCTGCCTCCCAGCACGGCCCCGTGCAGGGACCGTCCCCTGGCTCCTGTCCACACAGAGGGAGTGTCGGACACGGAGACTGAACGCGGTTGTGGCTTTATGGCAGATGGAGCCTTGAAAAATAAAAAAGTAAAGGAGGGGTTTAAGTTGGTAGTCAAGTGCTTGTCTATAATAGCTATGTATATACCCCTCCGTGTTATACTTAAATATGTTAATCTCACATGATTAACATTTTATGTACATTTGTGTTTAATTGAATTGAGCTAAACAGTAAAACCTGTTTTACTTAATCTGTCTTTACTACCAGACTGGCTGCTCACATGTGCCTTGATTGCAAACCAGAAAAGCAGAACACAAAGCAAAACTCAATCCGTTTCTAGAAAGCTTTTTCGCCACTCCAGCCTGCCTGCAATTCAGGCTAAACATTTTTATTTTCCCCCCCTAATTTCAGGGCTGCCACCTTTTAACCTTTGCTGCAAAACTGCAGAGCTGGTCTTGGAGGAATTAATGTTTCTTCCTGTAGTGCCCAGAGGCCTCATAGTGCCGCTGTTGTTGAATTCTTTTTAATTAAAAGAAGGTACACAGAAAAAAAAACCAAACCCAAACCACTTACCAGGGAAATTAAAAAGAAAACAGACAGTTGCTCAGAGCCCCTAAAAATCCTTGGGCTAAATTATTCGCTGTAGCTTAATTTGGTCCTTATTTAATCCTTTCACTTTAGCTACCAAATCTTATCAGTAAATGTCATTAATCAGTACTATCTCTTATCCAGCTAAAATTCCAATTAGGAACTTGAAATAATTCCCATGTTAAAGACCCCAAAGCACAAAGAGATGGTGAAAACAGCATTTTGCATGTCCAGATAAAGGCTGTAATCTCACCACTGGCTGTTCTTCCAGAATTGAAAGTAAGGCTTCAATTTACTGTCACAGTGCATTGCACTCCCGGGTGATGCTTCAGGGAGGCCCAGGAGCACAAGGTTTGTGTGGCCACCTTTGTAAACCCTTTGCCAGTGTTTTTGGCGTTTTTTTAGAGGGAAAATTCATTTATGCTTCATGTGTGAACATGAAAGAGTTTCCTTATCATAGAATTATGGAGGGGTTTGTCGTGGAAGTGACATCATCTGGTTCCAACCCCTGCCATGGGCAGGGACACCTTCTGACCGGGTTGCTCAGAGCCCCATCCAGCCTGGCCTCTTGCCCCATCCAATCCTGGCTCTGCCACAAATTTCCCTGGACAAATGACAGCCTTTCTGCCTGTTGCTGCCTCATCTCTGCAAGGCCACCTCACCTCACCAGTGATGCGAGGCAGCAGTGCAGGGAACCAAAGCCAACACTTCTGGTGTGAGCTGCAGAAAGGAATTGGCATGAGCTACTTGCATTAATGTTTAGAAACCCCATCAATTTTCAAAGCCTAATTACACAGAACCCATTCTCTTTTAAAGCCTGGAATGCAGTTTTCCAGCAATCTTAATACCAAAAGGTGTGGCAGCCCCCCAAGTCGCAGTGTTTAATTTGAAACGTTTCGCTCTACTTTGTCTGGTAGACGCTGTTGTTATTCTTGGAACACACACACACACACGCACACACACACACTCACGCTTTTTTTTTTCCTTTTCCTTTAACTAAAGCTAACTTCAGTTTCTGCTTTTCACAAAGTAACCCCCTCCAGCCGTTTCTTTTAATGCCTTTCCCATAGGAAATCATTGTTTGCACGCACCAACAGGGGAAGGCCGGGCGCCCGCCCCCATCGAGTGGCAATAAAAACAGCATAGCACCGCAGTGAAGACTAAGACGTGCCAGCTTCAACATCCACCTAGATTGTGCACTTGTTCGTTACAAAAGTGTCTTTGAGGCCTTTGAAAGTTCCATGGCTTGACTTGTATAAAGCATTGCTCTTAAGTATGTGTAAACTTGCAGCTCCTTCCAGGCTGCACTCGTGCGACTCCATTTGGTGTCCACAGGCAGCTCTCGCTCGTGTCCGACGCCTCGCTCGGTCGCTTCTCTCTCTCTCTTGCAAGGGGAGGATTTCCCTGTCTGCTGGTTGTCCAACCCTGCTCCAGGAGCCTTCCCGCTTCCCGACAGACCGGTTCTCCCACACGGCAGCGCACGGGTGACGAGCCCTTTGCTACACTGGTGCTAACGAAGGGAAGAGGAGTGGAACCGATACGTGAACGCAGCTTGGCCGTGTCAGGTCGATTGCGATGTGCTTTCCCTTGGATTTCACGTTAACGCTTTGTGCAGAGATAGATTCGAATTTATTGGCTGTATCTGTTTGTGGAAAGGTTTTTTTGGCAATTTTTATCTGTATCAAAACAACCAATACAATCCCAACCTCTCCATGTATTGGTGGGCACTCTGTGCCAGCCACAGAGATGCTGTGAGTGCAGTACTTGCCTCTGCTGTAGGTAATGCCTTTGTAAACCTTGTCTGTCCAGTTCAATAGTGGCTTGCAGACAGCGATGCTGTGATACCAGCCCAGACCTCGGGTGTGTCTGCAGCACAGGGGGTTGGTTTGCTTGCGTGTAGGTGGACTCCAAGCGAAGAAGGAAATGCCATTTTGCAGGGGATGGTTGTGTCCGCCACTGGGTTAAAGAAGGGAGATGTTCTTGTAGCTAGAACTTGCTGAGCAAACTCATCCTGCCAACAGTAGTGTGGAGATCTTCGGCAGTGCTGACCTGATTGTGAGACTGACACATCTCTGAACTGGTGGGATTTTGCTGTTTCAGAACAGATGCACTTTCAGGACGATGGTCTCCATTTCTCAGCCTCCGTCCTATTTCCACCCCCGTAAAACTAATGCTGTTGGCTTCAGTTCGCAGGTCACGGAACTCTTACTGCTGTTAAGTGCTATGCAACACTAATCTTTGATATGAGCCTTGAAAGGCTTCATTGTTTCAAAGGAAAACCAATTTTGAAACTGACTCTTCAGATGGCTGCTCCTCTCCACCCGCTGCCCCGTGGCCGTGGGAGGGATGGGCACCCATCTGGCAATAGGATGTGCTGCACTCCGTCGCTGCTGTGGTGGATGTCTCAGGGCCAGTGTTCCAGAAATGTCTTGAATTGCATCGAGAAAAAAGTGCTTAGAGTTGAAGCTGGTGCTGGGTGACAGTGCATCTGGGTAAGGCAAATGAGAGGCAGTGAGGTGATCTCAGAATGGCATTGATGTGATTAACTTGAGGTCAGGGGTTCACACTAGAGTCCCAGGCTTGGCTTTTTCCTGCCCATACCACTGGACATCTGCTAATTCTGGATAGAGGGGAGAATCCAGGAAACAGCTATCACTGTAGTTCCTGCAGGAGAAAGGAAACTTTGTTAGGACAGTGAGTGCTCCTGGGAAGTTCAACCATGAGCATAAAACATTGTGTTATGGGTGGAGAGGAATGCAGGATATTCACAGACCCCACTGCACTCTGCCTGTGTCTTCTCCCCCCTGCCCTGGGTACAGCAGCAGTGCTGTGACTGCCCCAGCTGAGTGCTCTGCACAGTCTGAAGGCTCTGCCTGCTGTCCTGCTTTTCCCATAGGATGCTCTCCAAGGAGCAAGTCCTTAGAGGAGCTCACTAAACCACGGGCTGTATCACCCAGTGGGAATGTGGAAAGAGGAGGGTGGTGGCACTTTCCTGTAGCACTTCTGCTCTGGGCAGAAGCTTGTGCATCAGCGAGCAGTCCCAGAGTTGTGTGGCTTTCCAGGGATGAACCAGGAAGGGCCTAGTGAGAGCATGCCAGGTCTGATGTGGAAAGGACCATGTTCTGTTGCAGTAGCCTAGTACTCATCTTGAAGTAGCTCTGACAAGCTACTGCTTCTTTTGCTGCCTGGCTGTTTCATGGCCTGTACTGAGCAGACGAGACAATTCATGAGAATTTTCTTTGCTATTTACGTTAAGAGCTCCAACCAGGGTCAGCTCCTGGCTTAGGCTGCGGAGCTCCTTGCCAGAGGAAAACAATCAGGTCAAAATATGGATCTTTTGAAAGGTGACTGCTCTATCTGTGCAGTCGTAGCCAGAACTGATGTCTCTCCCTCACACTTTGATTTGAACTGATTTCCAAACTAGAGATTGTTTTGAGGCCAAAAGCGGGAGATGAAGTTTTTTTCTGTTTAACTGAGGGATTCTCACTCCTTCCTGAATTCCCTCCCCACCTCACAGGACTGATCTCACATCTGATGAAGTTCCTGCTTCCTCTGCCCTGTTTTCTACCTGGCTTCCCTGGGATTGGTGTCTAAGAGGAACCTGAGCAAGGGCATAGCTATTTGCATGTTAAAGAGCCTTTTGTTTCCCAGCTCTGTGCTAGAGTACAGAGGTTTATGTGGTATCTCTAGAAAGCTGGGATTGAAATACTTGACAGATGCCAGCTGTGAATGGTTGTAGATTCAAATGAAAGTGTCAGACAGAGACTGCAGTTTAATTAAAATAGAAATACTCTGAGGTTTTTTTGTTCCCTCCACTCTTCCCCCTCTGTCTTCCCACAGGAACAGCACCAGGGTTGCTCCTCGTTCCATAAAACCTCTCTGCTGGTGCTGCTGCTGCAAACAGCCTCAGTTCTGTGGCAGGGAGGGAGGAGGAGGGGGTGATGGAACTGTGGCTGGAGGGAGGCCAGGAGCTCTGGCCAGGTCCTCCGAGCTTACTCGAGCTGGTGTCCCCACCACGCTGCTCCCAGACTGTTCCCACAGCACTCTGCCCACACTGCTATCAGCTGTCCCAAGCCACAGATTCGCTGGCCCCCCCTCCCCACTCTCTATGCCCGTTCAGCCTCTGCAGGGACACAGAGCAGGCTGGCCCCAAGTCCCTTTCACAGGGGAAAGGGCCACAGGCGCAGACTCGCTGAAAAGGCTCAGAGAGGGCTTTGAATGCTCCCAAGCACTGAGAGGAGCCTTGCTGGCAGCCACACGGGCCCACAGCTGAAGGGCTGCTCCGGCGGGACAGCGGGAGGCCGGGCACTCGCACTGTGCTCACGGACTGTGGGGCAGAAGGAGGAAAGAACAAAACGTTCCCTTACTATACCTCTATTCATCAGTACTTTGGTGGGTTGGAGACTGAGACTCATCCATAGTGGGTGAGTTGTCTGTTGCTTCTCTGAACAAAGGAGAGCAAAAAAGGAGGAAAGAGGAGAGAGGAAATGTTAAAGAAAAGAAGTGACACAGACATTGTTACGAGCTTATTAATCCAGTGGGGAAACAAGTTGATGAATCATCTTTAGAAAAAGTTAGTGACACAAAAACATGTTGGGGAGAACTGTCAATCTGTTGAGTCGTGCTGGGTGGGCACAGCTGCTCCTGCAGTGAGGAATCTGTGTTGTGCATCCAATGGCAGACTGTATCCACTCCTGTATTTATATACATACACCTTGGGTGCTATGCTCAGGCACAAAACAAGTGCTGATTTGTCTCCAATTCTTTTTGCACTGGTTGTTGGTGCAGGGCCTAAACTATAAATCCAGCTAACTTCACTTTCACCAGCTGAGAATTTGTCTTGATTGTATTTTTGTTGTGAGAGACAAAGTGCAGGACTTATCTTGTATGGAAAAATAAGAAAAGCTGGGATTATCCAGACAGATGTCTCAGCTGGCTGCTCACCAGTTTTTATTCTGATCATCATCGAGATATTTAGAAGAATTAGGATTGGATGGAGACTGAGACTAAAATTAAGACTCAAACCCTTAATAGTGGAAATTTCGGTGTATGGTAAAGGTAGGTACCATTTTTGCCTATCTTGCTATGCCTTGACTTTTAATGAAATGGGACCAAGAACATTCTCCTGTTCTGAAGCTGGAAGCATATGCAAAGCCCATGTGAGGCTGGCTGTCACATGTGTGAATTTAAAATCCAGGTAAGCCTAAGGGGTTGTGGTTACGGTTCTCCTCATCTCCTATTTGAAGTGCAGTCACAAGCAGGGCTGGAGTAAAACCAGAGGTCAAACCTGGTCATAGGTGACCAGGGCAATTAAAGGGCATGAGATTTTCCAGTGGCTGCACAGTGAAATGTTTTCAAAATTAGTCCCAATTCATGACTCAGGGTATCAGATCTGTTTTCCTATTCAAAGGACTAGGGTATTTTGAGGACTGTAGTGTCAGATCTAGCTGATCTCGCCAAAATCTCATCCCATAATCAGGGATGTGCTGAGTTAGATGGGATCTGGAAGTGACCTTTATTTCACGTGGCAGGACAGAATTGCTGGACAGAGATTGCTAGAGAATACCCACGGGAGCTTACAAAAGGTTGTTTATTTACTTCTGGAACTCCCTGCCTCATAAAGAGGCGCCAAAGAACCCAGTTACTGTATTTACAGGAGTGATGGCTACCTATGTGTAATAGCTCCCTTCACACTCTGGTGGAGCACCTTCATGTTAGTGGTAGCTGAAAAAAGACACTTAATAGTCACGTAGACACATTGCTGGGGAAAACTGAGCAGAAAAATGAGGTTGCTGTACACAAAGGTATGGCAGGCACTGAACCTTGTCTTTGCAACAAGGTCTTGGTGTGGACACTCAGTGTGATGGCTGCTAAAAAGGAAACATCAGCTATTTCAATGTACAAAGATTGGAGGAAGGAGACTGTCCAAGCAGGAGGAACCTGCAAGGCTTCTTTCCCTGAGGATCTGACACTGCTTGGAGCAGTGCTGCTGGGTGTGGATGGCTCGGCCATGTCTTGGTCAGCCTAAACCAGAGCTCCACCACCACGAGAGCACAGGTGGGAGACTGGAAATGCTCCGTGCAGATATAGGCTATGGAGCACCTGGGAAACATTCCCCATAGCTGTGCTTGTGTGGGGAGCTTTTTCTCACCAGCAACGAGTGAGGTGGATTCTCTAACCTGACCCCATGGACACTCACCCAGTCTGCCACGTGAGAATGTGGTGGGGACTGCCCGGTGGCGTGGCTGCGAGCTCGCTCGACGGCGTGGAACTCCTCTGGCTGTGAGGTAAGGCAGCTGGAAAACAACCAAGGTTGGAGAAAAACGACTGTTGAGGTGAGAACACAAAGGTCAGGGTGGTTCAGAAGCATTAGCTGGTCAGACCAGCTGAGACATGTCTGGCTGTGAGTAAACACAGCCTGGGACAGGCCTCACCCTGTTCCCGGGTGATTGTGCCCGAACGCGGCACAGGAGCACAGCCTCTGCTGACACTGCTGCACGTCACGGGCTGGATCAGGCCTCAGCTCTGCAGGAACACTCAGCCTGCAGCTGAATACAGCCACCCAGACTCTCCTGATCCTGCCTGGGACACACCACACTTCTCCCAGCACAGAAGCTTGGTTGCTGCTGCCAGGACTCCATGGGTCCTGAACTATAGGAGCTCAGCCTGCCAGGCTCAGCTTCCTGCTTCCAGGGGTGGTGGGAGATGCTTTGTGTCCCTAGGAGCCAGGGCAGGCCGTGGTGAGAGCCTGGACAAGTACACTGGTCATGTGCTAAGGAAGAAGACAGAAGATTTCAAAAGATACAACTTCCTTTCACTGTGCATTTGTAAAAAATGCTTGGCTTTGCTGACAGTCCTATTAGGGACCAAAGAAAGGCTTAGCTTACTTGAACAAAGACAGAAGCAATTGGGACTAAAAATGGGCATTCGGGTATTTCCCTGTGAGGGTCCAGCAAATAAATCCACCTGACCAATCTTTCCTTCTCCTCAAGTCCACACAGTGTTGAACCTCTGAATTTAATAAATGCGTAGAAATCTGATCCTCTTTGAAGGACAGTGTGCAGCCCAATAGACCTATCAGATAGGACTGATGAGCTGAAATTTTGGAGGCTTCTACCTGGCACCTCTCTCTGCTGTTAAATTCTTTAGCTGCTGCCACATGACACTTATAGGGAAAAACAAATTTTAATCTGCTTCTTGGAGCTGACAGCTCCTGAGGTCAGTATCTTCCCATGGCTGTGATTTGGAACAGGCTCTGAACAAAAAGCCAGTCTATGCTGCCAACTGGTCAGGCCATGCTGTGATTACTGAGCACACTTGTGCTGCACAGTATCACATTTAGGTCTAAAGGCCCAGCTGAGTGAGGGAATGGACTGACTGACAGTGATTTTTATGTGCTCTCACCGCAACCCCACAATTTTCCTGAACTGGTACCATTTCCAAGGTTAACCAAAAGCTTTCCAGTGCTTAAGCATTTTCTCTTGCTGCATGGAACAGAAATACCCATTAACCAAAGGGAGGAAGACAGATTTTGATAGGGAGACACAGGATGCTTCTAGCAGCTACTCAGTCATGCCTTGGTCCACATCTGAATTTCCTGTGAGTGCTGGCATCACACATAAATCAGCCTCCTCTTGGGCAGCTGTTGGTGGCCCATGAGGAGCCTGTGTCAAACTACCTCTGACTCCATGCTGGAGTTGGCAGTGAGTGCAGGGCCCCACTGGTGCCAGTGTGGTGGCCACCCATGGACTGGACACCATGCTGGAATGGCAGAAGGCCAGCAGCCAGCATGGCTGGACAATGCACTGGTCTGCTTGGGAGGCAGCGGCACGTGAGGCCAGAGCAATGGTGTGTCCCATGCTGAGGCATGTGGCTCAGGTTTTTAGCAAGTCCTTGATCTGTCCACACTGGCTGGACAAGCAGTGACTCATGGCCAGTAAATATTTAACCTTGGACTGTTTCACAGCACATTGTGGCCTTCTCAGTGTAATGAATTTGACTGTTTTCTTACCATTTAATATTAACAGCACAGAGGAGTGCAAAGCTCTGTACATGACACAGAGGCATAATACTGCACAAACTTCAGCACTCTGAGTTTCAGGGTATTATCAGCAGAGTTATTGGAGCTGCATGGGAAAACCAAGACTCAGCAGTGCACAAAGATGTCATTGCTCAAACATTTTCGTGGGGGGTGGAGGGGCTGGGATGCCCCACTTAACCTTTCTCACGCTTTTGGTGTTTCACTGAGGACATACATTCTCCTAGTCTGTGCTGAACCCCTGCTTGCTTCATTGCTCCCCTTGCTGTGATTATGAATAGTGATGCTCCCCGTGGTTTTGTCACCTTCAGCCTCTAGTGCCATCACCCAAAACCCAACCGCACTCTGAAGAAAGACCTGGCAAAAACTGGTCTTTGGTCCCTCTCTGTCTTTTGAGCCCATCATTTAGAAGTGATGATTTCCATGGAAAAACATTCCCACTTGGTGAATGTCTTGGACAAGGCTTGCCCCCCCACTGTTACACCTCTAGGCTTGGTGAGCAGTGTCTGAAGGCCAGGTAATGTGCTGTGGTCTGGCACTGCTCTCCAGCTGGGGTGTAATGCCTGGCACAAATCCAGGCTGAATGAGGCTCCCATCCCTCCCGCCCCTCTGCCCGGGCCTGGCTGTTACCTGATGTTGCTTTGCACATCTGAGGCATTCTCGTGACCCGGCTGTGGGCCACAAAGGTGCTTTGAGAAGATGTGCTGTACTGGGAGCTGCTGTCCGAGGAGGTGGAGCTCGTGTGCGAGAGGCGGCTGTGCTCCTTGTGGGAGGCTGTGGACCGCTGGTACCAGAGCCGCAGCTCGTCCGACACCGCAGTCCTACCCGAGCCTTTCTCATGGCCCTCCCTGCCCAGAGATGGAGTCCTTATGATCTGGGAGCGGGACGGGGTGAGCCTGACTGAGTCCACTTCATCCCCGTGCCAGTTCTCCTTAAACATCCCCCCTGCTGTGTAGGAGTTGGAGGTTTTGAATTGTGCTTTCACGCTGTAGTGTCCCTCCTGGTCGTTCTCCAGGCTCCGCACCACCACGGGTGTGGAGCTGCCCTCGATGTACAGGGGATATTCTTTGATCCTGTACTGGGAGGAGGGTTGGCTCTGGCTGTGTAGGTAGACACGGTGGTGTCCCGTCCCGTTCCTCGCAGCCAGGTTGGGCATACTCCCTGAATTGGAAGAGACCAGGTTGCCTGCTGATTTGTGCCTTTGCCTCTGCCGTTCTCTGGCTTTCGACGGGGAATCCTCTGCCAGGGTGGAGTAGTTGGGGTTCATCTGAGCAGGGTAGTAGTGCTCCGAGCTGGAATGGCTGGTGCAGGAAGAGCAGTCGTCCATGGGGTCAGAGCCGTTACTGCTACGAGTCCTTGGGGTGTAGAAATCAGGGCTCCCTGTCTCATTTTCTGAGCCGAGGAGCTTTCCTTGTGACTCCAAACTGGAGCTCCGGTGTCTAAAGTGCTGAGCTAAGCTGTGCAGTCTGGTTGGGCTGATATCTACTGATCTGCGGGTACCAGGAAACAAAACAGGCTGTAAGTCAACAGGTTGAATCACTCCCCATCCCTGTCTGTACACACAGCAAAGGAATCTGAGGGCATTGAAAATCTGAACCCTTCCAGCACTGCTTGCGGCTGCTGCCTGCAATGCAATCTGCTTCCCTGCTGCAGGGCTTGAGGTGATTAGGTCCTGTTCCTGTTCCTCCTTGGTGGTAACATTCAGTCTGCAGCACCATGAGGGACATAAGCCCCTGCCCAACCCAGTTCCTCTGCAGCTTGTCACCCTGGGAAAAGCCCAGTCTGAAGGGTAAAGCCTGTGAACCTCAAGCCCTGGCTTTGCTGCTTCATCTTTCTCATGGCAGAGCTGTTTGGATCAGCATCATCCCTTTGCTACCAGGTTCACCTCGTGCCATCCTGCAAATCCCAAAACCTCACAGGCCACAAAGGTGGTGAGATTCCCCTACAAGTAAAAGTCCATGAAAGTCCTGCACAGGTACAATCCACCTGATAAGAGACAGACAGACAGACTGCCCATACTTAGCCCTGAACGTTGTGATTTCTCCACTGGCCATTGAAAAAGTCACCCTTGTCAAGCAGGTTGGTGTTACTGGGGCCCAGCCATGGGTAGCGCGTGCAGGACTCTCACTGGTGACAGCCCTTCAGGCAACCACCCCAAATCACAGTTTACAAGGCTTGATTCATGGCCAAGTCTGGGAGGTCTCTATTCACCCCGACTGTTTGAAGAGCTCCACCCATCCATTCAAGGAGCAGAAACACATCTACGTAATGGACGGCTAAGGCCAGGGCAGGCAGCTCATGAATGAGCTACAGACTGAGTAATGGTTGTTTCAAACACCCAAATGGCCCCTACCCAGTCAAGGCCACTTCTCAAGCCCTGTGCCAGGCTCATTTCTCATATAGCTTGGCTCCAGCATTAACAGACATTGCACCATTGAAAGGTACCCTCAGCCAAAACTTTGTAACAAACTTAACCCAGGGCTTTAATGCCTTGTATTGTCTCCGCCCGAGGCTGATGTGTTGGCATGACTCTTGATTTATTCTGAGCTAAATGATGGTAGCACTTCCCCTTAGGGCAGGATACCGACCAGCACACAGCTCTGGCTCAGCTCTCCTCCCTGCAGTGTTCATGGAGTTTGCCACAAAAGCAAAAGAGCAATGAAGCTGAACAGTTTGTAAAAATCCTGCTGAAAATGGCAGTCAAATTTGGCCCCACACATCAAATCACCTCCCTTGCACACTTCAGCTCTTTCCTCTGTCAACCCTGGGCTAAATTCCACTGCCAGCTGGGTCCCTGGCTGGATTGCTTTATACAGGCTCTTGATCTCCATGTAACATCACACACGTGCAAACATTATCTGTGAGGGAAAGTTACCACTGTTCAACATTTTGTATCAGACAGGAAGCAACATGTTCTCTCCAGCTGGATCCATGGACGAATTTACTGCAGAATTTAGCAGTAGCACCACATGCATTTTAAAAGCAGCTTGCAGAGCCTAAAAACAGTCCAAGATGAAAGGTCCCAGAAGAAAAGCTTGATCACTTCAGGGGAGGGATGAGGGGCAGAATCATGCTTATCTGAAGGGATTTCATGACGTCACTTCAGGAGAGATTCTCTACTGGCATGAGCACATGAGCCTCTTATTTGAACAGGACTGGTCTGTGTCCTTTCCTGAACTGGGAATTAATTCACACCCTGAGGGAAGGATAAAGCAAGAAAACTTTATTTCAGGGTAAGCAAGGTGAGGCTGGAGCCGGGAAGACTTACCGTGTGGAGTGGACGTAGTGCGGACTGCGTACCCGTAGATCCGGCGTCGACGGCATGCTGGACTGGGAATTCCAGTGGGGAAGGCTCCGGATGGGGCTGTTCTGCAGTGAGCTGCTCCCTCCTGCCTCAGCACAGCTCCCGGTGCTGGGGAACCGCTTGTGACTGCTGAAGAGGAAACACCCTGCTTCAGCTCTCCCACAGGAATTTGGGGAAGTGGCTCCCACGCATCTTTCCAGATCTCAGGCACGTGCCTGGGATCTTGCAGGGACGAGTGGGAGTTGGATCAGCTGCTGCTCTGAGCTTGTGTCCCAGCGCTTATGCTTCTACAGTGGCAGAGGTCAAAGCCAAGCCCTGTCAAAGCCCTCAGATGATCCACCATTCTTCCCTTCTACATATTTTGTAGAATAACACTGATACCAAACAGCAATCATGTGGCTGTAGCCTATTTTTATGACCTGCCTATTGACCGAAACACTCCTTTCGTAAGGGACGGCTTTGTAAATTTTGAAACGGCTCCCACCTCTCCCTCCTGAAAGCAGAGAATATCTCTGTGATGGAGCTTCAAGAGAGCTGGCTCACCTGGAATGGCTGTGCGAGGAGCGTTTCTTGACCTTCTCATAGGGCTCATCCAGGGATGACTCGCTCCACATCTTGGGTTTGATGGGGGACTTGTCGTAGTCGTTGCGGTGGAAATGCATCTGGCGGAGGCCTTCCAGCGACTGCGGCGGGGGCGGCCGGTTGTGCAGCGGCGGCCGGGGGGGGAGGCCTTTGTGTGGGGACTGCAGAGGGGAGATTGTGCTGGTGACCTGAGAGTCCTCTGTGAAGAGAAGGGAGAGAGGTGATGGCTGTGTGACACCTCCAATGGCAGCACAACTCCAAGAGACACCACTACACCTCCAGAGCCTGCTTCCTTACCCCACTTTGCCTGGCTGTGTCCAGGGGCAACCTGAAGAGCCAGCTTTCAGAAAGGCATTGGCTGACATTCCCACTTTGGGAGAGAATGGCCAGCAAGAGTGTGTGATGTATTAAAACAACTGAAACTTAAGGGAAATACGGGGGCATTCTAGGACTGTCCTTTAAGATAATTCAGAGCAGTAACCGCAGCAATACTCACTGCTCCAGGCCTGATGCCTGACTACAAGATAGAGTCAGGGGAAACCAAGCGTTTTTGCTACTGGGATCTATCAGAGGACTACTACACAGAACAGTAATTGCATTTGGAGTGTCAGTCAGGAGCTCACATATCCCTCCCTGCTCTCTAGAACATACAGCAGCCAACATACCATCCTCAAGAACAAGGGCATCTGAGAGGGAGCTGTCTTCACTGGCAATGTTTCCTTCTGAAGAGAAAAAAATACAAAGATGGTCAGATGGTCCCAAGAACTGCAGTGACTGAGTGCTGAACTGCACCATGATCTTTGTCCACTGAGTCTTAGCCTTAAGCAGTCACCCACACCTTCCTCCTCACAGAGCAAGAGGCAAAATTCCTATGAATAACTGACTCAGCCCACTCTCAGTCTGGGAGGGCAGAGCTGCAGGTTGGGCCTCTCAGCAGCAGGCTGCCTTTCAAGGAGCTGCTAACTCTTTTCAATAATTGGGGATTAAGACTGAGTCACAACAGAGAGCCGAGATCCCCAGAGGATGCAAACTGGCACAGTGCCACTGGTGAGATTTACATCTTGGTCCTTAAGGACTCTGGGTTTGATCCACCTTCTTAAAATGATCATCCTGTTGCTAACTAAAGGCTCACTCTAAATACCAGTTCTGTGGAATTCAAGGAAATGTTTTCTGAGCATCCTCTGCAGCAGCAGGAAAAGCTCTCAGATCCTTGGCATGCAGATGTTTGAGCTGCCTCCCCCAGCCTGTGTCCTCATGGCTGTCTGTTATCCCTGACTGAGGTGCAATTTAGTACCCAGATCACAAATACAGCAGGTCCAATCGCAGTTCCTGCCACAAAGGAACAGAGAAAAGCTCTGCAAGTCAAAGGGAAAGGGAAAAATCCGCCAGGGAAAAAGAACCATGGCAGAAAGTTAATGGATTTCATGAAAAACCAATCAGCAATCCAGTAAACCATAAAGTGCCCTGAGAATTACATTGTAAGGAAAAAAAAAAAGAAAAAGAAAAGAAATATTTGAACACAGCAATGACACTGCTCCTACTTTGATTTTACAGATGCCTTTGAGCTAGAGAGTTCACCCCAATCTGCTAACATTAATTACATTTGTACAGCACTGCTCCGGAGGAGACGCCAAGAGAGCGATTTCACAGGTGAACAAAGGAGTCACAGCCTGCTCTGCTGACATCCTGATCATCCACGGCACAACACGGCTTTGCTGCTGTGACCCAGCACATCCCTGATGCACAGCACCCTCTGACAGCACCCCTGCTGTCCTCCACGCAGGAGAGGGAAGAGGAGGGAAGGGAAATTTGGTAAGAACTTTGTTCTCTGCCCTCCACAGACCCTCCATGATGCTGTTGGCACTAAGTCCCACTTACCATCTATGATCAGGGAGGCTCTCTGGGTTGGCTTCTTCCCAGATTTGATGCGATACTCGTTGATGGCGTTCTCGATCTCCTGCAGTTTCTTCAGGGCATTCAGGTAGGACGTCTTCCTCTGCTTCTTCAGCTTTTTGCTGACGTTGGGGTCGCTCGCCAGGCGCCGCGCAGCCTCCGTGATCTGGGACTGAATGGCGAATTCCCTCTCCAGGCGCTCCAGCTCTGCCTCCTGGTGGAAGGCAAGTGGTTTCTGGTTACCACCAAACTCCCCGAGCTCAGCTAGGTGCAAGCTCTCCTGAACCTGACCAGTGGCCTCCAATCAGCAAAGCATCCACAATCATGCTGCTGCCCTCATGGCCTCCCTGAGCATATCCATCTTGCCTTCACCTGCTCACATGAGTGCCTGGCAGCACAGCTGGTGGAAGGGATGACCCATACAAGAAGGACATGTGTGCTCCAGCCCTAACCCTGATGTGCTGTTTGACTTTTCATGACGTTTAGTATGGCCATGTTCAATGGTGCTCTACTGCACATCCATCCTTTTAGACCCATCTGTGGGTCACACCTGCCTCCCACCTGCTCCTTCTCCCTGTTTCTTATCACCATATTTAAGCCCCATTTGATTTCACTGCGATGTATTGATGCAAAGCTACAACTTTAACCTTCTTGACCAAGGTTTGCTTGGCACCCACCAAACACTTTTGGGTGAAACAGGGCAAAGACGGGCTAACTCCTCCCCAGTGTATGGCTGTCAAAATCCAGGGGTGAGTATGAGCTGAAGTAATTACAGGCTGCTGCAACTGGTGCCTCTAGAAGATTGTCTCCTCGCGTTACCAGCCAGGAGGGTGATCTCAGAGCCAGCAGTGTGTAACAGCAAGCTCTCTGTACGCCACAAAGAACCAGCACCGCCAGCGTTAGCCCTTGTAGGGTCTCAGCTGAGTTTTTAAATGCAACCAGGTGTACCCTGGAAGCTACCTATCCAGTTTTGGTTATCCTCCAAAGTCAAGGGATTTAGGACAATTCATGCCAAAGCATAAACTGGTACAGAGCTTCCCACTCTGCACTGGGACCCCAAGCTGTGAACTTCAAAGGGCCTTTCTACTCTGCAATGGATCTGGGTACCTCCCCCAGCTCAATGGAATTAGTCTGCTGGAAAGAGGAACCCAGTACATTGCAAATTTTAAAAAAAATGACAAGTTTTTCTACTTTTAGTGAATGGTGAGACAGCCACATATTCATGGAGATCCCCATTACGCAAATTCAAATCCTCTCTTTGTTCAGCAGCAGTGTAAGAGCTGATGCTGTGGGATTTAATCAGACTGAAGTCATTCTCTGAAGTTTTTATTCTGGGCTTCTGGCTTAAAAAATATACCTTTGCTATCAGTGGTGAGTCAGCATTGCCTTAAAACTGTAATTTCCCTCACTTCACTTAAGACTGAAACCACCTTCTGTCTTCTTAACAGATCCCTTTTTGCTTTGAAGACTTTATAAGCTCTATTAGTGCCAGACTTATTAAAAGTGAACTTAACACCATGGGGTTTTAAGGGCTAGAACCCGATTCACCATCTTCTGGTAAAATCCTTTCCAGAGTCAGGAAGTACAGACCAGGTAAAGGTGATTACCAAGAGAAAAAACCAGGACCCTTCCCTGCAAGTCTTGCTCTGGCAAAGGTCTTGCTAAAGGTATGGTGAGTTTGATCTGAGCTGTAATTTCAGACCTTCACAGATTCAGCTCTAAATCATTCAGTATATCCTAGGAAAAATATATTAATTTTCCTCCTGTCCCTAATTGTCTATTTTCCTCCAGTGAGGCCCCTATAAATAAAACCCTAGGAAATGAGAGCTATCATCTGCCTTCACATGGAAGTGCCTTGCTTCAGGTCCTTGTCATAGTTGGTAGTTTCAGTCCTGGATTTACATGGTTGAGGGAGTATTTCACCTTCTGTTTTAAATTGATTTTCCAGTGTTTGCACTTGCTGAAAAGTGCATGAAAACCATCACTAGCCTCCCTAAATGCTTTCAAGCTGGCAGCCAAACACAGCTCAACATCATTCTTCAAGAACAGAAATTTACGGTTTTCAACACAACCTTTAAATTTGTCAGATGAAGAGAGAGGTAGAGAAAAGCTGACTCAGCGTGTTTGGATTGCTGGTGCCAAAGGCAGAGTGCCTGCACTGGGGAGGAGCTGCTTTACCTTCCTGCTCTCCCCACCTAACCTTGCCACTGGAGTAAGGAGATTCCTCACTCGCTGGCCCCAAAAGCTGCCCTGTAGCAACAGGAGCTGGGGAAGCTGGAGATCAGGTTATAACTGAGCAGCCAACAGACTGCAGGGGTTTTAGGAGTAATTCAGCTAAGACATGCTTCCCTTTGAAAAGCTTAATTAAATGTGCTAGTTCATGAATATGTGACTGTGTTGGAATTCTTCTCCCAGGCTCCATTGAGAACAAAACTAAAGAGCTCCAGCTGTTTATTTTTTCAGCAGAAGGAAAATGCCAACAAAACGACAAACAGTTAATTCCCTGGCTGAACTGAGCCTCAAACCACACAGTCACACCAGCTTCAGTCTCTCCTCCTACAAAAATAAAAAGGAAACTCAAGACTGGAATATACACAAGTGTCTTGAGACAAATGTGCCTCCACAGACAATAGTTGTTCTGTGAATCCGGTCCCGCCTTACAGCTGCTGCAGGCCTGTTTTCACAGCCACGGTTCAGGGCACTGACCCAGCACATTGTGGGAGCAAGGAAGGGAACAAACACTCCCTGGCAAACTTAGAAAAACGTAACTCCAGCTCCCCATAGGTAGGGATGAAGGCTCTTTTGTTAACAGACTGGGGAGCAGAATGCTTTTATCTTGCTGTGGCAGGGCTGAGATGGATAATGGTGATCCTTTTCTCCCTGGTTAGAGGGGGCTTGAATTTGGATTGCTACTGGAGTGGAAAGCAAGCAACTGTTTGCAAAAACAAGACAGGCAGAAGCAGGGCTCAGATGGCTTGGGGGGCTCCTGATATGCTCCCTGCTCACACAAATCACTGCACTTTGTCACCAGAGCACTCGCACTGCCATGGTCTGGTTGATCACCCAGGCTATTTCTATTACCTCTAGCAAAGCCAGGGCTGAACCTCAAGCATTCCACCTTTAGTCCGAGTCTGAAGTAAAGTCCTCCACTCTCTCACTGCTTCCCCATTCTGACAGATATAGAAAAACCTCAAATGGGTACTGTGACCAATTACAGCAATTTAAAGCAAAAGTGAGCACAGGACTGATGGCTCAGTGGACATCTTAGAGACCTGAGGTGGGGACACGGGTCTGGAAGGGAAGGGCACAGCCTTACCTCTCCCTTAGGCAGGATTTTCTGCTCATCCAGTTTAAAGGCAGTTCCTATTCTTCTCCTTACAATAGGTGGCTCCTCCCCAGGATCCAGGGGGTATTCTCTTGGCAGCTTTCCTGTGAGCTCCTGTAAGCAGAAAATGCTGTTAGTACTTTGGGAAATCCTGCAGCAGAGCAAAGCACAACACCACTCTTGTGTGACCCTAAAATGACAGGCATTCATTAACAACATATCCAGTTCAGCCAGCTGATAAACACACAGGAGAGGACCCAGCCCTGCAAACTCAGAACCTGACACTGAGGGTGGGGACCTTTTCTCCAACCTGTGCATGAATACAGATCTTCACGGCCTGCCCTGGGCAGGTCTCTAAGTGGTGCCCATCCCTAGGGCGTCAGGGCCTGAGGCTGAGCAGGCTGCAGCACACAAGCTTTCATCTCTGCTGCAGGGTGAGCAGGAACCAAGAGCTCCTATCTGCTGAGCTGCTTCTGAGAGGGGTGAGCAGACCCGAGAGCCTTCCTGCAGGATGCAGGTCTGCTGAGTCAGAAAGCCGCAATGGTAACAGCCATGCAGGTTATGACCTGCACAGAAAAACATTCCCACCTGATTCATGATGTGTCTGAGAGGAATGCAGTGGAAATGGCCACTAAAAGCAGTGCCTGGTACCTCATTACCTGTCTGATAACACTTCATGTATTAGAGTGCCTTCCAAACCCCAGTGATGTCATGGGCAGCTTTGGAGCAATTATTAGCTGATACTCTATCAGATTGATGTGGTTATTTGCAAAGATTTGTTCAAAATCTGAAGCAAATCCCACAGAATTTCAGAATATATGGAATACAGGAAGCAGCAAGCACCACCACTGATGTGAATGCTATGGAGTTTTTCCCCTGGACTACACAATACAGGCACACATATCTGAACTGAAGGCATTGAACTGCCTACAGAAAAAGGCAGGGGCCTGACTACCAGCACAGCCCCGACTCCTTGCACTCAAAAGTCTCCCCATGCAGGACAAAAGGCTTTTGTGTTCCTTAGCATCAGCCTTGAGAGGATCCAGCTGGCAGAGTAACCTAAATCATCTGAATCCCAAAGAACAGCAGCTGACCTTAATGCGGGTGTGGGTGCACAGCCCAGTCCCTGCCTGCCCTGGCCTCTCCCCCACTCCCTAATGGGGTTTTTTCTTTCTACTCTTTTCAGGTCACTAGGAAACAAGGACCTGGCCTTTTCAAATCTTCCATTTAAGCAATTCCCATAAAAATGGGTTTGGAGCAGAGCTCTGTGTGGACATGCACAGCCCCCTATTGCGAGAGGCATGGCTGCAATGTCTCAAGAGTCCCACTCTGCATTGCCCCTCCAGCCCTCAGGGGTCATTTCAGATTTTCCTTCAAAATGTGTTCCTTCTACTAAGATGTGGCTCTAAGCACTGTACCGAGACACAGATTCCTGTATCCTGTCCCAAGGGTAACAGGGATATTTTCTTTATAACTCCTAGATTCATATGAAGCAGGGCAGTGGCGACAGAGTTAATCTACTGTAAAATCTGTAAAGATCAGAGCAGGACAAAATTAATGTGGGCTACCATGCTGCCTCCACAAGCTGAAAAGTATTCAAAGGCACGATCATGAAATGTAATCTAAATTAATAAGTAACTGGAGTAGTGATGGCCCAAAGTAATCTGATGCCAGCGTTATGAATGGTTCTGGCCATGCCTTCTTAATTATGCCCCCACTTTTAACTCTTTTTTATCTCCTGGTCTGCCACCTTCTTCCTCTGTTTTGGCCATTCCCATGCTGATGCAGAAAGGACGAAGAGCAGCCTGAGAGGAAGCTTTCAACTACCAGCTGCTGATGGATGAGCTGCAGGGTTGCAAGACGGGGTCAGATTCCAAGTGTCCATTAACTGTCTCTTTCAAATCACCTATGGAGAGCACAAACACTTTCTACCAGCTCTTAACGTGCTGACAGATTGGCTCTGGCCAGCCTTGCCACAGCACATTAAGGAGTTATTGCTCCTCATCCCCAGCTCCATGCCCCAGTGGGAGCTTTTGCCTGCATCCTGGTTGCTCCTGAAGTGCCTGAGGCTGAACCAAAGACGGCTGGAGTTAAAAGGAAGGTACTGGGCTGTGAGCTGCTGCAGCTGTGGCACAGGCACATCTTCCCTTGCATCCGGTGCTGCTGCAAGGATTAGTCATCAGCAGTCAGGCAGGGTCAGCTTAGGGTAGTAAATTCCTCCGGGCCAAGTAGAGCCTCCAGACCTTGACTGTCAGCCCCTGAAGAGCTGTGATTTTTTCCTGTGGATGATCTCAGCTCAATGGACTAACAAGATTGGACCTGGTCCTGTGACCTTTTTCACAGCACAAGTTGTTTGCTGAAATCAACCAGGACTCAGGTGGGAAGGGATTGCTCCTGTGGAGTAAAGAATGGGAACAGGGGCAGCAGAGATTTCTGCTGATGTTCTTTGTTGAGAGTATTTTCCCCAACTTGCTCTTTTTGGCATTAGAAGTATACAATAATAGAAACAAAGTGCAATGAGACCTGAATAGGTGACCCATTTCTCCCATTTTTGTCAAAAGGTAGATTCACATCAAATATTAAGCAAGAACTAGAGGATCTCTGTGCCACTGTCTGCAGCCAGCTTCCTGTTGTGTTACACATCACAGTTTGTTGTTAAAATCAGATACTCAGGCGTAGTAAACATGGGAGGATTGCTGAATGGCCTGGGTACACTGCTGCTAATCTCCACACAGAGCTGCAGCAGGGTTGTGATTTCCCCAAACATTAAATTGATCACAAATGGCCTCCTACGTACTCCAAAATGAACTGGCAGGTGAGTGGGAAAGTTGTGAGTTCCTGAGCTGTCCTGCATGTCCTGGTATGACCACAGTGTTTCCTCTTTGCAAGGTCTGCCACCACACTGGCATTCGTTCCAACAGCGCCAGAGCTGACTGGATAAAGGCAACCTACACGGAGCAGAGGAAACTTTGTGTGCTGTATGGAAGAGCATGCCCGAAGAAAAGCATGTAAAATCGGGCCTGCTCCAAGAAGAAAGTGTGCCAGCCTCGGGGTTTTTTTGCTAATGGAGTCAAAAGTATCTGAGAAGTGATGACCAGCACATAGGACAGCCTCCCTATGCCATTTAGGTAGCATAATATTCTCATCAAAGTTAATAAGAAGCCTGCGGAATGCAACTTACTCACAATTTCAAACAGCAGACATGGATGGTGAGCACCCTCCTAGCCCCAAGCCAGCTGGGTACCCAGCTGACTGGGATCCCCTTCTCTGGGGGAAAAAGAGTCCTGGACATTGCAATCTGGAGTTGAAACAGCTGGATCTCCCTGAGGCCATTGTACAATGGGTTTTGTAAGAGGTGACTGTGGGAGGAATCTCATCTCCTGACCCCACCCCACCTCCAAACAACATGCATGCTATAACAAAGCCAGAAACAAAGTGTTACAGGTTATAAAATGTCCACTGCCTACCGCTTCCCGCAGGCACAGTTTCTTTAGCTCTTCCAAGCGCTGGCGCAGTGTCTCTTCCAAAGCTTCTTGCCTGGACTTCAGTGCAGCCAGCATGTCTTTCTTGGCAGACTGAGAACTGTCTGACTCTTGGGAACCTGTCAGTAAACAATGATTTCACTAGGCCAGCTGACAGCAGAATACACATCTGGAGTGCTTGTAATTTTACCGAAGCCTGGACGCAGTCTTTCCAAGAAGAAGTTGGACTATGACATGAAGCAGGTGTTACCCAGTCATGTTTGTTTACAGCAAGTCCTTAATGTTTAAGCTAACAGTCAGAAATTGGACAGTGGAGCACATAAAGATATTTGTAACCATTATCTGGAAAAATAAAAGCAGCAAAATTATTCATCTAAAGATCTTAGAGGAAACCCACACACAAATCCCATGAAAGCTCCCAATGGCAAATAACAGTAGAGTTTACAAAGCCCTGGAGATGCATTTTTTGGAAATTAGGCCTAGGAGAAACCATTTGACAATACAGCCTACTTCTTAAGAACTGCAATTATCCTAGTAGCAAACATGTAATTCAATCCACTTACAGAGCCTGTTCTATGAAAAACTGTAATGGAACAAAATTACCTAGCAAGATTCCTGTAAAATACACCAAAAAACCCCAATCATATCTCCTTCTGGGGTAGTAGCTGTTTCTTGTGAAGATGCAGGTCGAGATACTTAACTGCACGTCCAAATGGCTTGGCTTTTCAAGTGGCAATTACCAGCAACTCCCACTGAAGTAAGTCTGTGCATTAAATCAGGCTCTGTTGCTCAAATGTCATGACAACATGTGTAATTTCAGCTCTTCAGGGGAACTTCTTGATGAAGTAACCTCACCCTTTGTCACTATGTTTCCCCCACATGCAATAAAGGATGGATATTCTCCTTATCCCTCCTTTTGCAGCTGGTGTACCAATAGAAACATTTTCTTACAGCAGTGACCTGTTCCCTGCCCTTTCAAGCAATGGCACAGAGAAAGCAGACCTTTATTATCTGCAGCAGTCAGATACAACAGGATGCTACATGGAATTTTCAGTGCACCTGTCATCAGATGGGGGTTAGAGGGGGCTCCTAGATACGTCTGCAGCTTGGCCTCCAAATGTTCAGTGAAAACACTCAGCCCAAGGAGGTTGAAAAAGCTGTTATTTCACAGAGCTTTGGAAGAAACCTGGGAACAATTCTTTATTTTGGCAGCAAAACAGTGAAATTTGTGCTTTCAGCTTCATCTTTCATTGCTACTGTTCCAGCAGACCATTAAAGCTAAACTGAAAGGGGATTGAGGCAAAAATTGCCACAAAACAGTTCTGCATTGGCCCAGGGGGAGCAGAAAATCTCACAGATCTTTTCCACCAGTATTTTCTGCAGTTTTCCTAGAGGAAGATAGCTGGCATTTATTCAAAGAAACACCACTCTGCTTCCATACACCGTTTACTGGGCTGTCCTGAAGTGGGGGTGGTGGAAGAGATCTCTCTAAAGGTCAGCCAGGCTGAGCACTACCAAACAAAGGAGGAGAACTTCACGATTAGATGCTTGTTTAATTGCTGTAGTCATCCTCATTTCATTTGTGCTTGCCCTCATAAAGCAACAAAACTCAACTCTGCAGACACGTCTGTGCTGGAAGAACTTGATGGGACCTTCTAGAGGAGCCCCGTATTTCCACTGGCAGGGAAACTCCTCTCCAGCACTTCATAACTCTTAATAGTAACCCTGGTGAGCAGTTACTAGCAAAACTGAACTGCTGAATTTCTTCAAGGACTTGTCAACAAACTGCCGAGTCCCGGTAAAAAGTTGCTCACGATTCCAGCAGATGTTTTGAACCTTTTTCTTTTTTCTTTCATGACAACTTTAATGACCTGTGTTTTCCTTTCAACTGCTCTTCCCCTTTCCTTCCTCTGTCTGCTCCATACCTCCACACCAGCCTCGATTTATTTTTAAAAGCTGTTCCTTTTTGCTGTGTGGGTTGCCACAGCAGCTACACAGAAACATTTAAAAGCATATTAACAGCCTGGCCAGACACCTGTGCTGGTTTGGGGTATGACCACAAGAAGGAAACAAAAGGCTTCTGGCTGAGCTGGTATGGACCCAAATCAAGCACAGACAGTTCACAGCATCTGCTCCAGCTGTGCTTTCCCTGTGTGAGAACCACGCTGGTCTCAACCCTGATGCCATTGGTGCACATTTTCTCCACTGAGTGCACATTTTGCCATCTTTTTCACTGCTCCCAAAAAGCAAAGGAACTGGAGGGGACATGGAAGTGCGCTGTCACATTCTGAGTGAAGCAATGGGATTACTGAATGAAACCAAAGTTGTCCACTCACTGGCACTGGTATTTGTTTTTAAATTTCTGTTTAAAAGCTGAATTATTTTGGAGTGTATTATTAGATTTTTATTGGCTGGATTCTCTGCTTGTTCTCATGGGTGAAAAGCAAATGGAAACTTGATCACTCAAGAGAACCACACCTGCATGAGATGACTAGAAATGAGCAGAGAACAGTGCTTTGTATTGCTGGGTGCCTACAGCTTCCATTAGAGGCTTTTTATTTATAAATATGTATCAACCCTGCCTTGAATAAGGCTGTGATCACAGATCCACTTCTAAACCCAGTGGCAACTGACCCAAAAATGTCAGGGCAAATCAAAATACCGTAAAAACAACCAAGAAATAATCAAAGACCAGCACAAACCAAACCAATCAAGCAGATACTACCTTAAATCAGCCTTATTAGATATGGTCACTACCATGGCTGCCCAGTGCCTTCCAAAGGGGATCATCAACAGAGAAAAATCAGTCCTGAGAGATCAGTCCTAACACAAGAGGCCCCTGCTGCAACAGAAATGGGAGGCTTTCTCAGGTGTTTGTGGGTTAACTCCTAATGCAGTAAATGGGAGAAATGTTGCTGAAATATATAATTTTCCTGTACGGCATTTGAACCTTTTTGTGAAAATTATTTTTCAGCCTCCTTCCCATTTGCAGTGCAAGGATTTACCAAACTGCATTTTAACACACACTTCTGCAGAACAATTTGATGTTCCTGTAAGAAAAAGGGTTGTGAAGATACACCAGGTAGCAGGCACAGGGCCTTCTCTCTGGTGGGCACCAGGAACCTCCTGAACCGGGGGCTGGTTTTATGTGTATGTGCCCTTTCTTCCTTAGCATACAGGATGGGACACAGGTCCTGGTGACCTAAACTTCTGGTTAATACCCAACTAATTTGTGGAAACAGTACTCATCTTCTGACACCCACATGGCCTCTCTGGGTGATTTCTTCATCCACTGACATTCAGGAGAACATGAGTTGAGAAACACAGGGAGAACATGGTCCTCCCCATCCAACTCACTTCTCCAGCAGAATTCATGGCTGAACTTCACCAATGCTAACAGCCTGGGTTCTGCTCTCTTCCATACTGGTGAGGTCAGGACAGTCTTGGTGATGTTGATGGGGACATGGGTCACACCCCTGAAGGATCTGGTCAAGGGTTATGCAGGTACAGGTCTGCTGTGGTCCAAGACAAGCTTTGCTTTAAAGCCTGCCAAAGGGATGAGACCAGACACCACTTTGGAGAGAAAAGCCCTACCAGTGACTCATTGTTTGTCCCTATTTCCTCCATCTATTTTAGTAGAGTGGAGTCAGCTTGGAAAATGAGAAGGATGAAAACAAGCAGAGAGGACAGATAGGATGCTGAAGAGCAGAGTGAATCAAGTCTTGGTGACACCAACTGTGAGGGGAGAGAAGATGCAACAAGGTGGCTGAGCAGCAGCAGCAAGGCAAAAGCATCCAGGCACGTCTCCTCTCTCCCATTCCCCAAGTCTCCCGCTCCAGGAAAAACACATCTAAATATGGCAAACCCTTCACGCTACATCCGGCTGCTGGCTCCAGATCACTGGCATTTGGCTGAGGTCCCTGTGGAAGGCTGTCCCCCAAGCGGGGAGAGAAGTTTCCCCCACGCTCGCTCCGTGCCAGAGCTCAGGCTGACTCACCGCGCCAGGATGTCAGCGCACAACAACCAGCAGCCCCAGACAGCCCCTATCTCTGGTCTCTGCCCAACACATAGGATTTCCTGCGCGGCGCGCGGGAGCTCGGCTGGAGCTGCTCCACACAGGATGCGCTCAGATATCCTGTGGGCGACTCGTCTTCGCCAGCCCCCGCGCTCGCGGGCCACACGGGTGCTGTTTATCCGCTCCAACGCCCGCCGGGGCGGTCTGGCTGGGACTCGGCCCCGCCGGATGCAGCGGCGGGCCCTGGGAACTGGCTGCCTGGGCTCTGTTGTGGCCTTTTCAAACGTAAACAGGCCCCTGCACAGGAAACCTCCACCGCTGCAGAGGGAATGGGGCTCAGCGGCTGGAGGCTCCTTGAATGTACCTGCAGAGCTAGAGCAGAGATGCTCCTCTGGGGTGTCTCCTCAGCCCACAGAGATGAAGAAAGTGGTCTGGGGTTTAGTCCGACAATAACCCAGTGACTACAGGGCTCCTTACTATCTTGGAGACCTGCAGAGCTCTTATGGCACAGACTCCAAAGGAAAAATCCACCTTAGAGCTAACTTGGTTTTGTTCTGCTGGCTTTGATTTGGTTCCTGCCCATGTGAAGGCAGAGCTTTCATTCATGGGCAACTCTTACCCTAGATGCCCAGGGATGGCCCACAGATCCCACGCAGAAGATCCCTGAGCTAAATCACAGCAGCCCACTGTCCTAGGGAGGCCCCTTTAGATCCAAAATGAGGATGAAAGTTAGAGTCAGCTTGTCAGAAATGGACTTGAGCATCAAAATTACAAATCTGCAGTGGACAGACTGAGATCAAGAGCGTGGGAAAAACAGGGGAGCTGAAGCTTTGGTCTTGAATTGCTGTGATCATGAGGAAGCCACTTCCCAGTGTAAGACTCCATCTCCCCTCTGCTGTCTCTTGAGACTGTAAGTGGTGTGGGGCAGCGACTGCCTCATACTGCACAGCAGGATCTTCTCCAGACAGCGTGACAGCTGGAAGCAACAACAAACTTTTCCTTGCAGACTTGCTGCAAGCCCAGGGGAGACATGCCAGTTTTGGCATGCTCCTTGTGGTGCTGACAGCCCCTCCAGTGAGGAGGAGTGAGATGGAAGGAGGAAATAACTACATATAATTTTTAGGAAAAAAAAGGACTGAGAATAGTAGGGAAGTGGGGGCAAACAGAGATTCAGTCCTGACCTTGTGATATCGAGTCACTTGAGGTATTTATAGCCTGGAAGTCTACTGTGGCCACTTAATCATTTGCACTTATTCTCTCCAGTGTGCAGGCTGTACTGCGATAACCCGTCATTGTTGTGGTTGTGTGCCGATAATCTTTGGCACAATGGGAGGAAACACAAAGCCTGGGACAGAGCCAGTGACTGTGCCCAGTAGGACAGGCAGTGAATGCCCCCTCCCATCCAGTGGGACAGGGATAGGCCACCTCCACCAGCCAGGCTTGAGGGAAGGGGCTCTTGGAGCAGAAGGGTCTGAGTGACTGTGGAAGCAATCCAGGGTTTCCAAATCCCTCGTACCTGACCTCTGCCAGACACCTTTTCTCAATACTTTCTTGTAGTTGCTTGTAGCTGCTGGAAGGCACACAGCTGCAGCAAACCCTTCAGCTCTCCTCAACATTTTGGGGAGAGCCCTGTCCTCAGAGCTGGCAAGACGTAACAGGCAGCTCTGAAGAAAGGAACAGGGAGGGAGCTGTGCTTGCCTGACCCACCAGCAGCACCTTGACAGAAACAGAGGTTCACACAGTCCTATGAAGGCACCCAGGTAGGCAGATCCACCTACCCAGGACTGAAGAAATGACTCACTTGGTCAATGAACTCTGGGTGGGTCTAGTCACCAGTGCAATTCTGATGAGTGTACAAATCTGTGCTCTGCCAGAAAGGTGCAGGGAGCACAAACATACAGAAATAAAAGCATAAGCAGCTTCCAGTTAGGAATTTCCATCCACTTAACCCTGATGCTGGCCCCACAGCAGCTTTTCTGGGCCTGATTTTCTGCTGGCTTTCACCTGGCTACTGCTCTCTCCAGGTGTAAGAGCAGAAGCAGACCCAGTGTTTTTTTCCAGGAACGCAAAAAAGTCTATGTATTAACATGGAAACAGGATTACTACCAAGTAGCTCTCACAAACTTGGGAATGGTGCCCAGGAGGCTGAGATCTTGGAAAGACCTTAAACTTTCTTGGGGTACTTAACGTTATTTACTTTCCAGCAGGAGAGCTGGAAAAAATGCCAAACAAACAAAGAGTTCCAACAACCCGACACCGGTCTGGGAGCTGCTGAGCTACTGCAACTCCCTAAGCGATGGGAGGCACAGACAGTGGATTGTATACTTTGTCAGGAAGACCTCAGGAGCAGAAAGGCAACTCTGTTTGCAGGCAAGGCAAGGAATTGCACAGCAAGCAGCTCTGGAAGCACTGCACATTTCAACCCCTTGCTGAACATTTACCAAGGAGGAAAGTGTGGCTTTTAAGAGACATGAAGGATACAGGGATGCAAAGCTAATCTACTACATCAGAGTGGGTTCAGTCTTAAAGCATTTGCATTCTTAGATGGGCTCTTCCCTTGTCCAAGCATAAGTAGGCTATTCTGCGCTGTTACACATCTCAACGCATTTGGTTTTGGTAACTTGATATGATGCTTAACAGAAGGTATTTAATTGTCTGAAACTGTTAATTACAGTGATAGCAGCAACCTTCCCCTCCTGAAGAGCTCACCTAAGCAGCTTCAAGCTCTTTGCTAAATTATCAACCCCTGCTTTTCACCTGCAGTGACATTTATCACTGTTTTACACACAGCTTGCCTGGTTCAGACTGACAGAAGAGTATCAAAGAGTCACAGACAGCCTCCTGACCCCCCTCCTCCAGTCCTCTTCTCCTCATGCTCTAGCTCTCCTCTGCAACACCTTCCCTTGGGTTTCTCTCACAGATTAGATCTTCACACAGGAAAGTGCTCTAAGCCACAACAAAAAACCTCCAGGACCCTGGCACTAGTTTGGTAGAGTGCTAGGCAATAGTTTTGTTGATCCTGGGACAGCAGCCAAATTCCAGCAACAGAGAGGCAAAGCAGATGTGCCCACTGTGAAGAAGACACCCTATCTCAGCAATGCTGAGGAACATCACCAGTTCCCAGCCTCAGTCTCCCTTGTGAGCTGCACTGGCTGACTGCTTCCCCACTGCTGGCTGGGCACTCCTTCACAAACCCATCTGCCTCAGGATGAGCTGGATACCAAGGGATGGTTAGGGTAGAAATTGTGAAGAGAGACCAGGTTTCAGCTGGAAATTGAGAGGTTGGAGATGACATCCTGGAGCCAAGGAGGAAACAAGTGGTGGTAAAGAGAAAGGGGGAGGCTGCTGCCTGTGCTGTTTGTGGAGCAGCGTGCTGAGAGATGGACTGCCACCTGGGCAGACAGAAAGGCTAACGGGAAGTGACTTTCATTTTGCTGTGCAGCTTCTGGCTGCTCCCCATTATACCATGGCCATTGCCCTTCCCACCATACTCTTTCCAGTTACAGGACAAAGGACCTACCTGATGACAGAAGACTCCCACTGCTTCCGCTGATAATTTTGCCTTTACTCCCCATGTTGGCCAGCTTTGAGGTCTTGAGGGTTCCAGTTTCGGTCAGGTCAATCGCAATCTCACTCAGGCTTCTTGCAGCATGAATCTTGGACTGGAGGTGGACACAGGAGTTAATAATGATCTACCGCCTCTTGAAAGCTCACAGAAGAAAAAAGACCTTTAGCTGTGGCAGGAAACAGGCCTCCACAGCAAACTTGGATTATTTTACAGGAATAGAAGCAATCTGGCACAGTATTCACTGCTGTACTTTTTACATTCTAAGCGGGTACAATTCTGGCATCGCTTCCTGTTGCTTGGGTTTTTCTCTGCTTTGCCATGCACATTTTTCTCTTTTGAACAAAGGATGTATGGGGTCACTGTTTTACCACATACAATAAGAAACCTTCAGAAATGCCATCATAATAACCTGCTGAAAAGCTCAAAGGCTAAAGACCAACTCTAGCATCTAAAGGAAGCCAGACGGGGCCTTCACAAATCAGCAATAAGCTTTGGAACAAGACACAGTGAGGACATGGCTAAAATGGGCTGTCATGAGAAGCTGGAAGAAAATACTGACAGGAAAACACGTTCAGGTTATTGTCCACACTAACAAGCTGCATGCATGCCCCTAGTGCGAGGGACCTCTTCAAAGCATTAACATTACTCAGGTAAGAAAACAACAGCCGGCCCAGCTCAGTAACTGGCCACACTAGGGCATGGCCATTGTTCACCACCAAATGTCAACAGGATTGTTCCTATTTGTAATTACAAGAAAGTAAATAATGCATAGTATGTAAACCTAGAGAATGGAATGGAATAGAATAGAATAGAATAGAATAGAATAGAATAGAATAGAATAGAATAGAATAGAATATTTCAGCTGGAATGGGCCTCCAACAGTCATCTCAGCGCATTGCTCAAATCTTACAAGCCCTGTGTTTCTGAGCTTCAATTAATCTGTCCTTCCAGGGCCACTGACCCGTAATTTTGATTTCCCAGAACACAGAAAGCTGTTGGCACATTTTGCCAAGGCTCTCCAACTGCATGCAAAGTTTTACCCAAAAAGGGGGTGAAGCCCCAGTTCAAGATCACCTAAGCATTCACCTCTGCACCTTCTCAAGGCCAGAAGAGACTCAGCCCTGGCCATACAGCTTAGGGGATGGGCACATCATTACTGTGCTAACAAATGAAAGCTGACTGATGTCCACATACTAGGGTGTGATCTGTTCCCACTGGAAATAACATGAAACAGGACTACAAGGAACGCTTGTCTTGATGGGATTTTCAGTGTTACTTCATATCCTCAACAAGAAGAAACCATTCCAACAAGAACTAAGGCTGAATTGATGGCTGAGTGCTTACCACTGAGCTTCTTAGCTTTGTTACTGATGTGCTGTGGGGCTTTGGGTAAGACACTTAAGTTCTTAGTGATCCCCACCTCTGTTTGCATATCAGTGAAATAATAAGGGAAGGAAAATACCTCCCTGTAGCATACTGTATTTTTAAGATTAATTTAAGACTGCAAATGAAGACAGTACTGGGAAAGCCTTACACTGAAAACACCCTCAGAACTATTATCATAATTTAATATTCTTGGGTATTTATAGGCTCCATCATTACCATTCTGAGGTACCCAAATGCCTCACAAGCTTATTTCCACAACAACCCCAATAACAGGGTGTGTGTTCTCACCTGTCTGAGTGCAGAGGCTGAACTACCTGACAAGATATCAGAGCAGATCAGTCAACCAGTACTGGCCCTCTTCAACTAATGTTGAAACCAGTTAGATACTTCTCATTTCCAGCAGTTCCTCCCTAAAATCAGCCCCAGGAGAAGGACAGCACTCTTTAGCTTCTTGGATCAGATGTTTCTGGTCAGCAACAAGGCCTGTGAAACCCCCTCCTCTAACAGCTCTGGAAGGTTAGTTCCAGGTGAAAAGGAAGATCACTGCTTTTATCTAATAAGATTTCCTTCTACTGAAGTCTTGATGAGGAGCCTAAGCATGAACTGCTGTCTTGCTGCAATGCCAGAACTTTGGAGGTAACAAGCCTGGCACCTGCCTTCGTCCTGCTGATAAATCCCCTGCAGGTGTATACATGCTGTATAACCCTACATATATGTAGGGTTATGTGTACCTTGTGTAACCTTAGGAACAGCTATACTAATCAAACCCAGTGTCTGGCTGACCCAACACACGGAGTCCTGGCAGTGGATGTCTCAGAAAGGCACAAGCCCCAAGTCTGCACAGACAGATCCATCCCTCCCATTCCATGAGGTTTTCCTGTTTTTGTAGGATAGTAACAGCAAGAAGCCCCGTAGTTTATTTCCACTTACATTCAGAACGCAAATTAGGGCACACTCTGGCCCCACCTGTCTGACTGGGCACCAGCCAAAGTGCTGAGTGAAGGCAATGTGGCTGCTGGGTGCTGTTGTGGTCCTGGCCAAGCCAGCAGTGGTTGGAAGTGTGCCCTACATAGGGCAAACGAAGAGATGATACAAGACCAAAGCCTGGCATCCCTGGAGCCAGGAGAGAGGAAAAACACACCAGAAGAAAGCAGACAGGATTAGCAGGGCAGAGTGAGCTTGCTCTGCAGAGGGCAGAATTCAAACCTGCTGAAGCCATAGGAGAAGATTATAGTTGTGCTAATGGTGCCCTGGCATTGAACAGTGGGGATGAAACATCTCCTGAAAGGAATGGGGTTAATTTTCCTTGCTGCTCAGTCCCTGCTGCCTCTGCTGCCTCCAGCACTGCCAGTCAGCATCGGGTGGTCTCGTGCACTGGACAGGCTCTCAGCAGCAGCAGGAATCAGACCAACAGCACATTTCACACAGGCCACTGAGCAGCAGCCAGCGCGAGGCCTGTAGCACAGCACACAAAATCTTCCCCACTGCAAAGCTGGGTTACACCCCATTAGTGCTCCCCCGAGCCCCGCAGTCCCTCCAGGCTCAGAAATTTTCAAGCACTTAGCGCAGACCTGCCAAGTTTCATTTACATGGAAGAAGACTGGCTCATTCATGAGTCATTTCAAAGCATGGGGCCAAACTGATCCCCAGCGCTGTTCTGACAGGGTCAGGGGGTGAAGAAAAATCCGTAAGTGAAATGAGGAAGAAGATGGACACTAGGGATAAATTTATCCCTCTTGCTGTAGTGATGGGGCTTTGCTGGAGGTGATTCTTTGAAACCCTTGGCCTATTTTCTACCAGTTCATTCAGCCAAAAAGCCTTGCACTTGGAGCAACGTGCTGTTGAAAATTCCCACAAAATGGGACTTCTCAAGGTTTCTAGGCCAAATATTTGATTGACTCAGTACAGTAACCAGAGCAAAGACATGCCTTGAAGTCCTCCTGCATCTGTCTGCCGAAAAAAAAGGGAAGCTGACAGGAGTTGTGCACGCTGACAAGCTCACTTGGGAAGCTGGGGATCTTTTCAGTCCCCACGTTACGCTTCGATTGCAGGGAGAGAGAGACAGATCAGCGGGGAGCGAGACGCTGGGAACTCAGAGAGCTGGCAGGAGTTCACCATGGAGCGAGGCTGCAGAAACGACTGGGACCTTACTTGCAAAAGGGTCAGAATCCAGGCAAAAAGGATTTTATTTCTTTTTAAAATCAAGTGAAGGGTTTTCTTTCCAGTGGAGCTGCTGGTCCAGATCCAACTGGTGCCCAGTTATGTGAGGAGCACAGAGTTCAAGCTTTCTTTATCATTATGTCACATCTCCCGCCATCTAATCTACATCACTAGAGCAAAGGCTCAGCTGCAGTTAGCTCCAGCAGGCTTTTTCCTCTAAGTTTGTTTTTATTTTTCTTTCTTTTGTCAAAATGATATGAAATGCCAAGTTTGGACATGAAAGGAAGGAATATCTAAGTTTTGCTTTGAAGTTGAGGATTCAATTGAAGTGGGGCCTAAGATTTAAGGGGCTGCAAACCCATGCGACCTGAAACTCAATAAATGTTTGTCTAGGCCCCTGAGAGCTGAGCCAAAGACATTTCACATCACCTCACTCTGGGATATGATTTACTAATTTTCCAAAGCAAAGCTCATATGAGCACTGTGTCCTTGAAGAGACCAGCAGGATGAACTGAACAGATCAGTTAAAATGGATGGATCTGTCAATATTGACAGTGTCACATCAAAGATGAGGACAACAGACAAAAATACCGGTTCCCTTAAGAGAAAGGGACAAAAATATTTGTATGCCTTAACTTCAAAGCCTCAGCATGACCACTGGGATTATTGTGACAAAGCACACTGACATGGTTACAGACGTGACAGGTTGACAAACGAGGGCTGGTGGGTGGTGCTGCCTGTAGGAGTGTGAGAGAGGGGAGATCAGATTGAAACACAATCTGCCAACAACAAAAGGAGTCATTGAAGAGAAGTCCTGGGTGTTTCAGAGACCCAGTTTCTTACCAAAGAAATGCGAGGAGGAGGGAATCTCCTTTTGTTTGTTGATTGCTTGTGACCTAAATACCTTGCAGCTAGATCAGCAAATCCATCTGGCTAAAAGTAAAGAAAAATAAACTTCTATTTGCTTAAAATCTATCTCTGAGTTGACAGTGAGGACTGTGCACTGCCCTGATGATCCTGAGCAGAGAAGGGGGACAGGAAGGCATCCTTTGGTATCAGTGAGTATGCAATTTTGTCCACATTTACAGCTGGCACTTAGGCAGGGTTGAGAAGTTGGCCACATCCCTAAATTCAATACAGCTCACAGCAACTAAGGGGAAACATGGATTTTTGCATTAGATGAGACATGGCCAAAGTGAATGCAACCATGCCCAAGGCATCCAAAAGTCCTACCCACTCTACAATGAAGTCACAGAGCTCGTGATGGGGAAAGCAATGTCAGAAGGGCTTAGAACAAGTGGGACTAACAGCACACTCATGGCCCTCCACATAATTCCAGAAAGCTAACTCTATTCATTTAACTGGCAGAAAAAATAATGCAGTAAAGAAAAGCAGGAAAAAGAAATATTTTTCTGCCAGTTTAGTGGGCTGAACTGGCTCATGAAGGGACCTGATAGGGCCAGAGCCCGAGCAAGGGAGGGAGCAGACCCAGCCTGAAAATGCACACAGTGCTTTCAACAACAGCAAGATATTAAGATTGTTTCAGGCATTTGGAGGATCATCACCTGCACATTCCTCCCTTTCACCAGAGATGAGGACCAACGCAGGTACCCACTCAATACAGGCTCTGTCTTCTCAGTGAAGCTTTACACCAGTGTGCTCATATGGAGAGGGAAGTCTGCACGAGAAGTCTTTTCTCTGTATCAAAGTAATCCCAAAGTGATCAAGGCAATCTCCTGCTGCTCTGGGTATGCCTAAAATTACTGATGAAAGGAATTAAGAGGGAGAACACATACTCCTCTGGTTTCAAGGTGGTTTCTTTTGTGTATTGTGTGGCCCTTTGTGCAGCACCAGATTGCAATAATTCCTTGTACGGCCAGGCTGTCAAGCCTCCTGCCCCCCTCGTAAAATAATATCCCTACTCCTCATTTCTAGGGAAATACAACAGTAGAAAGCAAGGGACAGCAAGAAGAATCTAGAAACAGTTGTAGATTGTGAAGCTACTTTGAACTCAGTTATTGGAAGCTGCCCTAACTTTATGACAGAGTTCAAGATGTGGAAACCATCCAGATGTGACCCTATCTGCTTGCTAACTTTGGCTCCTTCAATCTGGCCACAGTTCAATACAACCTTTTCCTCAATCCTTACTCCCATAGGCATGAATTCAATGCAAATTTTCTCAATCAGGTCAAGACTAGCTAATATCTTGAGTTGATTTGCCCTTTTTTTTGATCTCGAGTAGAAAGGGAGGGCAGGAAAGAAGCCACCATCTGGACTTGACCTGGCTGGGACAGTGGGGAGTGAGAAGGACTCACCCACCACAACAGGCACTTCCCATGCTTACCTTGCTTTGCTTTCTGTCCAGGTAGAACTGATGTTGACTAATGGCCATAGCCCAGATAGACTTTATTAGTGCTGGACAGGCGTACCACGTATGCACAGCAATGCCACTATGCCCAAAAGTCCTCCTGGTCACAGATGCCCTGCAGAGGAGAAAAGAATGAACTGGGGTTACAAAAAGGTTTCACCAGATTGTTTTCTGTGGCAGAACCTGTCACAGATCTCATAGTAAAATCTGCTGTCTTTACTGTGTAAACCCTTGTGCTAATGGGAAAAAATGCTTAGAAACAAGCAATAAATACCTGATCAAGCCAGGAGAGCATTTACTTTAAATATCTCCTCAAGATAGCAAGCTCCAGAGGACTAACAGTAAAGATCATCCAGTTTGTCCAGCTCAGACTGTATCCCTGGGTTTGGCTGAGCTGATGCTGACTTGCTGCATATCCCAGCGGAGTCACCAAGGTCAAAGCCTGCGTGAATCCTCTGTATCTCATCACATGCGGAAACATCTGAGGCCAAGTCCTCACACCCTCCATTACCTCTGGCTTTGGACAGTGGTTCTCAAATATTAGGACCCAGGTAACAACTGAAGATCCACAGGACCAACGGCTACTTTACGGAATGTGAGAGAAACTCTTCAGGAACCTTGATTTCCCCATTTGTAAACAGATGTAGCAGGATTTGCCATGTGGTATGGAGGCAGGGAATTGTGAGGCTCAGAGGGGGCTGCCTAGTGCCCTGGAGAGAAGAATGGGACTCAGTGATTAGCTGAGTGAATTTAAAAACAGGAAAAATAAGAGCTAAGTATTTCCTCTCTGGGACTCCCAATTGTTCTCAAACACTAGCAAAAAAACACAGCTTAGGTTTCCCCATGCTTTCACAGCTGTACAAACCTGATTGATTATTCCTCCCCGTCCCTCTAAAGCAACCCCACCAGCAGAGCCCCTGACACCAGCACAGCACAGATCCAGGCTCACAGCATCCCAATCTGTGGAACTCCTCCCACTGCAGGGATGAACCTCTGGCTGGAATAAACCAAACCACTGACCTACACAGCCCCAAATAAATGAGGGCCTCCTCTCCAGTCTGTTGAGTCTTGTTGAGTTGGATTATGAAATGATGTGACATGGGTACAGAGGCTTGCTCAGAAACATGACACTTACAGGGACATGGATGATGAAGAGGGACCAGTGCAAGAGACAGCCTGGGGAGCAAGTGTGCTAGAGGAGCTGCCACAGTCCACAGTCAGCAGGGACTCTGAGCCGTGCAGGTGTGGAGGTGACACTGCAGGACAGCCTGGGAGCTCTACTGTGCCATGCAAGGGAGAGGCAACTCTTTTACCAGCACTCACAAGTCCTCAAGGCTGCTACGGTTCCCCACTTGTACCTGCACTGGCCACCTCTCTTCTGGTGCTCGTAGGCTACTGCCTTGTCCAAAGATGGAGGTGAACATGGAGGGGTGAACAGTTGAAGAAAGTTGTAACAGAGCCAAGAATGAAAGAAAACCAAAACTCTGCAGCGAAATGAGAACTGCTGGCAACATTCAGTCTGGGAGAAGGTTGACAGCCATTGCATCATGGCCTTTTCAGTACTTCAAAATGTGTTAACGTCAAATTATAGAGCTACAAATCAGAGTGAAATTTCTGAGAAAACAGCTGTGGCCAATGCAAACAAGGTCTGAGACAACTGGGATCTCATGTTTCAGTGTTACCCTGTGCCGAGTCCTTTCCTTGTGAATGGTGCTAGAGACCTTGTCCCATTACGAGTATTGTTCTTGTGAGAAAAGTCTCCATGGATGCAACAGGACAGCAGCTGATGGTGCTGGGCTGCCTCATTCCTGTCACTGGACAGGGAATGAAGGCTGTGCTGGGAGGTGTTCTTGAAGTTGAGACCAGAGAGTGGATCCAACTCTGGATGCTTTATATTGGTCTAAGGACACAAACCACTGCAGCACACTGGCACCCTAAGGCTCTAAGGCATTAAGGCACTCAAACATGGGCTGAAGCCTTAATTCTGGTGTCATCCTATTCAGTTCAAATGCAGTTACTCCTGAATTCTTAGAAACATTAATCTTCTTACTGTAAAAGCAGTGATTTCTAGGTTTTTTTTTTTTCTTTTTGGAACCTGTACGTTTCCCATCAGAATAGCAGACTCCATAAGAATGTCTGCAGACTTTGCTGGTCAGAGCTGTGGACTTGCTTTTCAGAGCTGTGTTTGAAGACCTGAGAGAGATGGCCCATGGGTATTTTTTCCATGACTTCCCTCCATGTATGCTACATGCACTGTGGAATTAACCCTGTTGATAGCCCCTAAAATGTATCATTTTCCTCCTTTATGGGATAAGTAACTGCAATGAAAGGAGGTTAAATGGCTTGTTGGGGACAGGAAGCCATGGGCAGAGGCAGGGCTTTAAAACATACATTGTGCTGCCCAGCCCTGGCCACAACCACGGAGCTGTGCTTGCTCTCCTGACTGTGGCTTCGCTGACTCAGGCTCTGGTTTGGCTACGAGGAGAGGAATGTGGAGAGAGCACTGTGCTGGCTACTCCTCCGCCTCCACATGCTGAACAACTCCTCGCAAGAGTCCATCCCACTTGGCTGGGAGACTACAACCCGAGCTGTCCTCCCACCACGCCACTGCAACGTGCTGTGCTGCATTACAGCCCGAGTACCAGTTCCACCTGGATGGTGGCACTCTGGATAAAAAAAACAATCAAAATGATACAAAACCCAACCAAACTAATTCCTCTGTAGCAAGAAAGTACCAGGCTGACAGCCCGGGACAGGGCTTTGTCCTCCTGGTGTTGAGTCAGAGAAACAGTGCAATGGAGTAAAAAACGGAAGCTCTTCTGTGTCACTAATTCCTATAATCTAAATACAAATGAAAGAGAAGAGGTTGCTCTGTGTGGTCACATTTCATGCACGATATCGAGTTGCAAATGTCACCATGATTTTAAGGTCCCAGAGCTATTTCCTTTCTTTTCCTTGCAACTGCTCCTTCCAGGAAACAGCCAGAACTTAGGACATTTAGGGGTTCCTGGCTGCTGGTCGCTTGCAGCATGTGTTTCTGACGCCTCACCGGCTGCCGGAGCCTCGGTGGGGGAAGGAGTGCACTACCCCCAGATCCTGCTGCTGGAACATCTCCCAGTGCATTCTCACCTTTGGGAATTCGCTCTGCTAGATTTCATGAGACTGTTTACATGCTTAATATTAAGCAGATGCTTTGAGGTTCTGCTGACCTGGAGCTGCACAATGACATGAGCTGCTTTACTTGGTGTTTCTTTTAACAAAATGCACTTATGCAGACAGGCACTGTTGTACTGGTGTGACTGGGCTCATATCAGGGAAAATAAGGATAGAAACTGCACGCAAAATTCCTCTAATAAAAGTATCTATATTAGTACACAGATAGGCATGGGAAACAGGTGAAACAGGATCACAGCTGAGTGATCAGCAAAACACACTACTACCAGCAGCACATCAAATCAGTCTGGGCAGAGAGATGGTTTCCATCAGTGGTATCATACTCACCGTGCAAGCAAAACATTGCTTTTAGTCAGAACAACTTTCAGAGCCATGCAGAGTGTGCTGTAACCATCCGGTAATGCAAACACACCAGGGGTGCTGAACGTACTGACGGGATGCAGCACAGCCCCTTGAACTCTCACATCAGGATTCCAAAGTAAGTAAAAAAGACTCCTGTGCCAAAAAGACTGATGGGCTTTTATCCAGGCTGCCGGTAAACCTCTGGTTCCGTGCCATTCCTTTCAGTTGCACTACTGAATATTTATTTACAAAAAAGCATGTGAGTACAAAATCTGACGCTCGTCTCCGGGCTCTGAGTAAAACACGGGGACAAGGCAAACCCCCCTTTCACATACGGGGGCTGCCGGCACTGCAGCTGGGGCACCGGAGCTGCACAGTCCCGGGGGTCACAAGGTGCCAGAACAGAAGGAAGGGAAAAAAAAAAAATACCGCTAGGAGTCGAGGGGAAACACATATTCAAAAACGCACACCAGAACCCGAAATGTCCCGCTGGAAGGAAGAAGCAGCCCCCGGCTTGGTACCCGCTGCCTCTCTCTTACGTGTTACCCAGCTACCAAGCGCAGCGAGCCCCGCACAGCGGCGGGGAAAGCGCGGCTCGGCAGGACCCGGCTCAGCCCGGCTCGGCACTGCATAGCCCGGCTCAGCCCGGCCCGTCTCGTGGCTCACCTGCGCGGATCGTGCACCTCCACCGAAAACTTCTTCTCGCGGAAATAGAGGTTCTCCAGCTGCCTCCATTGGAAGATCTGCGGGGAGAAGAAGNCGTCCTCCGTCCCTCCTTCCCTCCCGCCCGCCGGGCCCCCGCTGCCCTCGGAGGGCTCGGTGCCGGGGGCAGGCGGGGAAGGGTGCCAGTTTCACTCTGCGGGGCCAAATGGGTTGAAACACATGCAAACTGCGGGCAAACCGGAATTCCACTACATTTTCCTTGGAGGGCTGGCACCTGGGGTGGGTGCATCGGCCCCTGGCACAGCAGACTTTCCCCGGGGTGAAGGACGTGAGACCCTCATGAGGGCGTCTCGCCCCACTCGACCCAAGTGCGATACCCAGCTCTGCTTTTATCCCGCAATCCACGTAAAACTGGCACAAGCATGAGCCGAGTGGAGTGAGTTTATCTGTCCCAGGTGCTGCCAGGCTCGTGGTGGCGATACCCAAGGCTCCAGGTGCTCCCGGCGGTACAAAACACGGCAATGAGCAGGTCATATCCCAGCCTCTGTTTTAGACGTTGCCCCGCCGGGGCACCTCAGAGCAGCACTGGGACAAAGACAACACTACCACCAAGGGGGAAACTGCGGCACGAAGCTTTTCATGGGAGCAAAATGCGGCGTGGGCTCGTCATGCTGAGTCAGCATGGGCCATCCCTGGAGGGCTCTGCGTGCTCCTGGGCAGTGGGGCAGCGCTCACACGGTCCCCGTGCCCACACTTCTGCCGTGAAATAACCCCCGTCTCCCAGGCAGGAGGGCGGACCGACCTCAGGAGCAGCGCGAAGGACGCGGTGACAGCGAAACAGTGCCAGCTCCGCCAACCACCACACCGTCAACACCGCGGGCAGCTCCACCACTGCCTCCTCCTTTACAAATGAGTAAGCCGAAATCCAAACTCTGGCTTCCAGGCTTCTAATCCACAGGGAGGAGGCAGCCTCCACCCCCCTGGGCATCTCGGACTTCGGCTTCCCTGCACTGCCCCTAGCAAGCAGCTGAGCTGGAGAACGTAGCCCCGCTGCTGGGGAGTACAGCCAGCAGAGCTTTCCCTGATTTACACTCCTTGTCCCACTGCAAGCAGCTTCTGTGGAGTTCCTTCCTACCCCCGAGGAAGGCGCTGGCTCCTGACACGCCGAGATAAGCCTCGGTTGCCAGTGTCAGCGCTCTGGAGATAAGTAAACAGGAGGTGTAATTTGATTTGCACTGATACAGTGGCTGGTGGAGCTGAAATCTAGAGAATAAAACAAACCACAGAGAGGGCCCAAAATTTTCTCCTTGCTGGTATTTCAGGGGCAGCTGAATTGAAAATACTTGTTTGTTAAAGTTTCCAGGTAAGGTTGTTTTTTTCCTTGATTTTTTTTTTTTCCTTTCTGTAACAGGGTGCTTGGAAGGAAGGGTGGGGGTAAGAAGGGCACTGAGCTGCACCATATTCTGGGGCTGTCCACATTGCAGCGGGTAGGGGAAGAAGGGAGGCAGGAGAGATGAGAAGTCTGAAAGGCTGAGTTACATTGTCCTTAGGGGGTTATTTTATTCCTCCACTAGAAATATTAATTGCTGCATAAAAGCTGTAAACACCAAATGAAGCACAGAAACACCCACTATTTTACCCACCGAGGGAGGACAGACACAGGGTGAAAGGGTTAAGCTGGGAGCTGAAGTCTGACTCCTCTTAAGCGCCTGGCTTCAAAGGCATGAAAAGGAAGTTTGGGGCCTAAACTCCCACAGACAACAACTGGGGTCAAGCTGAAAACATCCCTCCGTGCTTCCAGATGCCCGTCCACAAGGCGGGGAGGACAACGCGGCTGTGCTGCACGGCATGTGCAGAGGACGTGTTTGGGAGGCGCTCAGACATGTGGAACACATAAGAGTCTAAAAAGCCAGCAGATCACACCCTTCAGAAAATATCCCTCTGTCCCCAGGTCCCCCGTTGTCATTTATGACTAAACTTCGGCGTGGCGCAGGAGGAATTTGAAACTTTTCCAAGCTGCTGGCAGCTGCTCTGTTTGGATGCTCTCCTGCCCATCCTCCCCCTCTGACTCTGCTGGACGGTCCCCTGTGCTCGGATCCTTTTCTATTTTACCCTCTCTGCTACCAAATCTCACAGTGCTGTTTGCTAACGGAAGCTCTGTTTCTCGTTCCTCTTAGATGATTAATTCCAACTGTCCAAACACACAGGGCTCTGCGGAAGCTGTTCAGATGCCCAAATGTAGGCATGGAGTGCCCTTTTCCATGCCCCAGGGTTCCCTGCCTGGCCCCTGGCTGCTGCCCCGGGTGGGAGGGAGCCTGACATAGGTCCGGTGTTGTATCTGCCAGCAGATGTCTTGGATCACCAGCAGTGCCTAAAACAGCATTAGACACCTACGTTTTGGGCACTGAAGCAGCTCCCCAGATTGCTGAATTTTTATATTTAGTTTTGTTATTCTCCTTGGCAGGGCACAGAAGGAGGCAAATCCAGACTCTTGGGAGGGAGGGGGTGAAAGTGACCCCACAACTGGAGTTTGTGTCTTTTATTCCATAGCTCTGCTCTCCAGAACGTACACATGTGTTTTACCATTGCTGTAATTGTGCTCCATTTGCTCCCCAAGTATTATTCTACAGTCTCCCACTCCTTTTTCCCACATTGATCTGAGAGCTCTCCCCCTTCCTATACAAAAGGAATCCAATCTGCAAAAATGTGAATACCCACAAGAAAGTATCCACTTTCCTGTTAGCCGATCACAATCCCTCCAGAGAAACAAAGCTGAAGGTCCCCCTTCAGCCAGACCTCCTAATGTAAGCAAGCTGTTCCCTTCACCAGTTGCCTGCCTTATGCACAGTCTCAAATTGATGTTGTTAATGCAGTGACAGATGCACAAGGTGCCATTAGTGAGTCTTCCTAAATGGAAGCATAATTTTTACCCATCAAGATCCTTTTACCACACTGGTGCTTGCAGTCTTCACTGGGGAATAGAGCCACAGCAGGGAGCTGGTCATAATTTCAACAGGATCTTGTGGAAATGCAGTGACAACAGATGCATGCTGGTTTTGGGGCTGGTTTGAGTCAAAGCATCCAGGTTCATGGCAGGTTTGTCTCTCCCTGCACCGAGGTTGGGTCTGGTTTTGGGTTATTTGGCTTATGATTGTCTTTGATTAATTTGCTGGGTCGAATCCAATGCCTGCACTTGTGGGTGGGACAATTTGTATTGGTTTCACTGGGATTGTAGCAGAGGTGCAGCGACCCTTTGACAAAGAGCACCTCAGCAGGGACTGGGACAGACTCCCCAAACACGCTGGAAATGGGGCTTAGGAGAAAGTCAATCATTAACACAAGCTTAGAGCACAGTTCCCCTGCCCTTGAGTAGCTGCCTTCACTTGGTGCCCACAGACAAGGGGACAATTAGCGGTGCTGCAGAGGGCCAAGTCTCTGTGATGTGGTGGTTTGCCCGCTGGGTTCTCTTCTGAGGTCAGCAGCTCATTTTGGATCATGCAGCACTGGGCAGCTTTCAGATGGGAACAATTTTTGGTAGTGGCCATCATTACAGGCTGCACATGAGATGATTTAATCTTCAACAGATACTTAAGGAAGTATCCCCGAGACTGGCTTTTGAGCACAGCTGCACACTCACATGTGCATGTGAAAGGGGCTAGTAAAAGAGGATAAAAAAATTACCCTTATTCCCTCCTCCTCCAAGGGCCCTGTCCCCACCGTGGTCTCTGTTTCATTGTGCCAATAAAACTGGAACTGACACTATCACTTGAATCTGAAAAACTGCTTATCAACCCGTGAATATTCAAGGGAATAACCGTTCCCTGTCAGACCACGTGCACTGTTTAAAATGTGTTGGGGTGGGTGGAGAGGCCATGATGGGGAAACCAGTGCCAGAAATGGCTTCTACAAAGCTGGCAGCTTAGATGAGGAGCCAGGAGAGAGATCCGAGTGCTGCATGGTGCACTGAGGAGAATTCAGGTGCAAGCTACAGGAATTTTCTCATTGGAAACCCCTTCCAAGAGGCAGGCAAGCTTGCCAGGCACCAGATGTTTGTGACTAGTTACAAAGAGCTGCAGTCAAAGCCCTTCAGACGCAAGCTTCTTTTGTGAGCACACTTGTGGTTTGCTGGCTGGTCCTTAATTAAGCTGAGCCTGGAGGAGAGGAGGCCCAGGGATCTGCATCCATTTCAGCCACGTGAGTCTGAAGGATCTTTTACCATTTTTATTGACCATGAGGCTGGTGCTGTGGAGTTTGCACAGGCCAGGAAGTAGGATCAGCATCAGAGTATTTGAAAAATGCTGGAGGTTCCTGATAAAGAAGGGAAAGTGTTTTGTGAATGAAATATCAGGGATTGCTTCTGGCTTGGTCACTCATGGCCTGGGTGACCTGGACTTTGCAGAGGTGTGGGGACCTGAGTTAGTGCATTGGGCTGTGCTCTGCCCCTTTGTGCCCAGGGAGACTTGCCTGAGTATTCAGTGGAAGTACCATGCCATACATTTGGGAACCCCAGGCAGTAATGAGGTTGTTGCTTGCTCCTGTGTTGCCCCTTCAGCTCAGGCTCAGGACAGAGGGGGTTGCTGAAGGCCAGCACTGGAGGTTGGTGCACACTGCTGTCTGGACTATGGTATTTAGAGAAACATGCCCAAACAGTACCTTTTGGAATAATTCCAAATCCTGAGGTTGGGGTACGGGGTCCCTGATACTGTTTTCTGCCTGCTGTGCCCCAAAGAGCCAGAGTCAGCACTGAACTGGGGAATGTGCGCTATGGCTGGGCACACTGCGGGGACACAGTGTGAAAGGGATTGCATTTGATCTCTTAAGAACCAAATATAAATGCCCAGGAGTCTCATTTTCTTTCTCTTTTCTATGTGCTGAATCACCTGAGATGGGGAACAGGCTGAATGCACACACTCTCAAGGGTTCCAGACATCATGCTTGGTGGCTGGCTGTTCAGAGTCAAACTATCTGCAGAAATCTACAGAGAATCTACCTGCTGTTAGCTCTGTTTAATGACCCAAAGGGGATTTACAAAGAAGATAAAGACAGACTTTGCTCAGAGGTGCCCAGTGAAAGTATAAGAGGCAACAGACACAGGCTGCAGGGTTGCAGCAAGGGAAATTATTAGAAGATACATAAGTTAAAACCCCAAACCTCAAAACAACCAGTGCAGGTGGTCAAACACTAGGGCCATGAGTAACCTGATCAAACTCTGAAGATGGCCCAGCTTTTAGCCGGAGGTTGGTCTAGAGACCTCCACAGGCCTTTCTGACCCGTATTTTTCTTTGATTCTAAACATCTAATAAATGACCAACTGTAATTGCTGTTGGACTTGCTGACCTATATGGCGTCGCCCAGTCCTTCAAGTCTTGCCGCTTCCTAGATGATTAATGCCTTGTTAAATCACACTGTGCGGAAGGAACAATCATCCATCCAAATGCATGGACTACCACCCGGGCTGGATGCTCTGAATGGATTCTAGGAAAGGCAGAGAAATAATGTGGCACGTTTCTAACAGCCCAAATGTAACCCCTTCCCTCGCCTATGCTGTGGGCAAGAGCCAGCACTGGATGACATCCTGATACTAAAACTGGTATTAAACAATGGAACTAAAACAATGACAGTATTTTCACACAGCTTGCATGACTGCAGCTACAAACTCCCAAGTCTTTCGTCCTGCAGTTTAAAGACAAAACAAACATAACAAAAAGAGTTCCTCCTTGGAAATGTAATTCCCTCCACTGAACAAACCAGCAAGCAAAATTCTAGGAGCTGAGTTATGCAGGAGGTCAGGATGGAGGTTGTGAGCGGTCCCTTTTTGGCCTTAAAATCTATGGAAATCACAGCTCCAGCAAAGTCAATGGCAGTTTTGTCCCAGTGATTTCAGCGGGGCCATGGTTTCCGGGCATGGATTTGTGTTCTGCCTCAAGCCAACCCTGCTCCCATCAATCATACCTCTGTCAAACTAGTTAGAGTGAAGGAGGAAGGATTTGGTCCAGGCAGAACAGCACCATCTTAGCTCAAACAAATGGGCTCTTGTTTCAGGGGCAGATTTACCAAGAGATTTCCGTGGGCTGTCACCTGTGAATTAGTGTGACCCACTACTGAGGGTGCCCCTGGGTCATGAGATGGGGATGCCGCTGCACCGTAACTTAGTCCTCCATCCTGCCACACTTCCATTCATTCCTTTATTTTTATTAGTCTGGGGTATTTTTTTTCCTTTCACTTCTCAAAACAAATAAAAAAAAAAAGATTTCCTGTGTGATTTGATGTGGGAAAAGCCCTACCAGTGATCTTCCCAGAGGCCTGCTGTCCTCCCTTCCCTCATGGAATGAGAGAATGGCTTGGCTAAGTGGGACTTTCAGTGGTCTGTCAGCAATCCCAGCTCACTACCTAATTACTTCTTCGCCTCAGGCTTCAGGCCTCTTTTTTTGCCAAACAGACAAACAATTTCTGGTCCAATTTGAGATCCCTTTTGCTGTGTGCTGTTCTTGTGGGACTGCACCACCCCAGCAAACATTTCTGGCTTGACCAAACACAAATTGCATCTAGGTCTCTATAATAACCACTCTGCATTCATTTCCATTATGGAAACACAATTCCCTATTAAATTTCAAAGTGGCTTATTGGCTTAGAGAGACAGCAGAGCATCAGATCAGAGAGGGAAGAGCTGCTATTTGGACAAAGCATTATTTGTCTACATAATGCAACTTGATATTTGTGTCTGTAACTGTACACAGACTGGGAGATCAGACTTTGACCTTATATACAACCAAATCCACTTTCACTGCACATATATATCTGGTAGCTGCTGTTGGATTGTGCATTGCTGTCACCATGCTGTGTGTGTCTAAATCAACAGGTCTACAAAGAACCTTTTTTTCCTGATTGGTTTAAGTTAAACTTTATCCCTTTTATTCTCTGCAAGCACAGCAAAGTGACTGGATCTTTCTGCATTGAAGAACTCTCCTTTCTGGCAAAATATACTATGTATTAGATAAAGGATGCCCAGTCCGTAGCCTCTGAAGCAGCTGTGGCACCCTAAAAGGATTTACGCTGCCCACAAACCATTACTGCTACTCTCTCTCCCAAGGATCCTTATGTCTTCTCCAGTGGCTTGGCTAAAGTACCTCTGTCTTGGAACCAAAATACAGGAATCACCATTCTCATCCCACACTGCTGTGGCAATGCACATTGTGAATTAGGTTGTGTGACTGAAAACACTCCTGTGGTGCTGGGTGACTGCATAGGGGGTGCCATGGCAGCAGCAATCCCACCCTCATGGTGATGGCTGCAGTGAACCTTCTGAGCCTCCTGCCCAGGCCACTGACTAAAGGTGCCTCATAGCCACAGCCACCAAGTAATGGGACCCCTGCCTGGCTTCATCCGATGATAAAAGTGCCCAGGCCTTTGGAGCAGCCCTGGTGAGCTAAGAGACAGCATTTGAGCAGGGTGGGGTGTGGAGGAGCCTGCTACCACTTCCGAGCCAAGCATTAAGTGCTGAAGGAGGTTTCAATCTCACTCCAGATCTCCACCCTAACTCCAGGGCTCTGAGGTCCAATTTGTTTCACTTTGTGCTGTTGGAGTGATTTGTCTTTGCATCTTGTTGAAGTTCCTGCTGTGTGCTGCAGAATCATTTAAAACTTGGCTGATGCTTTTACAGAGAATTACTCTTTAAGACCTGAATACGACAAAGCACTTAGAGAAGGGAGTTTTATTTTGATAGGACTACTCCTATATTTAATGGTAGCCATGGGCTTGACTTGGCTGGATCATGGGATGGGACGTCATGCTCTAGCCTTTCTGAATGTAAATTCTCACAGAAAACCCTGGGAATTATATGTCTAATGGTATCACCACAGCACACTAAACCACCAAAATAGTGCTAGTGTCCTTATAAAACAGCCTTTGACTATGTATTAATGTTTGTAAGCATTGTAGTTGATCAAACTACTTATTTACCTACATAATGGAAATTGAGCATGACCACTATATGATTTTAAAAAGTTGGTTTGCCTAGACAATCTACTCAACTGTCTGAAATCAGCTCTGTTTGGAAGAGACACTGAAGCAAATTTTTACCAGCTTTTATGAGAAGGAAAAAGTGGTGATGATGACCTTATACCCAACTGTTAATTCATCCTGGTTCAACTATGACAAATTCAATGCAGCTGAACTCCTTCCAGCTTGTTCTGAGCTGTGAAGCTATTGTCTCTCTCCACAAAGTTATTGTGTAGGTTAATGGCTGTTTCTTTCTCTGTCTGCAGTGATTTATGCAGCCTATATCCATATCCAGCTCCTACAGCTTTGCTGTAGGATACTGATCGTGGGTCAGATGGTGAATGGGATTGGGAATTGATGGAGGTTAAGAGTGACCACTTTTTATGGCTCGGTTGCTCTGAGCCAGCCTGATCCCTTCCCTGGAGCAGTTTCCTTCCCAACCGCACAGTTATACCAGGATGGCTGAGGAAGGGGCCCAGGGGAGGAAGTGAGCAGTGGTGGCAGGATTGCAGTGGGGGGAGGAGGGTGCTCAAGGCCACTTCAGCTGATACTGCTGCCAAAAGAACTGTTCACTGAATCACAGCCCAGTGGCATGTCCAGCCAAATCCTGTGGAAGTTCTCAGTGTCAGGGATAAAATTCTGCTTTCCAGACCAATGTGCTTTGATGTAATTTATTCAGCTCCCAGTGTTTTTGGCAGCTCCTTGGCACAGTGGTAAGGCATGGAATAGTGGGTGCTGAAAGGGGAAGTCCCTGGTGCTGGATGGTAGAAACCCCAAACTGAGGGCGAACAGCAGCAAAAAAGGTGCTGGTGAGGACACAGTCTCCTGTCTAATGGGGATGGAATAAGACATTTCAGCAGGGGAAGGCTTTAAACTGTGTCTGCTCTTCAGTGGTTGCAGGTCTGGGTCTCACATTTTGATAAGGAAGGAAATTGGGTGAGCAACCTCTCTCTATGAGAAGAAACATTCATGGTAAGGAACCTTGCTTTATATATGTCTCCCTCCTTCCATGCTCCACATTTCCAAATACTAAACCAAGACTGAATTACTGCACTATAAAATGAGTTGAACCCGCTGTGACCTGAAGACTGGTTCAGTTTACAGCCAAGTCCACAACCCAAGAAGCATGAAGGATCAGCAATGGGAAGAGAAATAAAAGCGCAGAGCAGACGGAGTCAGCAGGTAGTCCTTAACAGCCTGCTAATCACAGTGAATAATTTATTACAGCAATGCCACCAAGACTCCACAAGCTTTTAAACCAGTATTTCCTGGAAACGGGTTCTGCTCCTTTTTTATCATTTGTAAATTTGAAATCTTTTATCCCTGTCTGCAATGCAAAGGTGTCTGCAAAGGTCCTAGGAAATGATGAGGAGCCCAATGAAACATGAGTCCAATACATTTTCTGACCTCACTTGATTCTGGATGCCCTAGAGAAAGTCCAAGCTGTTCTGAATACACCCTATGGCTCAACAGCATGCCAGTGAGAGGAGTGAGACACATCCTCCATACCTCTGACAATAGAAACCAACTTGGTGTCAAATCAAACACCCTCCTTGAACATGAGGATTTATAACCCCTCCCAAAATCCTCTTTGAAAATAACCATCTCAGTGTTAAAACCCTGGATGGAGGGTCACACTTTTAGTGCTGTCTTCAATCCTTCTGAACTCTTGGCCTCTATTGTATCATGTGGCAAGGAGCTGTGCACGTGAATTGGGCTCCCTGTAACTAATTTGAATTTCATGTTTCTTTTGCCTTTTTGACTGTCCCAGTGTTCTATGATCAGCTAGGACAGAGAGCAATTTGTCAGCTTCCTCCTTCCCATTATTCACTAGTTTCTGTACATTTCACATCAATCCTTACTTTATGTTTTTTTAAGTTACTGGTCTGTCATTCCTTCACCACAGGAAGCACAAGTTTAACCACTCCATCAATGCAATTACTGACTTGACAATGCTTCATTATGCCCTAAAGCAGAGAGGATCTATTTGTTCTGCAATAAAGCAGCTCTTAATTAGGCTATTGCTCCTCCTGTGTAAATATCTCATTTTGCCTCTGGAATTGGGAAAGTTCACACTATCTCTTGTTGTTTGGAAAAGGCCAAGTGGCACCAGACAGCAATCTTTCACTTTCTGGACACAATTAATGTGCTGATTACTTTGCTCATGCTTTCAACAAGCAGGTGATTTTTCTCTGATCGGGCACTTAAAACTACTGACTTTACTTGTGCTCTGCATTGCTTGGTAGAATGGGTCCAACTTGCCTCTTGTTTCTGCATGTTTAAATGGGAAGTCAACCTGTTATCTTTGCTTTGGATTCACAATGACACTACAAACTACAAATTAAATTCTTTGTCATGAGAAACCAAAGACTGTTGCGGAGACTTTACAGCAGGGGACAGAGCATTTTCACAGCACGCTTCATTTAATCTCAGAGAAAGGATAATGCTGAGAAGAAACGGCAGAAACTGGTGGCTGTCAAGGAAATTTTTTGTCAAGTTGCGTTCATGGCTGAATTTTGTGATGCCTCGTGTTTTATCCTATTTCTAAAAGCCTTTATTCCCTTTGGGTTCTCTTCAGTAATCCGATAATGTGAGCAGCAATAATGTTTATGAGTCTGAGAAAAAAGGCTATCTTTAGGTTTCATTGCCACTAACTTTCTATAGAAGAAAATGAGATAATACTATACGGACATATTTCTTACAAAGCAAGTAAATTAACTACAAAGCAAGTAATTACCAGACTCTCCTTTAAGGTAATTTTATTTTTGGTGATAAGTTAAACATTTTCTCTGTCTTTTTATCTGCCATATGGAAGTCCTTTGGCTGACTTTGTTAATCATTCACTCTTCAGCTTGGAGTTAATTGTTTACTAACTGTTAAGCTGTATGCACTAGAAAAATGCCTTTGGGCTCTTAAATCAGTGGGAATATCTCCCTAGAACAACAGAGATATGCCTACTGCTACTGCTTGGTGTGCAGATCTCACAGCTTCAGGCTACTGCTGCGGCTCTTCGTGTACCAGTCTCTGGGGATGGAGTGGAGTCACATCCCTGTAAACAAATTAAAATGGACACACACCACTCACAGACAAATGCTTACACCGGGCAGCTGCAGTGCCTTGGCTTTCTTTCCAGTTGCTCTGCAATTCAAGCAAAAAACCCTCTAAGGATGGGTTTGGCCTTTTCACAAGAAAGCGTTTGTACAAGCTAAGTTTAACATAGAGGGAAATGGATTCTGTCCACCCTGGAAACTGTGAGCTGCTTCTACACAAATGACACTGATTCTGCAAGCCTAACTTCCAGAATGCTTCAATATATGGCTGGCAGGACAGCAGCCATCTTTCCAGACTTGATACTCCCTTCTTGTTCAGCTGGAGCACTGGATTATGTGAAGTGTAACAAAACTATTGAAATTATTTAATACACAAGATTGAACAGCTAGCAGATTATAACTCATATGGACCAAATTTGCACTAGAACAGGCAACATTGAAAAGGAAGCTTTTGGCAGGGCTTGCTGAATCTGTGAGCTAGCCCTCAACAGACAGAAGAGAAAGAATGAACCTCAAAGTGATGGCTTTTCATTTCAGCCCATTCAGGGCTTCCACAGAACTCAAGCATAGGCAGGAAGGTACATAAAAATAGAAGCACAGAGACACCTTAGTCTCTGCAGTCTAGGTACAACTGCATTCCAGTTTAATAGCCCTGCATTCCCATCTGAACCACCCAGGACTAAGTGCCAGATACCCATCTCAGCTGCATCCCCAGTAATGCTGGAGGACTTGATGCCTGAGTGAGAATAGTGCAAGCAGGACGAGGTTCTGGCCCTGCATCAGCCTCAAATCCCCTCCCCAGTCTCATCTAACTTGCTGACAAACCCGGTTAGTTTTCCAGAGACACATGTCTGATTTACTCCAGCAATTTAATAAAACCATGGTTTTGAGTGACTGCTAATGGGATCGCCCAAGATAGGTTCAGCTGCTTAGTGTGGGTTACAGTTTTACTCGCAAACACAAGAAACACGGAAATCTATCTAGGATGACATAAAGGAAAACATTACAATCTCCCTTATAAGAAAAGCAAGGTTTTTATATGCACTTAATGTAAGCCTTGATGTCAGCTGGTTTCTCTCTACAATTTTCTGCTCGTGTTTTTTCCAGGGAGACTTAGTTTTCCATTGTAAGTTTTCAATTTGTTTCTGGCATCAGCAGTGTGCAGGAACAAAATATTAAAGATCAGAAAAGCCATAATCTCCTTCCCCCTCCCCCGCCAATTCTACCTTGCAGAAAGTTCAGTAAGGTTTACCCCTCCCATTTGCACAGCAAAGACTTGAACCAGCCCATGCTGGTGCAGTGAAATGAATCAGATACTGTGGCAAGCTGCTCCCAGATACCAGGGTTATCGAGTGCAATTTTACAATCTAATTAGCAGAGGATTAAACACTGCACCTTGCTGAGGCAGTTGATCTGCTCTCGCCAGAGGGGTTTTACCACCTGTGTAGGGCAAGAAGTCTTTTTACTTGCTCCACAGAAGGTAAAATCACTCCATGGAGAAATAACAAAGCCTCAGCCGCTCTGTCCAAGTCCCATCCCTGATTTAGGCTGTTCATTTTGGAATGGCTCTGCCAACAGATGGGGTTTGCAAGCATCATGTAGCAAAGAAATGCTCATCTAGGCTGTCTTTTCACTGCTGTGGTCTTTGGATTGTGGTAATGGACAGATTCTAGCCCAGAAATTCTGCTCTCCCTTCCCATCCAACCTTCCCTCACAGATACACGACCACTTCTGCCACAGTTCTCAGTCGTTTATACATAAGGCAGCACCACTGTTTTGGGTCTGCTGGATTTCATACATGATTTGCTGAGACCAAAAAAAAAAAATTCCCAATAAAGAGAAAACCAGCACCCTATTTTTTTAGGGTTACACTTGCAGAAAAAGGATCATAAGTGCCTAAAGCCCCAGATTTTATTAAGTTCCAAAACCAATGCTGCAGACTAGATTACTCTGAACAGCTGAGAAGAGAAAGTAGAGAAGCTGAGAAAGGAGGCTTGACTCTTCTGCTGGAAATGTGTCTCCTCTCATGCAGTCAGAGCACCTGATCTCTCTTCTCCTTCCTTCTGATGCTCTCCACCAACTCTCTCATCCCAAGAGGGCTGACAGTAATTGCTATACCTTGTGAAAGGCTGAGTCCTGTCATGGCAGGGCACTAATTTCTTCCAAAGAAATGTTTGTATTCCTAAGACTGACTTCTGAAGGCATCTTTTAAGTACATGTCTCCCCTGAGGGGTTGGCACTACTGGAGATATGCGGGTGCAAACACCTAGCCTGGGCATGTTTTAAACTATCATGTGTGAGGATGGCTTGCCCTGCAGGTAATGATTGATCCCAAACAGATGTGTCTTTTAGTCTTTGTAAAGACCTCCTTACTCTCCTTGTCCTTTCCTTCAATGAATAAGAGTCAATGAATTAATAGCCTTCAATGAATTAATAGCCTTCAGTGAATAAAAGGCTAATTGATGAACCTATTGTCTCTTGCTGCCTCCTTAGCAGTTCAGTTTTCGACCAAAACCTTGATTCTAGTTTAATAGAAGATGCTCTCTCTGAGCATCAGGCAGTGTCCAATTTGAATGTGACAGGAGGAGGTGAAAAAAGAATTGGCACAGAGACAATGCAAAGAGAAGTACAGTATATTAATTCACTGTGGAAGCTTTACCATCCACTGAAGAGCTGCCTAGTTGCTCCAAATCATCCAGTTCTGCAGCCTGCAAGCAAGCCTGAAACCCTGCCTCCTGATGTCTCCACAGGTTTGCAGAGCAACGAACACTGTTGTACATTCCTACCTGCAGGGCATTTGCTCAGGGATGAGGTTTTATGTTAGATGCCATCCTGGGTGGGAAAATCAGAACACACGGGTCTCCCTCATAGGTTGAGCTCAGGGAATCAAAACTTCCCATGCCTTTTTTTTAGGCATGTGTTGAAAGTCATCTTTCCTTGCTACCTTGACATTAACTCTTCAGTTAGGAAAATCGTTGCTTATCAAATGTAATGCTGGTCCTGAGAAAATAATGCAATTTTCTTTTTGTAATAAATGGAAGCAGCTTTCCTGTTTCCTCTTCTCTTTGTCTCTCAGATCATTTATGGCTTTGACAGTACAATATCAAGGGTTGGCTGAGCACCCCCAATCCACCATAGCCAGTGGATGGAAGGCCTCCAGCACCTGAGAGGATCAGTCCTTGAGTTCCCATCTATGTCTTATGAACCACATGAAAAAGAAACGTAAATTGCAAGATTAACTGATGCTTATTTCCTCCAAACCCCACAACTTTTAATAAATTATGAGCTACTATTGTCCAGTAATTCTTTGCAGACATTCAGACGGGTTTGGGAGAAAATGAACATCCTTCAAAAATCACATGAATGAATGCCAGCATTTGGTGTACATCACACCCTTGACTCAAGCTATGACATGTGTGGCAAGTCCAGACCGTGGTAGAAAAATAAACACTTACCTTTCTTGGTTTCACTTTGTCATGGTAGTCATACTGAAAAATCCCCTTGTAGCTAAGTCCTAACCACCACGGAATTCCCTGCTTGTCCTGAAAGGGAAAACAGAGGGAGTCATATTGAATAGGATGGGGTAATGCTGGAGATTTCCTGTGTTGTTGTTCAAGATGAAGATTTGTTTCTAAGTCATATCTTTGAATGGGTGTTGTTACGGTGTTGTTAAATTTCCCCCTGCCGAGTTCCTGAAAGTCACAAAGCTCCATAGTGTTTAGAAGAGATCTGTTTCACTTTTGGCCACGACATAGAAAACAATTTAAAATACATCACATGTGATCAAGTTATGCAAAATGCTGTCAGGGGAGGTGAGAAGGTTTGACATGGGTCCCTTGTGCAGTGGTGCGTCCCCTTTCTCTTCCCTGTAAATTATTCAGACTGAACACTCAGAGACTGGAGAGGAAGGAAAGCAAATCACCCAGCTGACTTGAATTATGTGGAGGGATTTTAGCATTAGTCTTGAAAATGCAGCAGTAATGGGATCTGAGAGCTACCAAGTGATAAGGTCTGACAGGCTCAGACCCAACTGCTTTGTGTCTGAGTGTGCAATAAAATGGCCTTATGGAGTAATGGCTGATATCTGATCCCAGTCTCTGCAATTTACTGAGCTGAAGTCCTCAATGAAATTACATCTGTTCTGTTAATGTGATAGAGAATGGCAGGGTAAGGCACAGCAAAACCAAAACCCCCACATCAGGAAGAAACAAACCCTATTATGCGCAGTATTTGCTGCCTCATTGCTGCTCACTGCTGCTTACTGACCATGGGGAGCTCACTGGAATAGCTCTCAGTGTTTGCAGGATTGAACATCCAGCCCAATCCACCAGATTTTTCTTGATCTAGAGTAGTCCAAGAGATCTGGATGCAAAGGGTGCTGGAGAGATCCTGTCCTCTGAGAAGAGATGAGGCTAGTGCTTTTTGCAAAGTAATAATAACCTTATTCTTACATGGTATTAGCAGGAATAGACTAGAAACACATCACCTGAGACAGGTACAGTCAGATATTTGTGTTTTTATGGTACCCCATGTGTGCAAGACATTACAGATGTATGAAAAACCACATGATCTCTGCACAGAGATAATGATGAAACACATCAAAACTTCAGAGGTGATAAATGAGGGAATATGCTCTGGGGAATGTTGATCTAGCTTTCTTTATGTGTTTATTGATTTCTCTACTTAAAAAAAGTAACAAACCTGCACAGCTGGTCAGGCAGGGAAGTAATAATAATACCAGGCTGGAAATTTTGGTGATAAATCATTAGGCAAAAGAAATGAGGGATTTCATGAATACCTGCATGAAGTCCACATAGAAGTGGAGAGCTGTTTGAGGATAAGAAGGTCTATCTATCTCTGGAGTACATGACAATGTTCTGGCATTAAAAAGATGTTCAATATCTGTATCCATCTACTTATCTCATGTGAGGGGAGCTGCAGTATGTAGGTCACGGCTGGCCCTAGATAGGTGTTCATGGATCTGCCATCTGGGAAAAGTCCAGCCTCCTGGAGCTACATAAAGGAGCATCTGCCAGAGATGTGTCTGGCTTGTCCCTTTGGTGGTGGTTCACTGGCATCGCTATGCTGCTGACTGTGAGCTGAACACTCCAGCACAATAGGACTGCAAGAGTTTTATCTCCAAGAGCAGGATTTTCCTCTTTGGAACTGTATTTACTAAACATGCATACACAGTTGAAATAAGTTTATCCTACCTCAGGAAGTGAAATGAGACTTTAGTAGCAGTGTATTGTATTCTGAGAGCAGGATGGCTGTTTGTGCCTCTCTCCCTCCCTCTCCAACAAGAGTTTAATTGAGTGAAGGACCCTTCTTGTAGCACGTACCTTTACTGCGTAATAATGCACTCCATATGTTGGGAGGGATTCTACAATGCTCATGTAACTGCAAAACAATACAGAAGAGAATAACATGTCTGAGAAGCTGAGAGGATGATCTGAAAAAAACCTCTGATAAATAAATAATTATGCCAAGAAATACTTAAAAATGAAGCATTGCATGAGATGGGAAGCATAGTTACATATTGTATTTACAGTCTTGTATAAATATTCCCTAATAAAACAAAGGTCATAAAGAAATCACTCTTATTTCACTTACTTCACAATTGCTTGACCTCTTGTCTGACCATTTAGTTTCTTGTAATGTTCGATGACTCGATCCTCACTGGAAAGGAAAAAATTTGGATGTTTTATATAATGGCATTATCATGACTAAGAATCTTGTCAAAAGCTGAAGAGATACTTCTGTTAACACAGCTACTGCCTGATGGAATCAAAAGATGCAAAGCAAAACCATTAGATGAGGGGATTTGGTGCAGACCAGGGTAAACAAAGCGGAAGTCACAGACCGATAATAAAAATGGTTTTCTAAGAGTTGGTTTTCTGGAAGAACTCTTTTTCCTCACAAACATGGTACCTACTTGTACAGACTTTTCCCTCTCTGCATTCCTTTCCTTATCTACAAATGATGCCCGCAATATTACACTGTGGGCAAACAGATTCGTGTTGGAGCTGCTCAAGATCTGCTTTGCCCTAACTGCTGTAACTTCTTTTCAAGCCCATCACATCCCCTGAAAGGTGGGCAAAACTGTCAGAAACTGGTGGCCAGTCATAGCCCTAAGACTGGCAAATTCCTCCTCACTGCAACCACATAACTGCAGGTGCACTGGTGGAATTACTCTGGAGCAACCTCTCTCAGCAGGGAACTGAATTCCTAGTGTACACAGAGGCAACAATAACAGCAGGTTAAACAGTGACAGGGGATATTTACAGGGCACTCAAACTTGAGTTTCTTTACTCTTAAAGTACTCATGTGCCTTTGCTTACTTTTGGTTTATACTAACTTCCATTCCCCCAGGCAACTCCTGGATATGCACTGGGAGCTGGCATGAGCCAGGGCCCATTCCCAACAGCCCTTTGGAGACTAAGATCATTTTATGTCTTAGGAAGACATGAACCACGTCATCATGTGTTCCAAGGTGAACATGAGGCGATCATGGAGGCTGTTCCACACCAGTGGGCCTCTGTGTCAGAGAACAATTCTGAGTGTGTGCCAATATGCAGTAGAGATGGAGCATCCAAAAGAAATCAGCATGACCCAAATGACATATTGAGAAACACCTGTAAGTTCACTTTTAAAGAATTTCATTCATTCTTCTCCAGTGAATGGGCAGCAGAGCTATTTGATGCATATAATCAGCTGTGCTAGCAAGGTCACAGCATGGCAGAGTAGAAGCCAAGGATCCAGTGTAATGCACACAAGACCTGCTCTGTTACACTGGCATGACAGAACACTTAAGTCCTCAGGTTTAACACCAATTTCTCACTCTTCATTTTGTAATACCAAGGACAGAGAATGTGTTGAGTCCCCTGGAGATACTGTACAGAACTTGCCAGACCAAGAGGAAGGAAACCTAAACTATCTTTATGCCACCTTAGTGCCCTCCCCACCTGGCCCAGCATAAGCTTCCAGCAGTGTCGCGTGTCCATCCCATGCCATCACGCTGCATGTGGTTTAGGGCAATGTGAACTGGCATTCCTCCCTCTCTGCATTTCCTGGATCCAGCAGGACCCCCTAACTGGGCCTTTCAGTTGTCCATGATGTGGTAATCCTTCCCCAGGCAGAACTGAAGCCACTTGTATTGGTCGGCAGTGTGAAGGAGCACAGCAGTGTGGGATGATGTGATAGATGACCTCACCACGACTGCTCAAAGATGCCCACAGGGGCTTTTGTGGAGGATTGCAAAGCTTTTCACTAGCCTGGCTTAACATGACTGCATCTTCTCATTGCTGCCTTCCCCATTTGCACCCCTGTGCCAGAAAGGACAGAACCTCTTTTTAGAAAGAGAGACAGAATCTTCGGAGCCAAAACATCTTTTAGAAAGAAGAGGCACAGGGAAGCTGAGGATTGTGCAGCCCTAATAATGAAGAGAGAAAGGAGGAGAACCAGAAACACCCGTGTAGGCAGCACAGAGCAATTCAGAGACAGTCTGTCGGATTGTTAGCAGGGCCAGCTCTTCCCTCACAAGCCTGTTGTTTGTCTGAGAGTAACTGCTTTCCTTACTCACTCATCAAGTGGCTTACCCCATTCATCCTACAAAAATAAAAGAGCCCTTTTTGGGGCAAGGTGAAGTGATGTCCCACTGAAGCAGGCCACAGCAGGAACAGGGTGCTGACTGAGCCAGTGACACATTACATGGGTAAAGGAATGGTCCAGCTCTCCTGTCAAATCCCTCAGAATCATTTTAATGCTTAGAAAATGATCTTTAAGCTCTAAATTCTACAGCTATGAAACCATATTCAGCACACTGATCCAAGCAAGTACCACAGATGTTATGGGTGTGCATATGAAGGCAGAGCCCGGGTCTCCTGCCATGATTATCATAAACAGAATTACTTTTGGAGCAATAACTGAGTTACATGAGTGTTCAGTATTGGAAGATCTCCAAAAAACATCATTATTAATAAAAAAGATAGACAGAGAGGGCTTACAGCCCTTTGAAATTACCTCTTAAAACCATGATTACATGTGGATGCAATTCTGCTGTCTCAGACAGGAACAAACCAGGAGTGACTTCTTAGAAAACAATGGAGTTTCTCCAGTGGAAAACATTGCTAGCTTTATTTTCCACTCTGTGCAGTTTATTGCACAGATCAAGCTCTCATATTGCTGCCATTCAAGGAAAAGATAGATGTACCTGGACATGCTGATTATTTAATGTGATTCCGGATCTGCTCTGCTTTCTTACAAATGATTATTTAAAAATAATTGATATGTTCCTAGACCATACTCCTTGGGTAGGGAAGCCAATCAATGGCCCATTTCCTTCAAAAGGACAGATCAGATGTCAGGGAGCCTTCCTGAACAGCAGGGCAAATAGTTATGCTTTTAACCCATGCTAGAAATGTGGGACAGTCCAGGCTTTACCCAGTTCTTCTAAATAAATGCAGGCAATGGTATGCCTCCATTGCTCTGTTAGGATACTGATGGTCTTCCTTTATAAAATGTTTTGTGGTCTACAGATGCTAAGTGCCAGGTAAGTATCATCTTTGTTTCTTCTTTCCTTTGGACAAAAATTACAAAGCCTGAATTATCAATCAAGCCTTATTTAAGAGTGGGATCTGTGACCTTCCACTTTTCTGCAGCATTGAGCTTATCACTGGGAAAAGAAACATGTACTGCAGAGCATGACTCTTTCAATCTATTTTGGATGGATTCCTTGGGAGGAGGTTACTGCTGCTTCTCTCCGCTGACAGCAAAGGGAGTTGAGGGCACCTAGCTCAGATAGTGAGGTCCACACTGGAAAAATGTTCACAGTCAGAACAATCTGTGTGACAGTCCCTTCTCTAACCATTTTCTGAACTTCCTTTTCCTTCCCACTGCCCTGTGCAAGAAGGATCATCCAGCACAGAGGTTGCTTTCTGCCTCCAGCTCTGGGTTGGAGGGTTAAGCCCAGAATGTGCCAGGGAAAACAAGCAAAATCATTCATGGGTCAGAAGGAGCATTAGCAGAGCCTATAAACATGCTCCCCTATCATTTCAGCTGTTCATCTCAAGGCAGCTGTCATCCTGCTATTGACAGCTGGGAGAGTGCTGGGACACTGCTGGGACCACCAGCTGACGTCTCCTGCTTTTCTTTGTTGCTGTGCTGGTGACACAGAAACTCACTCACAGTGCAGGGCTGGCAGAGGATGCTTAACTAATGTGGAGGCAGAGACACGGAGGCTGATGAAGCGCTGCCGTCTGTTTGCCAGCTCATAAAACATTCCCCCCAAAGCTGCAGAAATTAATACATGGATGATATCCTGAGGCAGACAACTCTGATAAAGATCTTTAGAACTAACAAGAAATCCCTCCTGTCCCAGCAGCTTATAGAACTGGACAGCAGACAACTTTCAAGCAAATGCAGGCCTTGAGTTTCTCATCATCAGATCCAGATTTTCAAAGTTAGTTTTTCCCTCCCTCTCTTCCCAGCACACCAAGCTGTTTTAATTCATTGCTGTTCTTTAGTGTTGTTCTGTTTCTAACCTGATTTGTCCATTTTGATTATATTCTTGAACTAATAGTATCTTTATTTGCAGTCATATGCTGTCCCTCTGAAGCCACCAGCACCTCTTAGGCCAAGGGACCAAGAGCTTGACCAGGGCCTCAGGTCTGTGTTGAACCAGAGGAAATCACTAAATAGTGATTTTCAGGTGACATTTTCAGAGGTGGGTTTTCTGGCAACACTGATGCTTTGGGTTGCTAAAAACAAGTTCGCATTCAAAGTCTGTGGGAACCTGGCAGAAGTCTATCTTCTCCCTGGTCTGTTGAAAATCCCATCCTAGCTTCTGCTTTTGTGCTGTTGCATCTCCTCCTGGCCTTATTATTGACAACCCAGTACGGGGCTGGCTTGCTAGGGAGGATCTGAAATAAGATAAAATGCAATGGCAAGTATCTGGAAAGGAGCACTGCGAGTTAACACATTTCTAAAGGTTCTCTCCAGTGTCTGTGATCAGTTTCATGTCTGTTTCCAGAGAAATCAAGAGAAATCAAAACTCAGGGCCCCAACTCCTGGACTGTGTGGGAGGACCAGAAGCTCAGCTTTCATTTAAAGGGAAAAGAAATACAAACAAATGCACCAAAAAGCCCCTTCTTTTTTTACCAGTAATCGGAGATGCCAAAAGATGCTTGAGAACAAGATGTGCAACTGATTATTCTGAACCTGAAGAATGCTGCAAGAGAATACAGTGAAGAGAAAGGCCTACACCAAGGGTATGGAACCAGGAAACTCCATGAAGGTGGAATTAGAGACACAAACTGTGCTGATCTAAGAATCCAGAACTCAGCCCACAAGTCTTACTACATTTGGTAGGCACAACAGCTGATGCTTTTTCATGGTGTGTGATGGAAATGTGGTATTATTTCATGCATTATTACAGCATCTTGCCAAAGGTATCACCGTATTTACTTGATTATTCATTTTATTATCGCTTAATCCATTTAGCCTGATAAAAATGTAGTACGAAGTTCTTGGTTTGTCTGTTTTAAACTAACTAGAGCCATTACCCAGCCCACCTTTAATGTTTTAAAAGTTTCTTTCCAGATTTGGAGATTCACTTGTGACCGCTTGCGCTAATGCTGAAGAACTGCAGAATAAAACTCATTGAAAAGGATTGGATGAAATCTCCATCCAGTACACAACCTGCATGAGATGCAAAGTGTCAGAGAACACAGTTTCAAAAATCTGCTCCCTTAGATCACTGAAGTTTGATCTGTACTTTTGAGGCTTTTTGTCTGATTCACTAACAGCTGCTTTCTGAGAGCATTAAGTGTTTCAGAGGGTGTTTAGAAAAAAGCCATCATTAAAAAATAATGAACTACTAATGTTAAAGAGGTCTCTGAGACCTGGTTACTGACATGAAATCACAAGGGAGTCACAGGACTCTAGCCTCTGATTTTATTACCCCATTGGCAATACCACCTTCCCAACCTGTGACCTGTTCTCAGTCACATGAGAGCCCCCAACAAAATTAAGTACATCTTCAAGTGCTGTACCTTGTGTATAAATACAAACACTCATATTCTGACAACGAGGATTTTACATGTATCTTCTTGCTATGTGGCACTTTATTAAGACCTTAGGCCCTGTTGTTGCTGAAGGGTCAAATTTGCCTTCCCTTGTCAATGCCTACTTGTTCCCACCACTCCTTTTGAGACGGCTTTCAGCTTGAGCTCCCAGTCTGTCAATCAGACAGGCCACCTAGAAATGTACTGCTTTTGAGTGTGTGGAGTAGTTTTTGGGAAAGGAAAAGAGATGCTCCTAAGAGGGACCCTATTCTTCTTCAGTGAAATGGCAGCCTGCATTTATCACTTTTCATGAAGATTTGATTTGGCTCTTAGACAGAAACACCAGGAGACTGTGACGATCTGAGTTTTTGTGTCAGTGATCCTAACTTCAGCTGGGGACTCTGAATCTCTCCTTATATTCTCAGAAAGTGGGGACCTCAAGATAAGCTTGCCTATGACTTGACACTATGTACAGTTAATTCCACTGTTGTAGCCATGCTAGAAGTGGATGACCTTTTTGGCAGAGAGCTGAGATCATAACCTACAAAATGATTTGTTTCCCCCTGCTGTCCTCAGATTACCAAAATGCAGAAATTAAAAGAGTAGCAGATAAAGGAGTTCAATCCAACCCCCAGGCTTACAGCCTAATGCTTTAAAGGCAAACATGAAAGAGCAACAAGCAGAAAATGAAGTGAAAGTATCTCCCCTTTAATGAATACATTTTCCCCAAATTCTTTCCTATTTGCACAGATAAAAGGGATATGCAGGGTGGCACAAAGAATCTATGTGTGTGGCATATAAAATCTAAGTGTGACCCTGCTCCTGCCCTGGGTTTGTTTTTCAGTTCAATAAAGACAGAGCAAACAAGCATCCACATCTAAACACCAGTGAGTTCATATAGAAGGAGACGAGTTCAGCTGTGCGATACAGAGAGGACTTGCAAGATGAAACTGAATCACTTAACACAGGGCAATGCAAAACATTGACATTTCCAACTGGGAAAACTCTTTCACAAATGCAAAGTGCTGGGAAAGTAAATGGCACATTAGGCCTTTTGATTTCATCAGGACATTCGCACACTTGCAGTGGATTTTTGGCCAGGCATTTGGCAGATGGGGAAACTGAGGCCCAGGTTGGTAGCTCTACTTGTGTTAACTCATGCAGTGAGTCAGTGGCAGACCCAGAGCCACAAGGCAGGAATCTCCGCATCCCAGTTGCACTCTCAGACCACACTGCCAGGGCCAGGTCCTGCACAAGACACTGCAGAGGGTGATACATTACCAGTAAGCAAGGGAAGGATGCTCCTTCAGCGCTGGTGTTGGAAGGGCTGGCAGCTTCTTTAATTCATTCCTTACAACTTCATTGCTGAAAGAGAGTTCAAAAGGAGGATCAAGCTACAAGAAAACAACCACAATATTTGATATGACTTGACCTAGCTGGCAGGCTGCTACGGCTCTACATCTGTTCCCTCTTAACAAAAGGCACTGGGGTTTCCTTTTTCTCCTCTCTTTATTTGTTTTATGGCAGCCCAGTTAACTTTTTCCTCTATTATCAAAATTGGAGAGAAGCTCTCCCAGATGGTTATGTTGAAGCAGTTCCTACCAGTGACTGGACACAAAAGCCACCATGTCACATGTCACTGAGCAGGGTGCCATGGCCATGCTCATATAGCAGAAAAAAAAAATACAAGGGCAAGAGAAGAGAAAGTGATACTTTCAGCTGCAATTATACACCTTTATTTAACACCTTACAAACTGCTGCAAAAAGTAATGATTTGCTTTCTTGCCATCACAAGTTGTTCCTGACCTCTTGCCCAGTGACCTGTCCTTTGCATAACATCTTTGGCACGTCCTTTGCATAACTGATAAGACTCCAGTTTGAATTCGTGTCCTGCTACACAAAACGCTCCTGCACAACCACCTCACTAACATTCTTCTCCCTGCAACCTCCAGTGGCCACAATGGCCAGCTGGAGCAGCATCACTGCAAAGCAGAGAGCAGGGACAGCTCATGAAATGGGAGGCAGATTCTCACAGATGAAATGAAACCGTGGGATTTTCTCCCACAAACCCCAAATGCCTCCCTTCCCACTTTTAAACCCACATGGAATTGTGTGCACATAAAAAAAAAATCCTCAAAGGCTTGGGAAGGAAGGCAGTGCTGCTAATAATTTTTAAAACTGTAGAAATACACAGCCAAGAGAGCCAGACAGGACACAGAGCAGTGCCAAAGAATTCATGTTTATTGGCTTACTTCTTGCCAGCAAGCTTTTCTGTCTTCTTATACCCTTCCCTTTATCCTACCCAAAAGTGTGGCTGTGCTGGAGCTGCACAGAGATCCCTCTTCCAAGGCTCCAGATTTCCCAGCCCACTGGCTTCTCCCGTGGAGCTAGTATACAGGCAGACAGGTAGTCTTGACCTCTCTGGCCATAGACCAGAGATCCCAACATCTGCTAAAGACTCAAGGAGCTCTTGGACATCCCAGATCATCCTGGGTTTCATTCTTGTCTCTGGGACAGTCTGTATGGTGGCCTGTAGAGAGGTGATACTGCTTCAGTTGTAAAAACCTTCCCACAGCATTTCTCCATTTGCACATCCCAGCAGCAGGCTCTGCCTGAGACCTAGGTGGGTTTGTCTTAATTGGAGTCTGCAGGTTAATTGCTAGGTTGGGCCATAGGGTAAACCACTGACATAAATCCTGGGGCAGGCATTTTGGACATGTCTACAGATGTCTACTGTTCATTATTATGGTAGTTTCTTGACAATCAATTAAGTAGTTTTAGAACAGGACCAAACTTCTAGTCAGGACAAATCTATGAGAGATGCCCAAGTCTCAATTAGGCTCAAATTTTGCAGAGTGAAGATTTGCTGAATAGCACACAAGAACTGAGGCAACTGCTGCCATGCCAAGCACATGGAAAACCACTCTGTAACACCTCCTATGCCAAGCCAAAAGGCTTTTGACAAACAGTGTCTGAACACCCACTCCTGCCCAAATCCCATGGTCATTCAGCCACCAGAGAGCTCTTCTTTTCTAAGTGCAAATGCTCAAAAACTATTGAGATTTATTCTTCCATGGCAGGTAAATATCTGCACAAGTCTGAACACGAAGTTGCTCTGCTCCGTGTTATCTGCTGATCTGGACTCTCTGTTCTGTGACTGACAGAACACAAGTTGCTGCCTAGAAAACAAGTTGCTGCTTTTTAGAGTTTACTGGGTCTGCCCAGAGCTGTCTCCTCCATAGCATGTTCATACTCAGCTCTTACTGAGGTTTTTAACACTTTGAAGAAACTGGGAAAAAAGAATAGAACTTGGGACAATCGGAGCACAAGCAGCAGTAACTGCCCTCAAATCCAGGCTGCTCATAGAAGGAAGTTGAGAGATTTCCAAAACTTTTCTGGGAAAGCACAGAGTGAGTTCCAAACAGGGACTTTCTGAGCCCAGAAATGTATCAAATAGGGCAAGATTAGTGGTGACTAACGATCCTTGAGAGTCTGGGAAAAACTCTGAGTCAGTAATGGCTCCCATGAAAGAAAGGGCTAACACCAGTCAGCTCTGTTTTTTCTGTCAGTGAGGTGCAGCAACGTTTGCCTGCGCTGTGATAAGGTCTCTTAAGAATCAGAGATAAAGACATTCTTAGTGATGCTGGGGGGGTTGACATTTCTGCTCAGCACCTAGAAAAGGGTATCATAAGGGTAGTGCCTCACAGCCTTAAAGCACCAAATGTATGTCAGGTAATAATTTCCAGAAACAAAAAGGTATTTCATTCTGTGGTCCATATATTCACTAAGCCTTCTGGCACGACTCATCTCAAGACAAATTAATTTAGACTCCCAAAAAGATGTCAAATCAAAAATGGAAAACAATGATGACTCAGGCTGCATTGGAACTAGTGGCCGTGAGGTCACTTTCCTCTTGGCTCCCTATAAAACACTGAACCCCTCCATTTTTAAAATGTTTCCAGCAGGATCACAAGTGGTTTTGTACTTACTGCCTTTCATGCTCTTTCGAGTGAAATGTCTCAGTGTGTTTATTTTATTACTGTATTTAGAAAGTGTTTGTTTAATCCGGTCACTTGTGCTGGATTTATTTTATATTTGCAAGTGTCCAGCCTCCAGGGTTGATATATACAGAAGGGTGCTTAGGATACAGATATATTAATATGCACGGGAAAGGCTCCAAGCACACTTTCTCTGTGTCCTCTAGACCACTTTATTCCCCTTATTCCTATGGTGGAAATGATAATATTTAAAGGACTGAATAACAATATGAAAACTGAACTGGAAAAGCCATCTGCATGGGTTTCTGAAAGCTGGTTAGAAAGCCAAAAGTAAGGTTGACTAACAATGGACCTAGAAAACAGAAGTCCTTTTTCTTGGGTTTGTTCTGGTACTGCCTGTTTAACGACCTGTTAATGTCCAAATAAATTAATCACCACTTCTCAGTATTTTATCTGGGGCAAAAGGCCTGCCTAGCCACTTCATAAACATTTTGTGAAAAACAAGTTTTTGCAAACTAGCTGCAATATTTTTGAGCAAGATTACATTTGCAGTTGTCTCAGGAAATCCATACATTTTCCAGCATGTATAATAACACTGATCAGTAACAAAACAAAACCGTAGGTTAAAGTTACCAACTATTCTCAGCATGGTAATTCATTCTGTAGAAAGCAAGAGGAAATGCAGAGTCCGCGATTCTCAGATTAGATGGTACTTTTCAAAATACAGTGTTTAGGATCTTCACCATTAGGCTGCAAGAATACAGCTCAGGTTTTGTAACCCTTTAATACATTCTAATTGGTTAAATGTCACTTGGTTACACAGAAAGAAAAGTAAGCCTGAAACTATGTTAGATTACCATCTGCCCAAATGTTGAAATTATTGTGAAATTCTGCCTAGCAGGAAACTGGCCGTTAGCTTTCCTCCCTTGTTATTCTTTCACATATTGCTGGGAGATACTTGGAGTTCACTTGAAATGTCTCATACTGTTTAAGTGGAAGAAATCTAGCAATGAGGAACTAGCTGCAGCAGTTCAGCATACTCAGAGGTTTTTCTTTCCCATTCACAAACCGAGGGACAAATGATCAGTATATGCTATTTCTTGGTGCTTTGACATACAAGCTGTTTAAGGCTGAAGAACTGGATTAAGAACATTTAAAAACAAAGCTGGTGTGAGTTTCCCAGAGATTTTGGGACTGGACTCTAAACATGGCAGGATTAAGTTAGGGGGAAAAAGAAAATTTCAATTATTCTAACAGTATGCTGTATTTCCCCCCTAGCCAGGGCAGCCTTGGTAATTCCTTTATGTAGGCCTAAAGAAAGTCACACCTGTAGGATTTGTGTCCATCTAAGGAACTGAAATTTGTCCTACCCATGCTCTGTCAATCAAGCATGACTCAGCTCCCAACTAGAAACAAGATTAGCTTGAGCTAATAACCTTTAGATCTGTCTGCAGGGTACTGGTTCAGGAGCTTTATACATGCGATTCTGTGCTTTCGAAGTCAAAATGTTTGCAGCTAATATTGAAAAGCACAGATCCAATCTTAAGTGTCTGGTTCAACCTGAAAATCAGCTGAAAAGGGATACCTGATAGTCCAAAATTCAATAGTATGTCCCAGACTAAAAGTAAACCTACTAAAGTCTTGTCAGCTGAAGCATTTGGGCATTCTCTTCAGTAATGTGAAAATGCTCTTCTTTAGTGCAGAGGACTAGGAACTTCTTAAAAAGAAAAGTTTTTTATTTTAAACCTCATTCTGCCTGAATCTTTATCAACTAAGAGGTGGATGAGGCCACTCATAGCAAACATTAAGAAATACTTAGTTGATCTAAACAGGTTCATGAACTCAGGGTTTCTGATGAGCTTGTTTTTGAAATGAAACACGCATTAGAAATGGAAAAGGGCTTAAAAGAATTGCTTACTATAACTGCTAAACTGATCTGTCAGGGCTCTTGTGGCATTTTACTTCAAGACAGGTCAGGATGACTCAGACTGTGCTCCCCCAGCTTAGCAAAACCTGGGAATCACTGTGATGCCCAAGATGGCAGGGATCAGTGAAAACAGACTCATACATGCTAATGCCCTACCAAAGGATCATGTTTGAAATGACACGTGAACTGCTTTTGGGGAAAGGAAAAAGGAGTACTCTGAGCACAGTCATTATTCTGAGGTTTGGGATAACTTCCTCAAAAGCAGCAGTGGGAGCTGCTGTCACTGAGGATGTATCAGTTCACAGAGATAGAAAGCTGACTGTTAGCTTGTAAGATTGATTCTGTTTTTTGAGTTCCCACGAGGCCCAAATAGCAGACTTGCAACTGCATTCAGGAGTCCTGAACCAGCTGCAGATGCTCCACCGAAGTGGGGTTTGGATGTAATAACACTCTGGCCACCACGGGCAGGTGCCAACATGCAGCTGGAACTGTGACAGTTTGGCTTTGACTATCTCAGCACCTGAGGTGATCAGCAGTGACTCATAGGAAGGCTCCCATGGGGAACAGCAATTCTCCCATCACTACAAATGAGCCAGTGCTCATGCACTGTTCTGGACCGGGGCCAGAGAGAAACTTGTACTCTCACAGCCTATAAATCTGACGGTGGCAGTAGACAGGACAGGTGTGGGAAAGCTGCAGTCTGCGTTCCAAGCATGCAACCCTTTAGAATTAAATTATTTCTTCAAAAACCAAGGAGTTCAAGAGTTCAGCCTTCACACAACATATGCTGCCATGCACAACATATAATCTTTAAATCTCCGCAGAAAGACAATCACAACTGCAAAGCTTGTTTCAAAGAGTAGCCACTTCTACTTTAAACAGTATTTCCACATCAACTTACTTCAGACACTCAAGCTGACCTTATCCCTAAGAGAAGTCAGAACATCTGCCTTCATCTGCAGTTCCTCTGGCTGGCCTGAGGCTTGATTTGCCTGCCAGATTTTACACTGCTGATATGATAACCACAAATCTCAGCAGGCAAAAATCTTGATCACAATGACCTCATGTTGACTTTAGTAGCACCTGGATCTCACCCAGCACATAAACCTGTGTCAGTGCACATTAGATGGGAGCTTCTGGACAGACATCCCTGGAGATGCCAAGTCTTCTAGACCATAGAGGATCAGGGTGGATATTCTTCTACCTTCCTCCAAGAATAGGCTTCAAACTCCTCTAGTATGGCAGACTGCTTTGTCACCGAAGTCCATTTATAAATTAAGATCCCTGGCAGTGCCCTTAAGTTGTTATTACGACACCCCTTCCCTGCCTGACTTGGATGTAAGGAATCCCAGCTCTGGTTCAAACCACTGTGATCCACAGGTGAAAGAACTCAGAGCTCTTTGAGTGGGCCTGGTGATGACAGCCACACTGACATGGTGGGAGCAGTTAACACCATGGCTGGAGGCAACTTCTGTGCCCTCAGAGAAGATTCCTCATTTCTCTGTGGCCTAGAGAAACATGCTGAGATAAAACCAAACATCCCTTTTACAAGGGACATCACATAACTTTTAGCAGGTGGATACTTTCCACCAGCTGTTTCCATTTCTGGTTTGGAAATGGATACTCAAAGATAAAATGCTTTCAGTCCTATTACTCTGAGCTATTTGATTCCTTTCTGTTCTATGTTTCATAGTCTGAACGTACACTTTCCGAGTGTCTTTCCACCATATTCAAGACATTCTGGGTCACAAATATTGCTCTTCTTAGCAAAACCAGTGGTTTATCACAGGTTGGAATGGCAAAACTTTGCTTGGCACAACTCTTCTGGACTGAGCACTTGGCAGTGCACTGAAAACCAGACTGAAAAGTCAGAGCCATATGCACTCTAGTACCCTCTACATAAAGAGTGCTGATAGCTGAGTTATTCCAAATTGGGCAGAACTGAAAAATGAACTGAGACTGGGTTTATGTTTCTGTGGTCAGATGCTCGTCAGGATTTTGCAAGTTCATTAAGGTTTTGAGAAATGATAAGGCAGACCGTAAACTTCCGTTTAGCAAGGGCTACCTTATGTCATCTCAGATTCCATGATGGGCAGGAGATATCTACAATGCAGCTCCTTTTCACTGATTTGTCTCAAATTTAGCTGGCTAGAAGTTCTAGTTCACCACGAAGTGGAACCTGCCTGTTCTTTACAGCCTCCTATGACTACGGTCATCTCTCAGTGTATTCCAATGCTGACAAAATTAGGACAACTCTTTAGGCTCACCTGACAATTCAGCCCCACTGCCCATTTCTTTTCTTCTCTGAAACTAACTTTAATGGATATTGTGGTCCTCCAGCTGAACTCACATTCAGGTCAGCAAAATTAATATATGGAGTACATGAAATTTTTAGCATAGTCAGTTCTCCTGAGCTCCACATTAGGAACTTTCATGTTTCTCACATGAGACATCAAACAACATCTGACCTTCAGTTACTACTAAAGCATAAATCACAGACACTGTTGACTTAAAGGAAAATTGTTGGGCATTTCATTAACAGTCTTCTGAAACACCAAGTACAGTCACATCTTTGAATTTCTTACAGTAAGTCTGAAGACTTGGCTCAAGGGATAGCAGAAGTTCAACAAAACCAATTATCGAATTTGCTTTTGAGAACTGTCCAAATTCAAACTGAAATATCAATTAGTGATGGAATTTTAATGTTGCTTCTGGCAGGATCTGTGATACAACAGTGATTTTAGAGTCATTTCCTTAGCAATTTCCTTCCGAAGACTAGTCTATTTCCTGAACTTCATGACCACATAATGAGATTTGTCAACAACAAAATCACAAACAATACTGTTTGCAAGGCATGCTCTGGTCAAAGATTGTGTTTGGTGAAGAAATGATGTCAGAAAACACGATGTCTATGTTAGCCATGCACACATAGCTGCATTGCTAACACAGTTACTAATCCTGTTACTATACAGCTACAACTGGGTTGCCTGTCTCACACAGGAATTTTACCAGACTCATTCTCACAGCACACAATGGCAAAAACTTTTTAAGTTCACCTACCTTGAAAAATCTCCCTTTGCCTCCTGTAAAACAAGGAAGAAAAATTAAAAAGATATAATTGAAAATAGAAAAAAAAAAAGAGACAAAAAGGCTGTTCAAGATTCTCCATTTGCGAAATTCATTTAGCAGCAATTTCCTGTTGTAATTGATTCCTCATGTATGTTTTGGAACCGGTATCTAATGTCAAGTGCCACAATGCAGTCGAGTTGGGCAGATTAACAAACAAAAGATCTAATACAAGGCCAGATGATTCCTCATTCTGCTGTGAATACCTAAGATGCTACAGGAAATAATGCCAGTAAATAAGAAATTTTGGGTCAATGTGGATGCTACATTACTAGAAGATCTCTGAAGTCTCAGTGGCTTTGCAGCCTCTGAGACTGCAACTCACCTGACTTTTTACAAGTATTCTGGCCATTTTCTAGTACCTAGACTTTCAAAAAGCTTGCTCACTGTCAGCTTTCAAGGGGATGCAAGACACAGGTTTCTTTAACTCCTTGCTGGGTGTTTGGGGTTGTCCTTACTTGTACACCTAGATACTTCTATTTATTAGCATCACAGCCTGATGTTAAAGAGTCGGATAATGTTCCACTGCAGTAGTTAGATTAGTCTTATTGCATAGCTGGAGAACCTTCAAAACCTGGTGAGTACCCTCCGCAACAGATTTAGCGGACATTTCGCATTTTCTGTTTTCCACGGACAATATGCCTTTCATACAATTCATGCTAAAGCACCTCATTTGCCACCAGCTACACAGAAAGCACAGTGCAAGAATGTAATTTGTGCAATGAGGGAGTTTCCACTGCCAAAAGGACTGGGCTTTGTATTCAGTTCTTTTGTCTTCACATCCATTCATCTACCCGCAAAACCTGCCAGCCCGCGTCCAGTGGTGTTTCAGTCCTGAGGCTGGGGTAAAGTTCAGAGCTCTGGTGGTACTTTAATTTGTTCTGGTAATAGAACAATTTGAAATAGGGCTGCAGACTAAATCACTTGAGTTCTGACAGACCTTTACTATCTTTCCATTTCCCTGTCAGTGAACTGAAGGGCAGACAAGCACTTCTCTGGTTCATAGGAAGGAGTCCTTGAGCATGTCATGATTATGGTTCAACACAGAGCAAAGCCCAAAGGATATGCCCTGGCCTGCAGGGGTGTGAGCATACTGAATTTAAAAAACAATTTTGTAGGGTATATTCTTCCTACTTCAGTGCTTTGACTTAAATGCTGCAGTGAGAAGTAGAACAAAATGCAGTATTATCCCTTTTGTTTTGCTTGGATCTTGTCACAAACATGGGTTGTAGTAGTTTCTGGTTACAGGCAGCAAAGGTGTGGCTTGTTTTGACTGTTTTCATTAAGCTACACATCAAACTACTACAGGAATAAGCGTAACATCCTGTGTTTGTGGCAAGAAACAATCCCAGCAACAAGGGTTACAGTGGCAGCTCTGGGTCTGGCTGTACAATTACTAAGCACTCAGTTATTCACTAGGATGAGCAGACAATAGATTCATAACCCCACTGCTGCTCCTCACAATGAGCCCCTTGTTTGATGTGTATTCCCCCAACAGCCAGTATGTGATTTCTATAATGTGCTGCTAATTGAGTCCTCCATCCTGACTCTCTCGCTCCATTTTTGTTACATAAAATGATTTTAATGAAGGTTCAAATCCCTACACATTAATTGCTTCTTTAACATGGCAAGTGCTCTAGAAGTGCAGTGAATTGTTATTTATAAGTGCAGTCTGATGAGCTGGTTTGTCTGCTCACATGGCTCCTCATAGCTTCATGGCTGATGGGAAAAAAATTAAAACTACGGACAGTAAGAGAGGGGAACAAGGATCATCTGACAATTATGTCTGATATGCTCCCACAGTCATGCTTCTAAAAACGGAACTTTCACAAAATCCACCTCCGCTACCCTGAAAAGGTTCCTTTTTGAGAACCTGACATTTACCAAACACTGCTTGGTCATTTGCCCTCTGACCCTTTTCCCTCTCCTTGAAGAGACAAACTTTGAAAGACATTTCAGAAAGTCTTTAAGTCATTCTGTCCACATTGGAGAATACAGACAGTTGCATATGTAGAAGCTTATGTAGCTCATCAGAGGATCAAGCCCCACTGGGAAAACAAATGCAAGTGAAGTCACTAGTGGAAAAACCCATTGCATATGGATTTCACCTAGGAATTTGCATTCATTACTTAGATTTTCTCTGGCTGTACATCACACCCCAGAGTCTTGGATATCTGTGCTGGTGCAAACATAACACTTTTCTGCATGCAAAATGTTGAGCAGTAGTATCTGCTCCCTGAGTGGGGAGGTCTAGTTTGAGAGCCTTCTGTGCTCATTTTGGCAGAAACAATGAAAACTGTGTAAAGACGTCTTTTTCCTGCAATTGGGGGGGAATCCCTACACTTCCACAGAGCCATTGTGGATTTGGAAAATCAAAAGATTTTAATGCAGCATGAAGAAGCACCAAGTGAGAGAAGGTGGGTACTTACCTGCAAGATGTATGCAGCCAGTTCAAACACCACTTCACTGTCAACCTCAATGAGTTCCTTGAAAGGTGAAGAAAGCAAGAAAGAAAAAGAGAGTTGAGCTGCGGTAAGAAGGACATACATCTCCTCCTGACTACTGCATGATGAAGCATGCAGTGCCAGTTTTCTCCCTTGGCTAGGCTTCAAAGTATTCCCTGTGCTCCTGGAAACAAAAGGAGGGGAGAACCTGCTCATTCAGATAGGGAAAAAGCAAAATATTCGGTGTAGTGCGTTGGTTAATGAAGCATAACTGGATGTGGCATGAAGGGACTCCTGGGGGAGGAGTGAGGAGAAGGCAGGTGGAAGAGGAAGGATCAGGGTAAATTTTATTTTCGTGTGTGATTTAGTGAAAGGCAGTCCGGGATATGGATTTTTTTTGCCTGAAGATGTGACCACACTTCAAGGGAACACAGCCTTGTCCTTGGCTCACAGAAGCAAGGAATAAGAACTGGTCTTTGACACACTGAGGTGGTGTCAAAGCCCCCACTGGACTTCTCTGGCCCTTGCAAAAGCCAAACTCACAGGAAAATGAACCATATTTGCTCTTGCAGGATTTGAGCTCTGGTTTTGGCCTTTTCATCCCCAAGAGCACTGGGACTGGGGATGGTTCGAGAATGAACTGTGACAGCAAGTCTTTTGGTAAATCTTCCCTGCTCCGTTTTATAGGATCCTGCCACTGATGAAAGCAATCTTGGAGGGTTTTACTTGGACACCATGGTCACATGAAGTACACTGATGGTCCCAAAAGATCCTCTCAGGAATCTTCTGCTGTGCCTGAGGCAGCAGTTACAGACCCAAGGAGTCCAGGCACTGCTCTGTCTGAATGTATACGGTCCACGCATAAAAGATGCTTGAGATGGAAGGCATGAGCATTACTCTGGAGGCCAAGTGTGCTATTCCTGACTCTCTATTCCCTGCTTTTGGGAAGCTAGTGGGCTTTTACTGAGATACTGCTTAGTTCTCTATTCTGCAACTAGAACTCCTACATTGCCTCCTATGGACACGGCCCAGTAAACTGGGTCACTGTTCAGCTCATTCCTGTGGTGGGTTTTCTGTTGTATTTATTTAAGCTGCTGTTTTTAATATTTTACTTCATCTGGCAAGAAATGAGTGATCTAAATATAGATCACTGCTGTGATCCATGCTCCAGCCAAGTCATGGCCACACCTCATTTACAAGCCACAACTGCCGCACTGGCTTGTCTCTGGCAAAATCAAAAACAAAGGGAACAAAACACAGGATAAGATCCAGGTGTCCTTGGCTTTCACTAGTGCCAGCTTTTTAAAATAAGTTCACCTCTTTCATAACAACTCCTTGGGGAGTGAAGAGCAGCTCTGCTATGGGCGATAAACACGCCTTTCCCCTCTCAGCAGAACTACCTGAGTCACGCAGGCACCTGCACCGACGACGAGCCTGTGCCCAGGGAAGTGGCTGGTGCAAGAGGCTGATTCAGCTGCAGGCAGGACCGGGCTGGGGCTGTCAGGCACATCCCACAGCAAGGGGCAATGCAGAGTAGAACCAGAGTGCCTGGTCTTCCTCCTGTCTGGAAGCACCAGGCACGGCATGGACAAACCAGCCCACGCAACCTCATGTGGATGCTATGGCAAGTCTGTACTGGCAGGTGAAGTGGGCCAGAGCCCGTTCTCTGGCCCCAAGGGTACAGCGGGTGCAGTACAGCTCATGACTAAACACTTGCCCTCCCTCCCCCAGTCCCAGATGGGGTTTCCATCACTGTGTTTCCTGCTGGGAACAGGTGCGCATCCTTGATCAGTGCCGAAGCAAGGCCTGGGACAGAGCTAGTTGGCACAGGCCAAAACCCACGTCAAAACGTGCAGGTAATTAAACAGCCTGTCTGATCAAGGGACAGTGCCTGATGCCAAGCCCTGTCTGCTTGGGTAGTACAAATGTGGCTTGGCCTTTCTGTGCAACAGTGTCTTCTTGTGGTCCTGTGCAAGGGTTTGGGTGTGTGGGTTCATGAATGTCTCACTGCTCAACAGGGTTGGTGAGTGGGGGTGGTGGGCACAGGCAGAGGAGCACAGCACCCAACACAGGGCCAGCTGGCAACCCACTGATGAGCAGCCCCAAACGAGACCTCAGTTTTATTCTTTCCCACCTTGAGCAGCCCTGTGCTTGAGGGGAAATGCTTGAGGGTGTGTGTCTGGACAATCAACAGGGGAAGGTCTGAGGTGCTAGCACAGTGTTAGGAACTACACTTATTTCATACACATATGGTCTTTCTGGGCTGCAGGGGAGTCAGGGCTGGAGGTATCCACAGGATATCCAACAAGGAAACTTTTGCTGCAACAAGGAAGCTCTCAAGGTTTGGCAGCATGCGACATCACGTGCTAGCTGCAGGAATGACAAGCAGTGGCTGTGCTTAGACACTGAGTTCCCCATGACACTACGTTAAGAGGAACCCGCCAGCCTGGGTGCTTGCCCTGAGTCTTAGCAGACACTTTGCACCCAACTTTCAAATTCAGCGCCTTTTTAATAGCACAGCATGGCTTACTGTGGCTGGAAGTCAAATGGGGAAGGATCTGCATGGGAGATTGGGACTTCAGCAGGGCTATTTTTGGATAGAGACACAGCTCAAATGTGCAAAGTAATGGTTTCAGGAGAGGTCAGACTAAAATAGACCAACCTAGGCACTTTGTTTTCTTTTGTTCCCCTCTTCTTCTTATTAATCTTTCTCCCAAAAAAGAACAACGGTGTAAGCTTTTCCTGGCAGTACTTCAAAAAGGAATTTTCCCCAGGAACCAAAACGTGATGCTCACTGAGTTTGTTGCTGGAGAGGGCTGACTAAGCACATCTAATTGCAGCCTTGCCGAAGAGCAAAACACTGCACAGCTCAGCTCAGCAGCCCTGCCTTGTTCTTGGGCACTGGAAAAAAAAAGGAATTTTCTGGCTTCTGCCCTGCATTTTAGAAGATACAAAGTTAGTCCTTGCATTTTAGGACATATAGATGTCAAGTGAGGCTCCAGATTTGGTGTAATCTACTTGGCTTAGCAGGTCACAAACGTGCTGAGGGTTGTGGGATGGTGGAACAATCGCTCCCTGACTACATCTGTCTTTTCCTACCACTTCCTCTCCGGCAGATGGAGGTGAGTCAGAGGAATGGCCTCTGCCAGCACAGAGGGAGGTAGGAGGGATCCTCCCAGGGAATCCCAGCTGCTGACAAACCTCTCCCAGTCCCAGACGCCCAGCCCACCTGGCAAAGTCTGCACACTGCCAATCTCCACCTCAGCGTGGTCTAGGGCTGGTTGATTTTCCGGATCTTGCCATGTACAGCTGGCTTGTGGCATGAGAGGGATCAGCTTCATGGCTCTGCTGTGGGCACTCCTCCAAGCTGAGGCTGTGCCAGGACGCCCTTATCTCTGGCACAGAGAGTACCTTGCAAGGGGCTGCTCTGAGCTGCAGTGCCAGGGACAGCAGCTTGCTCTTTCAGGAGTGTACCAGGGAGGGCAATTTCTCATACAAAAACATTTCTCAGTGCATGGCTTGTTCCTGTACACGGTGATCTTCTGTCCATATCCACAAACACCTTTACCCCACTCACACATAAACCCAGACTCCTCCTGTCCCACAAACCGGCGGTCACTTGGCTTGTTCAGCCTGGACAAGAGGCTGAGGGGAGACCTCACGGTGATCTGCAACATCCTCAGGAGGGCAAATGGAGCGGCAGGCACTGAACTCTTCTCTGGTGAACAGTGACATGCCGAGGGAATGACATGAAACTGACAGAGGGGCGGTTTAGGGTAGATATCAGGAAAAAGTTCTTCACCCACAGGGTGGTTGGACACTGGAACAGGCTCCCCAGGGAAGTGTTCACAGTGCTGAGCCTAACAAGAGTTCAAGATGCGTTTGGACAACACTCAGGCACATGGTGGGATTCTTGGGATTTATGTGTGCAGAGCCAAGAGCTGGACTCGCCGATCCTTGCGGGTCCCTTCCAACTGAAGACAGTCCATCGTTCCCTCTCCCACTCTCGCCCCTCACACACACGGCGCCCCCGCTCCCGAAGATGGCGCCCGCGCCGCACTGCCGCCCTCTGCGGGCGGGAAACCCTCACGACCTCCATCCTCGGCCCAGAGAGCGTTTTTAACACAAAACCAGACATTTCCCTTAAAATACAAGCCAGTTTGTAATTTTAGCAGTGCAGATTCCCTCCTGCCAGCCGCAAGAGTTACTTCCAGGGCTGTTTTACCTCAGAACGACTCTCACACAGGAAAGCTGCTGCCAAGTGCGGGGGCAGCTGGAGACAGACGAGTGCGGGAATGTGAGAGGAGGAGGAGAAGGTTGTATCTGGATGTCCAAGTGTGACCAGAGTAAATTTTGGGGCAGGGAATGCAGATCCAGGTGTCTCAGCCTGCTCTGGTGCCACCCAGACCTCCCCAAGTCCTCACCTTGTAGATGCAGGACTTGGCGTTCAAGAAAAACAGCTCGATGGTGGCATTGTCCTTCAGATAGGAGATGCTTTCAATGTAGAACCTGAAAGGGAAAGCAAGAAGGGTGAGACACGAGGGGGAACTAGGGTGAAACATGGAAATGCACTTACTAAATGAAAAATGTGGTCAATGGAGTCATGATGAGTGTACTAAAAATGAACTTTCTTTGCTTATAGAAGACTGAGGTGGTGAAGGAGGCTCGTGCACACTCCAGGACATGATCAGTTACCACCACTCCAGCCATACCAAAGGAACTGGATCATCAAGTGGGTAATTTAGGTTCTAAATAATCATTTGTTTTGTTTTTAGACTTAAAATAAACCTTTATTCTGTCTTCTTGTAAGCTTCACCTTTGATTACCATCACATTCTCACCATCAGCATTTCTTCATCACTCCTTTACCCATCACAACCATTTCTGTGCTGTTAACCTGCATCTTGTAAAATATTCATCTGCAGAAATGCATTTCTGGGTTCCTTCCCTGTCCCGTTCAGCTCTGCATAAAGCAAACTTTATAAAGGGTTCTTCACGTATTATATCTATGGTCTCACAGTAAGGCAGTAGTTACTAACCTCGCACAGTTTACCAGTACCATGAATAACAATGCTAGGGATGACATAGAATGATCATGGTAAAATTTTTTTGAGCTGAAGTGACTTCTCAGAACTCAGGAGAAAGCTCAAACCCTCAGTGTCAGAAAAACCCACTCGTTTGCTTTGGCTGATTGCCCCAAATATTTGCAATTATGTTGAAAGCCCATGGTATGTATGAATTTATTCAGTACTCCATGTCCTGCCTGCTCTGAAGGTCTGATGCTTTGGCAATGAACTCTGCGAGAGCTTTGCAAGAATTGACTCCTGCCCTTAATCCTGTGATCTTTTTTGTGAAAAGGGGCTCAGGATACTGTCAGTGTTAATGACTGATAGGTCCATACAGGTATGTAGTGTGTTCCTGTAGTAACAGAGAAATTCTGGATGATTAAGGTGCATTTTGCATTTACTTAGTGTTTTAGGTAAGGAAAAATAAATAGATCTGTCTGCTGATGCTGTTTTGTAGTGATCTTTAAGTTGCAGTGCAGTGACAGCAACGTTCCTTACATGAATTCCAGTGCTATCGTACCTTGTCAGAGGCAATTAGAACAGGGAAGGTGCCAGGGAAAGGGTGTCTGCATCAGGGACTTTTAAAAACCCAAATTCCTTAGAAATCTGGGTTGACATGTGGGGTCCAGTTACAGAGAAACCCCACTCCCTGACCCCGCTGTCTGGGAGCAGACACTCCTGAGGCTTCATACAACCACTGAAGGGATTGTCCACATCCAGGTATTTGCAGAGTCCACGGCCTTAAATGTAACCTTCTTAGGGGCAAAGGTCAAAGCTTTGTAGTGCTCCTAAGTGTCTTCTGAAGGCTCTTCAAAACACTTTATTTCCTGACAGGCAGAACCAACTCCCTGCTCATGGAGTGAGAGAAACATTTTGTTCATCTGCTGAAGGGCTCCTATCTGTATTACCCTTCCTTCTCCCCCTTCAGAAGAGGAATGAAAATAAAACCTGAATAAAATAAAATTTTAAAAAACCCAAGGAAACACCAACAACCAATCAAACCCTCAAAACCCCCAAAACATTTGAATGTAGTGATGATGAAGCACAAAGGTTAAACTTCTTTTTTTTTTTTCTGGTTTTCACTGTTTCACCTCTTGTCCTTAAAAAGGCCTCTTTTTTTTTTTTAAATAAAAATATACTTGGCTTTAGAAATGCGAAAAATGATGCATTAAAAAAAGAACTTTCTTACTAGATCTGCTCTCTGAGTGCAGGTGGCTTCCCATCTGCTGAATTCATGGAGAATAATGGTAATTTTACACATTCTGTGGTTCTTGAACAACCTTCTCTTTTTATCACTACTACCAGTTCTCTCCGAGTTACGATGGCAGGTTTTCTTATTCCAAGGTCAGAAGAAAACAGGAACATTTTTTTCCATTTTGAATCCCAATGAAGGTTAGCCAAAAAGCTTTTTGTTTCACCAGATCAAACGAGACTGTTCTCATCATCACTAGAGGGCAATATTGCATTTCTTAAGGCTACAGGGAGCTTTCCCAAGGCTTTCTGCATGGATATAGATCGTTTTCTGAACAAAATTAAGTCTCTGGAAGCACAGAGGCTGAACATGATACTTCATCTCACAAAGAAAACCCAATTCTCAAGTGATCTCCAGAGCGGGGAGTGAGCTGGGGAGCTACTGGGTCTCACACATGCACCCAGACAAATGCAAAACATGTGCACCAGGAAATTGGTGCTACTTACAAGAAAACAGACTTGCAAAGGGAACTCTAGTGGGATTTTCTGTGTGGCAAGCTCAGAAAACCCGAACTGGAGTAAACTACCCTGAATTCACAGTTGGTGCCATAACAGCAAAAAGGGGAGGGAAAGACACTTCTTTTTTGCACTGATGACGAATTTCTGTTAAATCTCCTCCTGTTTCCATCTTTTACAAACACGGTGAAGGAAACCACACTTTACAATGGCCAATGTCAATGACTAAGGAGGCAGACAGGAGCATCCAACTGCTAAGGCAGTGAATCAAGCACAAAAATCTGGGTTAAGTTCCCAACTCGGACACAGGTTTCCTCTGTGACCTTCAGAAAATCATTTAGCTGCTTGGGCTGTTGTGCCATGCTTAGAAAATACCCTTCCCTCCTCTGCCCCCCTCCATCTGTTTTGCCTTTTAAGCTTTAGGAGCCTTTCAAGGTGTGTTTTGAGATCATCAGTTTTGAGAGACAGCTCTCAGATTTCTGTTGCGGATTCCCCAGAGAGCAGCATTCCTTCATGTGGTGTGAAGCTGATGTGTCTGGGATATAATGGCTAGGCTGGACAGAGAAACAGGCAGCACAATGTGTGCAAGACCTCTGCTCCACTATCTGCATCTCTTGCAGTACACTCAGCAAATAGTTTTGCCTCCAGCAGCTCCTACAAGAGGTTCCTTGATAGCCAGCAACCGTGCCTGTGAGAAATTAGCTGTCTACAGGAAGGGGCATCATCCCATGAGACTTGGTGAGTGTAAAAACCAAAGGAATAATTTTGGAGAAAATTTAAAAGATCAGCCAGTGTTAATCTATTTCTGCATTCCTCCTCCCTCCCCACCCCCAGTAACTTGTAATTCATCAAGTACATTTTCTAAGCATTAATTAAATAGACCAGTGAATATTATACTGGATAATGAACACAAAGTGCCTATCTTGGCTGCTCCCTCTCAGCAGCAGGGAAAAAATAATGAGTACTGCAGAAGGTGTCTTGGAAGACTTCAGAAGCTGCTGCATCTGAAACGTTTAAGGCTTTTTAGCTGCGAGGACATGTCTCGTACTGATCAGATTGCTCTCTATTAAGCGCTGGTTAACTGACAACTTTCTCTGAGACAGCTCAAGCCCCCTCATGCTGTGATGAATGGAAATTCCCATCGTAACCAGCCAAGCACAGGCTCACAGTGGTGCTTGTGGAAACTCCTGTGGGAGTGGGGTGAGGGGAAACTGGTACTACCACAATTTCTCCCTTGCATTACATACAGGCCCACCCACCTCCAACTCATAACTCAGAGAAATGCCTGACTGGGTCTTGGACTCACCAGTTTGATTAGTGGTTTGTCAGGAGATGGAGCATCCTTGACTGCTGCTGCTGGTCTTGTCTGTGAACCCAGGTGTGTGTGTGCAGATGGGCCAATTTAGCAGTGTTGGGAATGTGTTTGAACACTAGTGCTCTGTCCTTGCAGTGGGAATAGAAGAACTCAGGACTGCCAAGCACCTGAGCTGGTGGGGTGCTTGTGTGAACAGTGAGAGAAAAAATGAGCAGCACTCCTGATCTCCATACACCAAAAGAAACTGTCAAATACAAAATATTTAGCATTGCCTCTAACGCTCAGCCCTAGACATATCCTGTCAGCCTGAACTTGGCCATCTATCACCTAGCAGGTACCAGGCTCTCGGCAGCTGAGTTGCTGACTGGGCAGACAGACTCAGAGCATTTGAGAGCACAGGCCTGTGTGTTTACTTCCAAACAGAACCTGCCAAACGGTAAAAATATTTCCCTGTGGTCTTCAACACAATGATATTTCAAAACATGACCACAGCTAATGGATGTCTTGTCTACTTCAGGTGTCTGTGTTTCCTGGGGCAGTGATATCATCCCCTTCTTGTGAAGTTTGAGTCTGGTGGGAGCCATCTAGTCCACAAGACATCTTTCCACATCTTTCCCAGTTGGCTGACTCTGATCTGGCTGGGATGCAGGACAGAGCTGTGAGCAGAGCGCAGTGACCCTGTCAATGGACTACCCCTTATTTCATTATTACAAAGCAATGGGTAAAGGAGAACACCCCTTTTCTGCCTTATCCATCCTGGGGTCTGGCTCATTATCCCTCACCATGTCTTTCAGAACCTCAGAGGATAATTTGAAAAATATGAGGCCATTTGCTAACCAGGAAAAGAAAAATTGCATGTGTCAGTATAATGGACTTAAATGCAGATGTCATTATGCCCAGTGTCTCATGCTAAATGAGTATTCTGAGCAACACAGGCTGCACAGCTCCTTTTATGTTCCAGCCCTGTTTGCTAATAGTCATGGCTGCACACTTTTATGTGCTGACACTTAAAAGCAAACAATGCTCATGCTAAATAGTTGGCCTGTTAAGTAATCAGTCAGGAATGAAAATCAGCTAAAAAGCTCCGTTTACCTCCCCTTCTGCATTCATTTTGCTTTGGATTCCCTGTCCTGTCCCCTGTGTCTGTGCCTGTGCCGTGCTTAGGCCCACCTTGTCCAGCTCCTGGGATTGGTATGCAGGGGAAGGAGGCAGCAAGAGAGATCTGCGTCAACTTTTACCTCATTTCAGGGGAAGCCATAAAACTGGAGGTGAATTTGATTCCAGAAATACAGGGAATTGCAGCTAACAAAATAAAAACCTGTGCATATTGTTTAACCTGTGCCTGTCACCTCTCTCTTTCTCACCAGCTGCACTATACCATGAAGCTGTATGCATCTTTACCTACTGCCAATCCATTTTTCTCAGTGTTTCTAAGATGTTGGCCCACTGAATCCCTGGAAAACCATGTGCTTTGGGGATATTTGCTCATTCCTATGCCTCATCTTCTCCATGTACAAAATACTTAGGGATCTGCTTTGGAATATATAGAGACTAACTCTCTTCATCTCTTCCAGGCTGTATATCCTGGGAGTCTTTGCAAACTACAAAGTGCTCCAGTATCAATGTAGAGAAGGGAAGGAATCAAGGTGGTAGTGCAGGTACATTCCTCCCTCATATTGGTTATAGCATCAAGCAAAGGCACTGACCTGAGTGTAGTGAGTCCTCTGCCCCCTCCCCACATGGGGAACCCGGCCAGCCCAAGCTATAAAAGGAGCAACCCAGCTCAACATAGTCTGTAAATTGTTCCACCACTGCAATGTTCCCTGGAGCTTAGCCTGGCTTGCAAGAGAAGTGCATCTTTGTACAAAAAGTTGTGTCAATTTTTGTACAAAAGCTGTTGCAGCTCCTCTTGGCTTGGAGTGATGTGATTATCTGTTTCAAAAGTGATGTGAGAGCAGTGACCATATCACAGCAGCCCGCTGCCTTCCTCCTCTTTCCCCTCAGTCAACCAGGGGAATTTACTGCTCAGTCTCCAGCATGAGAGACTGCTGAGCATCAGCACAGCCCTTTCCTGCTCTTTGGTCATTGCCAAGAGTCACATCTTGGCTATTAGAGGTAACTTGCTGGGTGCACCGTCTTGCATAACACCATCCCTCAGAGCATGTTTTATACAAGGATTTTGGACCATTTTAGGACTAGAAATCCCTCCAGCTGTTCCATTTGCTGTCAGCAGCACATAAAGGTATGATTTGTCTGTCAAAGCTGGCATGAGGATCACTTATTCACTGACTCAGCCTTTGATCAATGCCACGATGATGGGACCCCTCATAGCAGACCTTCCTGTTGCTGCACTGATGACAGCACATCACACCCACAGGTGTAAGGTACAAACACACAAACTGCAGTGAAAACAGAAACAATGTCTGCATGACTTTGACCCAGTCAGAGAATCTGTGTGTAGGCACTGACACAGCTATTGAAGCTTGATCCAAATTAGGTACAAATCCTACACTGACAGCATCCATCATTTCTGCATGGTACCTATCATGAAGTCTAAATGCTTCCCAAAATTAGGCAGTACAATGCTGCCAACATCAACACATTCAAAATGCGGCTCAAAACAATAAATTTTCAGAATGCTGATTTTTCTGCCCCCTTGGGTGGCTGAATGGAAAGGAAAAACAATTTAGCCCCTTCTCTCAACACATCTCACTTTTACAAATATATTCCTAGTTAAGCAGAAAACAGAAATGATGTTATGGGACTCAAGAGCCAGACTGCTATTAAGATGTGTGTGTAATGGATGGCTTAGCTCAGAGCCGTGTGCTAAGTAGCAGAGCCCCATTAGTTCCCTTCCTCAAGCAAAGGTCGGTTTTCACACAAGTAAATCTTCTGACTGGACAGAAGTTTCTCATATCTCTAAAGAGACTCTGAGGAGTACAGCCTCCCCGCAGGCAATTTATTACACCTTCCCCCGGGTGAACAGAGCAGGGGGCCACCCTGGGAAGGCTGCAATAAATTGTCTGCAGGGAGCCTTGTCTTCCAGCACAAACAAGGTCTGAGCGGCTGTATTTGTACACTGCAGCTGGCTGGGAGGAGGGGGTTTGCAGGGCTGCCGGCTTTTGGGATCTTCCCGCTTAGCATACACACAGCTGGTACACACCAACCAGCAAAACACATGCTGTGCAAAGAGATCTGGGCTATGGCACAGACTTTATAGACAGAGCAGCTCACAGGAGCCCCTGAAAGCAGCTTGGTTGGACTGGTTGACTATGCGGGCTTAATATTCTGGTTTTTTGCTATTATTTCTACAGCATCCCACAGCAGTGCACTGATATGTAGAGCTATAACGTGAGCAGGAGATGGGCTCTTTGTCTCCCCTTATATGCAGCACAAATTCCCTGGTACAGGGAGTTTCTGGCTCAGTCCTGGTACTGACAGTGCGTGAGGGAGACAGCACACCTGGAAGGAGCTCTGGGAAGACAGCCAGCCACAAGAATATGGATCGAGCACCCCAAGGTGCTGAAACGGCTCAAGGCAGCTTCCTGAGCTCTCCTGGGATGATCAAGCTCCATTGCAAATTGGGGTCTGGCACTGCCCTCCAGTGCAGACCCCTTGCAGTGCAGAGGGGTCTGCACAGAACCAAGGAAGAGCAGAGGAGCAGAGCAATTTGTGTATGTGTAATTTTGCCCCAGCAGCTTCTCCTGGATGCTAACAGGTGTAATGAAGCTTGGGTGAGAGCAAATTCTGCCACTTCTCTCCCTCTCCCCTGGATGCAAATTTGATGTATTTGATAATCTGTTTGTGCATTTCCCCCAGTCGCTGTAAAACTCAGTCTCACACCATGGGGCACAAGGAGGGCTGTCTGCTCCTTCTCCCTCCTCAAAGGGGAGAGACAGGAGCTGATGATTTCCTCATTTCCTCCCAGGAGCAAAGCATTGGAACACCACGTATCCTTCTCTGGGGGGGAAAACTTTGAAAGGAGAAACCCAGCCTGTTATGTGCGAGACAAATAAATTGCTTAGGTTAATTTCGTGTGGTTCTATTCAGTTCTTCCTGCCATGGCAGGTTGCTGTCATCACAACCCCTAATCTGATTTCCTGGAGAGAAGCAAAGCTGAGTGGATGTGAGTGGCATACACAGCCATGGTGTACTGGGATTGCCACGCGAGTCAGTTGGGGAAGTTGAGAGCAGGATGCTCTGAATCTGCACCCCATAAGTGTCTCTGGCCCACGTGTGAGGCAGCAATGCATTTCAGTAACAAGTTCTAAGGTCCATCTGGCCCTATGAAGAACCACTGTCTCCCTTCCCGGGTCAACTGTTTTCAAATGGCCTTTGGCTTCTTTCACTGTTAGCAGTAGTCCTTCTCTAATGGAATACAGGTTTAAAGATGGCTATAAAGAAGGGCTGAAAGACTAAAATAGCAAAAGGCCTCATTAACAGGTGAAATCTACTCCAGTTCCATTGAGGTAGCCAGGTGAAACCTTGTGGATAGGAAATGCTTCCACAACCCTGGCTGTGCCAACCTGCTTGAAATAATAATTTTAAATTTACAGACTGCCCTTGATGGGAGGGAGGGATGCATCAGGTGAAAATGCCTGCATCTGAGCAGGGGTCTGAGGTCAGAGAAGTGACACAGGTATTTTAGCGTGTAACTTGGTGAATTCCAAAGCAGTTATCTCAAGTAAGTCAGATGAATTGTTCCTGAAAGGTGCCTATTTCTTTCCAGTGGTTATACAGGGAGGCTGCACTAATTAGCTGTGACATAGAGCTGTCTGCCAGGTAAAGACCTCAGCTCTGGTATGACGAATCTCATCTCAGACTGCCCACCTGCCCCAGACCTGGACTACCCGCAGTGCACACAGAGCTACATTCCTTCAGGTTAAGGGGAGAAAAGACACCCATGAGCTTTGCACGCTGTGTTTCAGTGCCAGTCTCTTATTTAGGGCCACTTTGTTCTGTAGTAACTGTGGTAACCTGGCAAAATATCTGGCCTCAATATTGAGAGTCCTGAGCCCCCACAGCTCCCATGCTGACTTCAGCCTGGCCGCTATGTATGAACACATGCCAGATGTTGCTGAACACAGGCATTCCTTTGTGGGAATGCTGCTAGCCCACAGATACAAACTCTGCCCCACAGTGTATTTGAATATTGAGGATTTATTTCACATTTTGTTCCGTGCCTTTCTGAAAGAAAAGCCTTTCCACGTGAGACATATTCTGATTTAGTGTGATGACTTCTGCAGTGAGTTGTCACTGTTTAGCTGGTGGAGTTCCCCTGAGAACAAATATATTAGTTCCTGGGAAAAGATCCACCAGTGGAGTGAATTTTATTTGCTAAGCTTGTTCATATAAATTGACAGCATGACAAACATACAGAAGATGAAGAGATCAGACCCATGCTGGTGGTTCCTTTGCTAAGGATTGCTAATCTCACATGGCCATTGTTTGAGGATAAGAACTCACTACAGAGCCTGGCCAACTTTGCTTTCCATGAACAAACAGTGTGTCTGTACTCTGGTTTTTTCTCACCTCAAAGTTTTATACAAAAGGAGTAACTTTGCCTTCTTTCTGTCTGTATGAGTCCAAGCAAAATGCTTCCTTCCCTGCCAAAAGGATGTACCTGTATCTGAACCCCTGCAATCTCTGATTACGTCCTTTGCTGCCCGGGTCTCCAAACTGTACTTAGGTTCCTGCACTTTATCCCAAAGCTCATGGCGTGAGGTACATTTTCTCTGTTCTCTTCTAGCCTCAAAAGACCTCTGTAAAATCAACTAATCAGGCAATCCCTTCTTTCTTCATCCCAATCCTTTGCTTCTCCTGGACTTCAGTGGTGACTCTCATCTGACTTGTAAACCCTCTAAGGCAGGGAATTTGTTTCACCAACAACCAAGCAACTAGGGCTATAGAAAGCCATCCAGAGAAGCTAATTCTAAGATGAGAACTAATATCACTTCCATTCTGTTGCCCAACATCCCTCCTCCCCTGCAAGACACATGGCACCCCCTCTTGCTTTCATGTGTGGCTTTAGAGCTATGTAAACAAATAGTAGCAGAGTCTTATAAAATAATATTGCACAACAGCCATGGGGTAGTTTAAAGCTGCCCAAGAGTTCTGATTGTTTCCTAGATTCCTATGTTGTTCTCAGTGGAAAGCTTCCGCTGAAAAACTAGATGACAACCTGAAGACAGGGAGGCTTCAGTAGCTGTGTAAATGTACAATGGAAGAAGCAATTTCTTACAAACCAATGCTAAAAACATCCTTCTAAAATCCTCCTCCTTTGACACAGTGCTGTGAAATTTTTGGTCTTTGATAATGCAAGAGAGTAAAGACACTGGAGATCAGTGTTCAACAATGTCAAACCCCAAGGAAATGTGTGTCAAAAGACAAAGCTTCAACAGTGCTGCAGAGATTTAAAAAAAGGGAGGAGAATTTCACACTGCAAAGCTTGTGAAACTTCCTATTTTCGGCATGGTTCTTTCAAGAAGCCTTTCTTAAGAAGGCAGGCTTCCCTTTAAATGTACTTTCAGGGCAGGCTAAAATCTGTAGCATCTTTGGTGGGCATGCTGCCCTTCAACATTGCTGCAGGAATGTTGAGGGTAAAAAACATTTGATGGTCACATTAAAGGTGAAAATGTTTTCACTGTAGCTTTTCCGCTTCACAAACTACCCTTTACTTTTCTTGCCTGAGGCTTCATCTCTTCAGTAGTTATGCAGTGTGATTGAATTGTACATTTACTTCGACTAGAGGGAAAAACCCACACAATTGCTAAATCCCGATGCTGTAAACAGAATTCTGTGTCATGAGCAGCTGGCACATCCAGTCACTTGCATTACTTGTATCTCCCCAATTAGGACCCCCAGCACCAAGCTAAGCTTTGTCAGCTGCAATGCTTGGGAGAGGTAATGCAGAAAGGTATCTGCAACCACAGGCGAGCCTTTACCAGTGATACAGTAGGTGTCATGGGCACACACTCCCTTAAAATTAACACATTTGTGATTAGGTGTGGTACAGCACTTATTATTTCTGCTTTCTGCCTGATGGCAGCAGGGGAGAGGGAGCATTCTGTTTATGGTGTGCTTATGAATGGCTCTGCAAGCTGCTGCACAGGCCCAGATTATGAAAATAAACCCCTGTCTATGGATGGGTCTTTTTATGACCTTTCCTTCAGCCCTTGCTTTAGTTCCCAAGCCAGAACTAAAACCACTGGGTAACAGATACGTGGGGCTTTCCAACTTCAGCCATCTGGCTGGAGTCGGTGTCTTCAATTGCTTTCTGCTCAGATCAGATTTAGGGATGGACATGGGAACTCTTTATGTGCTGGGAAACTTTTTCAACTCCTGCCAGCACTGACACCCACAAGGCAAATAAGCGGGAGAAAAGGCACGGTAAGTTAATGCCTGTTTCTAACTCTTGAGGCATCTGGCTCCTAGTCCAATCTGAATCCTAACTCAGTGTGACAATCCACTCACTACTGCCATCAATAAGAGTATAAGCCCAGTTTCAGTCTGGTTTTCACACACGCAGACACTGAATGCTGAGTTTTTCCCTATGGATTGCAATTCCAGAACAGGAGGGGTCACTCATTCACTAACTGTTATATGGATCTGTATCCTAGGATGTCTCTTGGCAAGGATCCTGCTAGAATGACTGGTCTCCACTGTGCTGCCAACTTTCATAAAACAATACAGATGGCAATATTTATGCTTGTTGAGTGGTCTTTGAAATGAATATGAGAGTGGCTCAGTAGCACCGGCGTTCACACAATTTTCAGTTCCACTCCTAAGCCCAGCACTTAGCTCTTGCCTCACTCAGAGCTTTTCCTGCTTTCCATGGAATCCCTGTTTCAGCACAGACTCCTCAGTTTGGCCCCTGGACAAGATGTTTGGTAACTGACTCGCCACGTTCTTAATGAACATCAACAGTTTTGTGTAGTTCTAAGCACAGGTGGATCTGGATCTCACATGCTGGAGATGCTCAGCTCTAGATCTACCTTTATGGTTTGAAGCAGCCAAAATGTTGACTAAATTCTTCTCTTGGGAGATAGCAGGCTAATTCTGGACTCACAGGGTTTTGTGTAGTCTTGATTTGTCCTAAGATACATATGCCACTAAATATGGGGACATAACAGAACAAAGAGTCTCTTCTCCTAAAAAGCCTGCCTTGTAATGGAAGTTAAATGAATGATGATCGTTATGTGGAGGAAAAAAAGCTTCACTCAGGGGAAGAAACTCAAAAGTAGGTCTTCATTTTTTGTGGGTACTATGGAATGAATGAGAGTGATGTCAGATGTAATACAACACTGGAGTGGAAAGCCTAACAGAAAAAGACACAGTTACGCTGCACTGGCTTGTTCTAGACATGAGCTATCCATTAAAAGTAAGTCAAAACCCTCAACTTAATTTTGTACATATGCCATCCCAGCCCCTGGCCTCTCTCTGGGCGTTTCAAAGCTGCAGGAGCAAATTTGTCTTCTCAGAAAATATCTCCCTTGGAGGCAAAGGCACTGCGTGCACAAGAGCACTGGCAGCTTCCAGCAACTTCCAAACACTAACAGTTCCTTGTAAAAATCCCAGATGAAGTTTGAGGCTCCCAAACTGCCATAATCTTCATTAAAACTTTTATAGTCTGGTCCAGCCATGTAGAAACCAACTGGCTGCCATAAAATGCCATCATTTGCTATTTGTGGGTAATTCGCGGTAGCACTGAGTTCAGAAGGTGAGTATGACAGAGCTGTACAGGGATTGATTTGGTCCCTGACAGAATGCACACTGTGGGCACAATCCAGAGAAAACTGATGGCTCACCAGTGAGGAAGTGAGTGTTTCCCCTGCAGGTTGCTGGCTCAAGTGGGTTATCTTGGCAGAAAGAGGGCTTTGTTCTGCCACCCTACCCAGCTTGGACTTTCCAGCTCAAAGCCCACAAGCAGAAGTGTAAATATGCAACATCTGATCTTGCCCTCATACAGCATTTCTCTGTGGACAACTATGGGGTGTCAGTGTGGCTACTACTTGTTTACACTTGTGTGAAGAAGAGTTTGCAAAGCCAAAGACCTCAAAAGAAACCTCTGGGGAAGTGTGTGTTTGCCCACAGGTGTTTCTGAGAAACTGACAGCCTCACTTCCTGGCCTCCAGGAAACAGGCTGTCCGTAGCTGTATCCCATGGGAAGGGCTTGCCATCAGGCACTTACCTGACACAGAAGTACAAAACAACAGGTCCTGACTTTTTGGGGAAGTCATGTTCCAGCACCCGGCGGTCCAACTGAAGCCAGTTCAAGTGTCCCCTGGCAAGAGAAGAGACAGTTTTGAGCCTGGCACCAAAGAGGTTTCTCACTCCTCACAGCAATGAGGTCTGAGGTGTTAGAAAATGTGAACCAAAATGTGTGCTATTTGCCCTGGACTATTGCATGATATTTGAAAAACACACAATAAATGTTTGAGGAGCAGAGGCGGTATCATCCTGGCAGTGTTTCAGTCTGGGAATCGAACTGCTAAAGTTCAATCTGTCAGGGTGAAAGCTGGCAGCACTGAGCAATCAGGACAGCCCAAAATGTTATAAGCTTCACCTTTTTATTACAGGCCCTGGAGCAGTTGTATCATTAAAAGTCTGTCAAGATTTTCATTAGAAATCCTTATGGTTAAGAGTTTCCATGACGCCTGCAGTATTTCACTCAAGGCTAAGCCTGACTCTACAGCCTCAGACAGTTTATTTACCACCCACATGCCTGCAATAGCCTCTCTATGTTTGCCCAGCCCTCGTTTTTCCTTCTTCAGAGAGCTCTTGAAAAACAGCTGCTCCATGAAGCGTTCCAGCTCCAATTACCACATGCTGCTTTTCTTTTGCCTAGATGGTACCTGTCACTGTTATTTTCGCCTATAATTTATCCATTCCTGCCTTGCTGCTGGGAAGCTTTCCTGGGCAGGAGCTCTGTTCTTTGTTACGTTCCCTGCATTGTAGAGCGCTGTGTGTGCGTGAGAGGTACTTTATAAATACCATTATTTGTATTACAGGGGCATCTCCCTCCCCAGCTGAGATAAAGGCCCTGTTAAATTAGGCACTGTGGAAATACCTAGGATGACATTCAGCCCCCACTGAAACTGGCCAGAATTTTGCCATTGCCTTCAGTGATGCTAGAGTTGCATCCTGTGAGCTTTTGGCTGCTGATTTCAGTCTGACCAGATTTCAACCAGAGGGAGGGGCAGCCCTTGCCTTCAGTACTCTGCTGTCTAGACAAGCAAGGGGAGAGAGAATTGAAATGATTTGGGGGAGAATCTTGCAGCAAATAAAGCAGGAAATGGAACTCAGATGTCCGGAGCTTTATTCTAGTGCCTATTCACCAGCTCATGCTAATCCTCAGGAGTAATTCTTCATTCCACTGAAAATGAAAAAAGAAAAGGAAAAAAAAGGAGCCTACTTTAAAAAAACCCATTAAACAACTTCTAGAATTGCCACAAGCCTTAGCAGTGTACCCTGTGTACAGCAAACACACTCAGCTTTCACAAGGATTTGCATGTACATGAGCTTTGGGCAAATGAGAAGCCCCTTTGGAAACTAAGCAATGACATCCCTGTAGCAATTTAACTGGATTTACAGCTCCCTCACTCCATCTTTCCTAGAAAAATAAATAAAAGGGAAAGTAGCACTTTCATCAGGCTTTGAATTGCCTGGGTTCAATGGGAATTTCTGTACGTGGAGGTGCAGAAGAGGGTGGGCAGCTCAGGGACCTTCCTGCCCCGGCAGCTCTGGGCTGCCCTGGAGACCTGATGAGACATTGTGTGTGCTCACCTGAGCACAGCAAGCTGCTTCGAACCAAGAGATTCAAAATTACTGGTGAGCTCCACTCATCACTCTTGTGGGTTTGGGATCAGAACATCTAGAAAGAAACTCTCCTCAAATTTTGCCATAAAGAAGTCAGGCATTCAGTTTAAGCAGCCTTTGCATCTGTTTTGCGAAAGTACCGAATCTCAACTAGGTACAAGTGACACATGTGGAGTCAGGGACTTTTCAGACTCATCCTGGACATCTTTTGGTATACAACAGGATCAAAGCCTCTTTTATCCCCTGCTCTAGATACCCGTGTTTCTCTCAAAAGATATTTTAACTTTCAGACAGTTTTTTCTCTAGATAAAGTTTTTTATATCATTTTTTCTCTGTTTGTTTTTTTTTTTTTTTTCACTTTTGGTAAAGGGCAGCCTATGCTGTGTATTAGGGGGACAGACTTGCTGGCAGCGTGGCTACTGGAAAGGGGTGATTTAATGCAGATTTTCAAGCCAAATTGGTCACTTTATATGTCTCCATTACAGTACAGGAGCTGAGGGCAAGTCCCAGCCTTGGTCAGTGCTGGGATCAGGGTGAGGATGGCCTTGTTAACTTGTCTGGATGTAGGGACTAACTGGTCTTGCTCTGGGCAGGATGCAGAGCTGGGCATGCAGCACAATGGGGGGTTTCCTTCCATCATTTCTGCTGCTGGCATGCTAGTGTGGGATCCCTGCATGATTTCCTGTTGTTCAGCACAGATGTGTACTTTGACAAGGTTTGTATTTTAAAACCAGCAGATGCTCCAGGCTGTCAGAAAATAATCCCCACTGAAAGATTCTCAGCCTGGCCACCAAAAAACTAGAGGGACCTACATTTCCCACTGCATCTCCCTTCTTGGAATCTAATTTTATGTATTCTTTTTGTCGTGAAGTCCTGTTATCTTTCTTTTAACAGGCCTCAGGAAGGCTGAAATTACCTGTGAAGGCCACAGTTACACATGGGATTGAAACTAGCCATGCTCACCCATTCCTAGCCAAAATACAACCTGAGCATTTACCACGTAGGCCATGGTACAAAATGCTGTCAGAGCAAGGAAAAGCCACACTAAACCTGACATCCTATGCAGAACCTGTCCAGTTTCATTTGTATCACCAAAGCAGCAGCCACCAGCAGCTGAGGGTGTTACACACCAGTTCCCACTGAGGGCGGGTTGTTGACAATGGACTTATTGTCTACCTCTGTGTTTATTCAACAGCAATGTCTGGGTTTGCCTAACATGCACAAGGAAGGGTTGAGAAGCCATGGTGCACAGCACAAAAAATCACTTCAAGGTATTTCTTATTTTGAAAATACTTGCTCTTTTTATTTTCGTTGCATTTTAAGAGGAGAAACTGGTTGGTAAAATCATATATATACATACGCATACCAGTTCCACATTTACGTTGCACACGTACACAGTTCTGAGTACTGGATAACACATTTAATTGCCACCGAGTTTTTAGGTTGAAGAGTTTCATTAGTCTCATCTGCATGGAGCTTAAATCCAAAGCTCCTTCAGAGGAGGAAGGTCACTTAAATCCCTGCCAGGAGCTAACTGCTCGCTGTACTCAATTACTACTTACAATCTTTCATCGCTGAGGGCTTCTGCACTGCAGATTGTCACCTAACTCCTTGTTTTCAAGCATGCATGTGTGGCATGTACAGAACAGCAGCAGTGAGCAGTCACTGGTATCTGCCTGTGAATGTGGACTATCAGGGAGCCAAACTCCGATGCCGTTGCACCACAAAACGCTTTGCTCTGGAATCTGTCCTCCTGTCATCAGCTGAACTATTCACGGAGCACAATCCCATGTAAGACAGGGAAAAGTATGGGCATATAACCCTAGGCATGTAGTAATCCTGACAGTTTTCATGGACCAATTTAGGCAGCTTGCACTGGGATCCCATTAATACATGCCTGTGTCTAGCTGGATTTCCTTCATGGTTCAGTTTAGAGACACAAAGTAGCTTTTGTTTCATTATCACCATCGATTTGTTCATTCGGATATTTCTACCAGTGTATTCACAAATACTGGGGCAAACAGTTTTGGGGGACCTATAGGGAGGTTGACTATTGGAAGCCAGATAATTTTCCTCTGTTGGTTGTACTCATGTTTGCAGTTAAACTGATGTGTCAATAGCAACCACATAATCGCTTTTAGGAAAAGAAACAGGGTCCATTTAGAATACAGACTGAGTATGGATTTTGGTGCCCAGGGTCCATTTTGTCGATTGTGTGCAGTAGTTCTGTTTTCTTTTATAAGTAAAGAGTGGCATATCAATGCGTACTTTGTCTCCAGGTGGTTCTGTTTATACAGTTTTACTGCTTAGTGCCCAGTTTTCTGAAAAGTGGATCCACATTGATTTGTGTTATAAAGGTATTTGGACCAATAAACCAACTCACACCCTTTCAGTGTCAGACTCATTTTGAATGCAATGGACATTGAGAAAGACCAGTTCACGTAATAGGAACCATATAAACTATTTACATTTCCATCAGTTGCAACAGAAACAAAAAACCCTTTAAGCTCACAGATTTTCTCAATTGCTTTTGAAGGGGCTGAGAAGCTCACAGAGCCATAAGAGCTTAACTATACAAATTTTGCAACACAGTGGACTTGGTGATAAAGGAACTGGTCTCGTGCCAGAGCAGGACGTTATTCTGAGAGCTGCACGCTCCGTTGGACCAGCTGTTCAACCAGGATGTGGGACACCTGCTCCCTCACTTTGGCTCTGCCACATGGCTGGACAGTGGAAATAGGCTTTCCCCCATTCCCAGGGATGAGAGGGTACTCCAGGGAAGGGTGGTACCCTGTGCTGTGGGGAGCTGTGGGATGCAAACATTGGTAGCTCTCAGTGGAGCAGGTAACTCAGACATAAGGACAAGTACAGGATGTGGAAACCCTGTCCATGGCCCAGATGGGGAGTCTGCAGTAATCCTGGCCACTTGGTCTCAGTGAATGCTGGAGGGAGCTGATACCAAGGGAAAGGGTGGTTAGTGGAGATTCATAACCAGCTGAACTAAAACCCAAGCTCTTTCCCCATCCCTTTTCACTTTTAATCAAGCAGGATATTGCTCTTCTGGCTTCCTGTGAAGCTTGGCCCCTTGTGCTGTACAGGGACACCCTTTTGACCTGTGCTCTCCTGCAGTTAATGGCTCACGCTATAAAACGTTCCTATGATCATTAAAGTAGGAGGCGTTATTCTCCCCTCCATAATGGTCTGACAATCTAATTTTAGTCACGCTGAATGCCGTAATGACCCTATATTATCACAAGAAACTATTAAGTTGCCAACGCAAAGGTTGTTCCTATTGATTTTCTTCTAAGGTTGTCATGATAGAGCACAACTAATGAATGGAAATCCCCAGTCCAAATAATTTCTAAATAAATTACTCTCTTAGAGCTTTTACTCTTAAATAGAAGAATTGATTTAATACTTTAGTGGCTTTTCTTCTTTCTAAACTTGCAATTTAGCCAACCTCACACTACATTTATGAACCAGGCATGTTCTGTTTTAGCTGGTTATGAGTCCCCTTCAAGTACAGCACATGGAAACTCAGTGGAGAGTGAAGAGAAAGAAGTCCCTGAGGGCCTGTCACAGAATTAAAGGGTTTCTTTTTACATTCCTGGTCTGTATTAGCTAAAGGTCTGTGTTACGTGCCCTGCAAACACACATTAAGAGACTGTTTTTACTACTTTTTGAAGAAAGGGGATTTTTCAAACTTCCATTTCACATTGCAGGTTAAGATCTGTGGTAGAGACAGCCCTGTTTATTTTCTGAAGTTGACTTGGGACATCTATTCCAAGACTCTGTCCAAGGCCCCAAGTATATTCTTTTGCTGTGTTCAGTCAAATAAAACACTTGCTGTTTGTACCAACTCTATTCAAAGCATTTTACAGCTGAAGAGGAAATACTTTTTCAAGGTTATTTTCACAGCACTGAAGAAGCCTCAGGGCAAATGATACAGTCACTGTGGGACAGCAGAAAGGCTGCAGACCAGCTCCAGACCAGCTAGGACTTGCTGCTTGTTTCTGGGCTGCATTTCCTTGATTTAATGAGGGTGTCCCCAAATCTTTCATCTGGGCTGGCTCAGCATCTTCTGAAAAGCACCCTGCTCCATCTACAGGTCTGAAGGTGACCAAGTGAGTGGATGCCATCACTTAACTGTTTGAATCCTGCCTGGACAGTGCACATCCATCTGCACCCACCATGTATCTCCGAGCTCTGCCTTGACAACCTCTGTCAGTTTCTCACGCTTCCTCCCTTTGCTAACCCAGATCTTTGCTCACACAGTTAAACCTGGAAGTTCCAGAGGAGGCTGGGCTCTCTACTTGCTGACACCTCCTCATTAGCTTCCCTTGCACTCCCAGGGATGCCCTGTGCCTGCCCAGCTGAACTGAGAGTTGGGACTTGCTCAGCTGCTCTCTGGTTACAGTTTAAGATGTGCCTTGTTTCTCACCTGTCCTCTTGGTATTGTTAAGGGAACATTTTCATCTCCTAGTGTGCTTTGGCTTTCCTGCATGGCTTTTGTGTGCCTCTCAGGAAGCACCCACTGAGTAACCTGCTCTCTCCAAGAATTAACAGTGTGGCAGGAGCAATTTCCTCCTCCTGCTTTATGAAAGGCCAGTGCCTCCTACTGTTGCTCCTTGGAGGATTAGCCTTTTTAATTTGTGTTGGGTTGGAGATCTCCTACAGGGCTGAGCTACTCAACTCAATGAGCTGGGATGGATTCTGAGGTCTCGTCTGATTCGGGTCCTGCTTCTGCACATGCCTGTTGCTGAGCATTCCTCTATCCTGGGAGCTGTGTCCTGAGATGGCCTCAGGCTGTCCAAGGCAGGTGCTTGCCAAAGGAATTGACTTTAGAGGGGTGATTGCTGCCGAGATGAATGCGGATATGTTTGTGCAATTATCCAGCAGCCTCTGATTACCCGATCCTGAATCATTATTCCAGCAGATAATTTACATTTCCCTGCCACTTCAGCAGGAGAGCGGAACTGGCTCATGACAGCAATACAGCTGACTCAGCTGTTCTGGGGACACAGCATTTGCTTGAAATTTGTTTTTTTAAAATTATTTAGGTGTGGGAAGCCTCTTCCTGATTAATATACAAAGGAAAAACCTATTGCAAAGATGGGTGTCCATACAAGACATAGTCCATATGCCAAGGACGGTGTAACTCCTGAGAGAAAACAGCTGGAAAAATGTAACAAGGCAGTGTAGTAGCACTGAGGGGTCACAGTCTGGGACTAATCATAGCCTTTGGCAGACCTTTAATGTTTCTCCAGTGCAAATTTTATTCTTGTCATTTAATCTGGGGGTAGATACGGCCTGGCTTGAGACAAAACCTCAAATCTTGTGGTAATTTGGTCCATGCCTCCCTAGACCTTGGTCTAGGACCTTGCTACACACAGTATTGCCAAGAGTTGCCTCTTAGGTCTTTGACTTCTCACACTTACGTTTCATCTGTGAATGCAATTCCAAAGTATTCCTTCTCCTTCAGGTTGAAATGAGATGCCACCAAGTCAAGCAACTCCTTGGCCAAAAGCTTTGGCTGAAAAACAAAAATGAAAGAAAGTGATTAATGAGGAGAATTGGATAGAACTGCACTGTGCTTGAGGAGGAAAGCACTATCCTTGAAACTACTCCACAGCTGTTGCTTTTATGTTCCCTCTGGTGTTCAAGCTAAATCTGCAAGGAACATTAGCTCCTTGAAATGAGCAGTAGTTTCCCTCCTAGGTAAATACTAAAAACATGGCAATTCTGACCTATTCAGCAGTTAATGTCTCTGCAGACAGATGATCTGCTGCCTGCCAGTGTTTGGATCTAACAAGACCAGCTCACTCCTGCCTCTCTGATGATTTTAGATGTTAAAGCTTTTTATCAAGGACCTTTGCAAACACAATTCAGACACCCACTCTCTCACACACAGCATAGATATATGCTCATAACACTAAGAAAATACATAGTGCCAAAAGATAGGATGTGACGGGACCAAATGAGAAGTAAATGACAGAACAAAATAGTTTCCCATTCACTATTGCTTGTCATACAGAGATAAGGATATATCCTCAAATTTAGGCACTTGGAATGAAAGACAGGAAAGCAGCACACACGTTCAAAATATTCTTTGTAAGACCGTAAAAGCCAAGCTCAGAGAAACAGAGGATGGTTCATGACTACCTTTTCTGCAAAACCTTATTTGTCTTTTAACTCTAATGTGTTCTCCCACCTCTACGAATTTTCATTTGCTCTGCTGGGCTCCTGTTTTTCCAATCAGATTTCTGAAGCCTTGGCAATAGCACAGCTCTTGTCCTGACTGTCACTTGTAGGAAACAGGGGTACAAAGGATCCAGGTAACTGCAGCCTGTAATAGCACCAGATCCCAGAGCTGCAATTGTTACAGCAGCACTGGCACAGCTGGGGTCAGAGATCCCAACAATGTTCCCTGGTGACTGCTTGTAAGGATTTGGTCTACAAATTTCTGTGCTGCAAACCTCAGTGAAAATAAAACTGTCTGAAGGCTTGACTGCCCCAATGAGTCTGCCAAGCAGCTGAGTCAGTTACCCCAGACGTGAACCTGTTGTTAAATTGAAGTGAAATTATGATGCTGTGCAGAAAAACAGGTGGCAGGGATGTGAGAACCCTGCTGTCCTAATCAGCTGCTCTGTCCTATAAACACAAACACAGCTATAGTAGAAAAAACCCCGATTTGTACCTAACTCCCAAACAGATTTGTAAGACTCTTGGACTCTCTGAAAATGCCCCTAAACCCAGCACTATCACAGTATCTGACAGAGCTGGGACAAACTTACTTCTCTGTATATTTCCCTGGCATTCATATGAGCATTACAGTGGCTTTTTACCCACCCTATGGGAACATCCAATGCTCAGGGGGTTTCTAGGTCATGCCAGCAAAGAAAGAAGCAATATCTGTGCCTAAATGCAGCCCTGGCTTGAAGCAGCCTCTGAACAGGAGAGAAGTTGCTGTGTAGGAGGAACAGTCTGGCAGATAACAAATAGGTGGGATGAAACCAGCTTTGTTTTAATTCCCAAGTCAGACTTCTCAGGCACAACAAGTGGAGACTGCTATGATGGCACTGGTGACTGCATTGACCTTCACTCCTGGACAAGCTCCCAAATGGTGCTCAGAGATGAGTGGACCAGGCGTGGGATCATGGTCAAGTCCCTGTCCCCCTGAGTCCCATCAAAGACCCAAACAAAGAGCACACCAGCTACACCAGTCCCTCTGGAGACTCCTCAGATACTTCTCTCCTGGCATTGTGCTGATGGTGGGATGGACATTTGCATCATCCCTGTCTCCTGTAAGATGAACCTCTCTTTGTCAGAGCATTTTAAGGACAAGCTACAGTTTGACTTATGATATACACAAATATTGTGATGAAGAGGATGGCAAGACTGCCAGGTGAATTCAGAGATACACAGGCTCAGTGCAGGTACTTACTGAGGGCATTGGGTGAGTTTTCAGCTTAACAACAGACAAACAAGCACAAACTTTTAAAGGAGAGAGAGGAAGAGGGGTTTGTTTCCTCCCATCAACGTGCAGTTTGAAGCCTTGCTTTTCCCTGCCCTTGCCCAAGGCTCCCTGCTCCTTTTTCTCCTGGCTGGGCCAAATTCTCTCTGCACCAGACAGGGATTTCTTCCCGGCCCAGGGCTACCACTAGAGGTGGGGTGGGAATGCATGGCAGGACTGACTCCTCCATGGCCAAGGCCATGGTGGGGGCGGTTGGTGGAAGTGAATCCAGGCATCCCCATGCTGGAGAGTATTGCAGGCGGGGAGCTGCGTGGCTGTCACTGCCTGGCGCCCAGTGCTCTGCGTGACTCAGTTATTTGATAAACAAGCAATTGTGCTGCCAAGCAAGGGAGTGAGCCATCATTCAGCCTGGCTGGGTGTCCCACCTGAGAGGGCAGGGAAAGAGTGGTGGAACGTCATGCCTCAAACAGCAGAGTTTTCCCAGGCCTGGGTTAAGCACATGGAAGGTACAGGTTGAGCTTTTGCAAGAAAGCAGAACAGAGCAATACACAGCTGATGTGCAACAGGCTGCCTGTGGACATGGGGAAGGTATGGGTCCCTCTGCAGTCAGACAACACTCTCACAAGGAACACTGGACAAGGGAGGAAGTCCCTTCTGCTGTTCAGTCACATCATGGAGAAGTGATGCTCAACTTCTCTTGCCCCACACACTGTTGCATCCAGCCCCAGCTATCAAGTGAGGAGCAGCACCCAAAAACACCTGTCTTCAGCCACCCTTCCCAGGATGGCTAAATACAGCGTGCTGCTTCCTTATTTCTGCTGAGACCAGGCTGAAAAAGCCATGGAGAGGTGGTCAGCATGGTGTGACAGCTTTCCCATCTCTACTGCCCAGAAGTGGATGCTCCTCTCCCAGCACAGCCCCCCGAGGCTCAGCAGGGACACGATTTCCAGTGCCCTTGCCGTGGGGCCTCCTCTAAAGCCTGTGGTAGCAGATAAGGCAGGATAACCCTTTGCCTTGCAAGATAAGGGAAAAGAACAATAGATGCAGACCCAGCACTGGAGCGGTGCCAGATTAGTTACTCGGCCACAGTCCCTGAAGAGGCTTATGGCAGTGAAGTTAAGCCCTGCTAGTCCCCTCCAAGATTACTTTCCTCTCTCCCCTTAAGCTCTGCAAGGTTATTGTCCTTTCCAGTGAGATGACTCAGGTGTCCTCCCAACACAGATGGGGCAACCTGAGTGTTTGGAGGGGAGTGGAGGAAAGTGTCTTCTCCAGGTAGTAAAGACTCCTTAAGACAAACCTGCACAGCAGGGATAAGGCAGGAAAAGCCAGCCAGGCAGAAGCTGAGCTGCAGCCTGTCCTGCTGTCTCAGGAGAGACGCACACGCTCGATGTTAGCGGTTAATCTTCTTGCCATTCGTGATGGGAACGGCTGAGCAATGACCTCCTTTCATGTGAGCTGCTCAGACAAAGAGCTCATTAGCAATGCCTGTGGCAAGTTGTTTTAATTCATTATTAATTTCTGGTCTTCATTTTCCAGAGGGGAAATTTTGCATTAATAAAACTTCCATCACAGACACATTGAAGGGGATGGGGATCGGTCTCTGAGAGCAGGGAAATCAATAGAAAGTGGGCCTGGGACCTTCTGGATTCAATACAATTGGATGGTCAGCAAGATGCACCTTGTGCATCCCACAGGAATAAATCAGGGTAACGGGTGGCATTCAGAGTAAAAACTGAACCATGTCTTCAATGATACAGAGCTACAAAGATGAACTGTGGTGCCCTGTGAGCTGCCCAGGCAGGTGTGGAGACCCCTCTGCATCTGCTTCTCTTCATCCCCTTCCCACCCACAGCTTCCTGGCATCCTCCATGTAACCTGTATCACAAAAGGCAGCCTGTGGGGCATGTCACAGCTGCATGTCACTGGCTGGCCTGAACTTAGGATGGGGAACACCAGGAGAAATCCTTCATCTGGACCAGCGAGGGCTGAACATGCTTTGCTGGTGGGGTAGGTTCTCAGAGCAGCATTATTAAGCCAGGGAACCCCCTGCTGCTCCCTCCTGCTACAGGACCCTCTTTGCAGAAAGGCATCTAAAGAACAGTGCTTTGTAAATCAATTGCTGTTCTTACTAGAGAAATCAGCAGGGACCTGGTTGTGGTCCCAGCACGCTGGAGCTGTGGCCCTGGGGAAGAAGAGTCAGCTCCTGGTAAGTGCTTACTCCAAAAGGCTGAGGAACCCACGTTCCTGTGGATCCGAGTCTCTGGCACAGACGCTGGTCATCTATTAGCCAAACCCTGTCCCTGAGGCTTCTCTGCATAGCATAACCCGAGTGCTTTCCTGGCTCTGGATCCCTACTTGTACTCCCCAATTCTTACTCCAGCCTGGAACAAGTTACATTTTGCAGCCTGGACTTCCTGGATGTGCAAATGTGACATTTTCCACAAAATTTAATACCTCACCGCTGAGTCACTGGATCCACCTGCCAGGTAGGATGGCACCAAAACATTGTCCAGGGGATTCCCGATACTCTGCAGAGCAGACAACTCTTCCATGAATTCAAGCCTGACTTCAGAGCACTCTGAGGTTTCTTCCTTTCCTCTTGGAGAGGCAGGGGAGCAGAGATGGACTCATTAGGGGCTGCCTCCTTGTTAGCAGAATGACCCAGCCATCCTTGCTGGCTCCCTGGGCCATGCCGGAGAGGTTTGTCTGAAATGATAATGCTGTGCATCCACAAAGCCTCAACAGTGAGGAGCAGTGAGCACATGGCTGGGGCTCTCTGCAACCCTGTGGGCTTGAAGCAGTGAACTCATTCCCTCCTTGCCCTCCAAACATCTGAAGTTTGTTCAAATAATGACTTAGAGGAAAGGGAGAGCTTTATTAGTGCTGTCAGGAGGTGGCAGGGAGAGGGCTGAGCCGCAGTAGCAGCTCTGTGACTTGAACTTGCTATGAAGAAAAATTATGGAAAGGCACCAAAGGCAATGCAAGAAGGCCCATATGGGATCACACTTGGCTGCCACTCCCAGGGATGTCTCCCTGCATTTCTCCATTGCTTAAAGAGCCCACTCCACACCCAAACTAGAAGCACAGCCTGTGCTAGCAAAAACTACACCAAGAAAACTTCCATGCATACAGTGCCCAAGCTCTCTGTCTGTATCTCCTTCGCTCTATTTAAAGGAGCACTCAGCGCTGGCAAATTAACCACAGGGGATGAGTCTCTCTTCCATGCACTCCAGTTATCTCTGCACAGAGGCACTCCACAGGTGTCTCTTCCCAATTAGACACGATGGCAACTTTCCTGAACAACAACAGAGAACAGAGAGCACTGAAGGCAAGTAGGGAGAGGAAGGACAAGCCTAAGAGCTCCTTGGAAAAGGGAGGCTGCATGAGGAATGATGATTCATACTGATTCAATGTCAAAAACCCCAGAGTTTTACGGCTCCTTGATGTATTTATTGGATGAGTTCATATTAGCATGAGCTCACTAATATGGGCTGCTGTACGCACTGGGGGAGCAGGCTGGGGCCTGCTCACAGGACACCTTCCCAGTGCTGAAAAGAGGAAAAGAAGGAGGTGAGATACACGTGATGCAGGGCAAGGTGACATGCAAACCCCATTCTGGTGCCTCCTAACACCAGCAGAGTCACTGTCACACCGGTTTAGTGATAATACTGACATGTTATGGGCATGTGTTGGCCACAGGATGGGAGGAGGAGGCTTCTGGGGAGAAGGCTCTCATAGCCTGGGAGAAGCTCGACATCAAGCTGTAGGGAAGGGATGCCATCCAAAGGGACCTGCACAAGCTTGAGAAGTGGGTCTATGGGAACCTCACGAGGTTCCACAAGGTAAGGGGCAAAGTCCTACACCTGGGTCAGGGAAACCCCTGGTATCAATACAGGCTGGGGAATGAAGAGATTGAAATCAGCTCTGTGGAGAAGGACTTGGGGATACTGGTGGATGAAAAGCTGGGCATGATTCAGCACTTCCAGCTCAGAAAGCCAAATGTGTCCTGTGCTGCATCACAAGAAGCGTGGCCAGCAGGTCGAGGGAGGTGATTCTGCCCCTCTGCTCTGCTCTAGTGAGAACTCTCCTGCAGTGCTGTACCCAGCTTTGAAGCCCTTAGTACAGGAAAGACACGGACCTGTTGGAGCAGGTCCAGAGAAGGGTCATGAAGACGACCAGAGGGATGGAGCACCTCTCTGTCTGACAGAGACAGAATGGGCTGTGTCTGTCAGTCATTGTGGAAAACACAGCAGAAACACAAGCATTCCAGTATTAAATATTCAATATAATTAAAAGACAATGTTACTGGGATTTGAGCAGAGCGAGGAACTCTGGAATCATGTGTTTCCCCAGTGGAAAGACAGACTGCCCACTTTTGGCAGAGAAGCATGTTTCTCTATGACAGCTTCCCATTAAGCTTAGAAATGAGTGAGTTATAGAGAGAGATTATCTATCCACAGTCCAGCAGTGCCATGAATAAAAAACAGATGACATGGTATTAGCAGCTGCTGGTACGTCCCTAGAAACTCAGGCACACACAAAGTATATTTCATTGTTTTATTAACTGTCAAACAAGCCTATCTATTCCCCCTCCCCCATGTCATAGCTTTTCCCTAATTCTCTGCGGCAGAAGGTTTCTGGGTAATGTATACTTTCAACATACGGACAGATGCGTGCCGCCCAAATCCATCCAGCACAGACACATGTTGAGCTGTGGGAACGAGGTACCTAACTCACACCGAGCAATGCCTCATCTCATTAGGTTAAAAACACTGCCACCAGCCACTGTCTCCTTGATGGGGGGACTTACATGGCGACATAGCACAAGGACGCAGAGATGGGACAGTGCTAAGCCAAGCATAAAGACTGATAAAGCCAGTGATAAAGACTGTCTGCAGGACTGGTGCTCAGCACTGATTTTGTGCTCTAACCCAGCTGTGGCCAGCCACAGGCTCCAGGACTCAAACCACTGGCATTTAGCTGTGAACACGTTTGGTTTCTGCAGGATGGACTGTGAAGTGTGTTTAGTTCAAACCAGCCTCTCAAGCCCTGTTGATTTGGTCAAATTTTGCTCAACAGTCAAAGGCTGAATGTTTGAAAAACATTTTTGGTGGCTTGAGTTGCAGTGTAGGCTGAGGAATGCGTGCAGTGTGGCCAGTCCATCAGCAGGAGAGGTGAGGTGGAAAAGGAATGGTTTGCATGAATGCAGAGCAATTCCTCCCGTGGCTGTGCCCAGCGCAGTCCTACCAGACAGGGAACAGCGCTTCTTCTTCAGTCTGCTCGAGCCTTGGGCAGTGTAATCAGGAGGAAATAAAAGTGCAAAACGGTGCTTCACGCACAATTCTTCCCCTCCACCGACTATTAGCATTTGCTAATGAAGCAAACTCCAGGTCCTCCCCATGAATTAGATGATCTACTAAAACCAGCCACAACCCTATCCTCCAATACCACAGAGAAAAGGGCAGAAAAGAAGCCCATATAAGCCCTATGTGTTCTGACTCTGTTCCTCAGGGCATTGATACTCAGTGGCCAGCAGTTTCATCTGCTGAAAGCCAGGAGATGCTCCATGCTCACCTGTCTGTCTTAGGCAGGGCATTGCCCCATGACAGTTATGGACTGTAACTCCTTCCCCTGTTTCCTGGTGCATGGAACACGGAATTCTCTCATCCAGGGGCCACTGAACTGTCCTTCACTTGCAGTTCTCGTCCAACTGGGTCTGCCAACAGCTCAGTCATCTTCTTGTTTAACCCATTTCAAGCATTTCCAAGAAAAGAAAAATCTGAAGTCACTCCATGTAATGTTGTGTAAATACCCAGTAATGGCCCTTTTTGGCCATTGTGTCATCCAAATACAGGGTAATAATATTGTACAAAACTGCTCAGGCTGAAGGCTTGGGGCTTTAGGGGCTGCAATTCCCCTTATGGGATAGATCCTCTATTCCTCAACTCCACATTATTATGTCAGTATATGGAGTGCACATAATCAAAGCAGGCTGGGATGTAGCTGGGTGAAAAATTATGCATTGAAATGCAAAATGCCTGGAGAGGGAGCGCCTTATTTTTTATCATGGAACAGCTGAACTCCGTCAGTGTCGGGGACTGGCGGCGGGAGCATTGCTCGCGCTGGCACAGGCAGCACCTCCTTCCCAGAGTCAGCGGTTGGCTCTAAAAATCTCTTTTCTTCATTTACATAAGCAAATGAGAAAACTTGCCTGCAGCAGCTGCCTCGGGAATGTGCAGGGTGGTGACAGAGTGCCACTGACGTTTTTTCTTGGAAAGTCAACATCCGCAAGTTGTGGGAATTAAGATTTATTAGGGTCAGAGAGAAATAGACAAAAAAAATTCCCAATTTTTTTAAAAAAAAAAAAAAAAAATCTGTTTGGTAAAAGGATTAGAAACACCCTACTGACAAGTTGACTCAGAAATAGTCACAGATAGCTGTATTTCTGGGTTCAGCTGATACCTGACACTCCATATCTTAAGTCAGTAGGCATTGCTGATACTCTCTAATTCCCCTACATATTAGCAATGGGAATCTACTTAAATAATTCTGCAGTCACAGAAAGCAAAGAGCATGAGCTGCCCAAGTCTGCATGGCAAATTCATGTCAAAAGCAAAATGAGAAGCAGTTGGTGGGATGAAAAAGACACTTTTGGGTCTCTAGCATCCCTCCTCCCCTTCTTGCCTGACACAGAGGCAGCTGCACTCTTCCCCCATCCAGAGGGCTCTGTGTCGATGCCCAGTGACCCCATTCCTCTCTGCTGCCATCTGTATCGTCACACAACTCCAACAGAGTTTTCAGGTGACTGCATCCAAAGAGGCCGGCCAGCTGCAACTAGTACTGGGACAGGAAATCTGCTCCATGCTCAGATCCCTCTCACATCCACAACAGAAGCCTCAGCACTTCCCTCTTTTCCCTCCCTTAGCCCTCTGCCCGCTCCATCCCTTCTCTGTCTCCAGTGGGAACAGCTAATGTCCCTACATACAGCTGAAAGAGCCTGGCTGATGTGCTGAGGATGGCAGAAGGAAAAGCCCAGGTTTAGGGCTGGCCCTGGCTCTAATCACATATTTTTTGTCCATAGACCTGAAGTAAAAGGAGGTTTGGTGGCTTAGAGCACTACATCCCACATGAGAATCTGCCTCCTCTCTCCTGCAGGGCTGGGGACAGGGAAAGGATGCAGTGCCTGGCATTCAAACTGATGTCCTGGTCTGCCCTGACCACATGGGGTGCCAGCAGGAGCAGCACACTGTGAAGTATTTCTTCCTGGGATCCCCCAAGAGTCTGCACCTCTGAGCTGTGCAGTCTGGATGTGCAGGCTCGATGCACATCTCCTTCATGGAGCATCTGTGCCAGGTCCAGAGTCCCCCAGTACACCTCCCATGTGCCAGAGCGCTGATCCGTGCACGCACAAGCAGTCCTTTCTGCACAGGATTTCCAGAGGAACATGGTCAAAATCCTCACATATCCCCCTGGGTTATCTTTCTGGGCAGTAAGAAAGATCATGCAGGGTAACCTCGTGTGAGGGCTCAAGCCACCCTTGGAGTCCCTTCCAGCTGAACTGTGGCAGGAGCATGAACTGAGTGAGAAGATCTGGCCAATCACAGAAGCAAACCCAGACTGGAAGGGAAAGCAGACATCTTTTTTTGGAGGGATTTGATGGAAAGTGTGGAATTCCTTATGCTGACTGATGTAAAAATGGCTTTTGTAGCACTGCCAAGGTTACTGCCAGCTCATCCAATCAGCCATGAAAACATCACTGAAGCAAGTTAAAAAGTTGCCCCAAGTCGATTTGCACATGCAACTTTTATTATTCTTTATTTAAACTTTCTAGATTTGTTTTTGGATTATTGGAAGAAACAGATCCTTCCTCTATTATCTTTCTTTGGATTCCTCCCAAAACGTAACACAACATCAAATCTGGTTTGACCTTTACAAGACACTCCTGAAGACAAGCTTGGCTGGCTGTTTGCTTTGCTATGTGCTTATTCCAGCAAATACTGTGTTTTCAGGAGGCTGCTCTGAACTCCATGAGAAGTTTTATAGTATCATCAGGAGCTGCATGCTGTCGGTTAATACAGTTTTAATGAAAATACATCCCAAATTTGACCGTTTTGACTGAGTTTTTTTAAACTTTCAGGGAATTTAGAGCAAACTTATGAGGCACTAACTCAGAAGGACTGGTGCAAAATAAAGGTACTCACTTATGTGGACCCAAACAAGCAACTTTCAAGCAAATTCAGTTCCTTTAGAGCAGAAGAAAACCCATTCCCAGATATCATGATCAGATTCACTAGCCCTTTAAATCATCCTCAACATCTTGAACCTATTAGTTATCTGTTTGGTATCTTCCCATCTCCTCATGAATGAAGCATCTATGAGATTTGTATGTTGTATATGAGAAAAATATGGACGATAGATCAGCAGAGCAGAAGGAGGATGCCCACACAGAGGAGGACTTTGCCCCATGGTTTAAGGCCATCAGTTTCCAATAAGCAGTAGAATGAAGCATCTGTGCTTTAAAGCAAACCACGACTTTGAAGGTCACAGTGGCTTCAGAATCTCCCACTCCACCTGATCTCCAGATCACTGGGACTGGGTGTACTTGGCACTTGGATCTCCATGGTTTAGCAGCACTGGCTGTATCAGCACTAGTAACCTGAAGAAGGCCATAGCACACCACGTTCCCACAGCCTCAACGAAGCCCGGGTAACCAGGCAACTTTCTTCTTTCCCTCATCCTTGCAAAGAGTCAGAAAAGTGTCATTTTTCAACACAAAGGCATTTAACCTGTGGAAGATGCCCCTGCAACATAGATGGATGTCATTGCCATTATCTGTAATCAATTTAAGCAAGCAATGATATTACTGAGGCTAAACAAATCTCAAGGTTTTATCACAGAACTGGGGGCTCAGATAATTTTTCACCTTCCTTTGCACATAACATGCAGCAGTGATGGATACAGAGGCCAGATTAGATGGAGCTCTCCAGCTGGAGATTGTTGCTAAATTAGTACAAACTGAAGCAGCTCAAGATGCAAATGGCACATGCTGGGGAGTTAAGAGGGTTTGTGTACAGGGCTTTGGTTCAAACCCTTGTCTTAATGCAAAGGAAAAAGACACAGATATGGTATTCTGTGCAGCACTCTGGGTTGGAAGTGAGGTGGCCTACTTTAAGAAAGCACTTCCAATGTGACAAATTTATTCAGATAATCGGTATTGTAAATGCTTGGCTTAAAGTATTTTGGGTCTTCATGTGTACTTGCCTTTCAGTTTCTGGAGATGTGTATAATTTTGAAATGGGGTAGTCAACTGCTTCAAGAAAGTCAATTGTGTTTTAAATCATCTGACTGTATCACACGTGGCAAATCAAACTTTGAACATGAAGCGAGGTTTGGAGCCAGCTTTCTGGGCAGGAATCCATTTCACACTCAGCTGACAATGGGGCTTGATAAGAGCTTGGCCAGTGTGAATAACCAGCTGCCTTCTATATATATTTCGATTTGGTAGCATCTGTTGAAGTTTTATATCACTCAGAGATTGTTGGTATTCTTTTAAAGCATTAAACCTACCTTGACAAGGTCAACAACAATTTCTACAGAGGTCAGCATTTTTATTTTGAAATATTTGATCATAATTCTATCAAACATTAAAGAAAGAGTTTGGCTAGGGCACATAATGAAATTGGACAGCTCACACAATCCATTTATCTTTTCGACTGTAAACCTCTGAAGCGCTCTAGTTCATCCAGTTTCAAATCAACTGTAGAAATGTCCATCTCCCTTCATGCAGCCTACAGAAATTGGTGCTTGGAAATGCTCTTGATCTGTTATTGCTGATGTGGAAAAGGAAAAATAATTTCCCAAGACATACTAGCTTAGCTGCATTCTTACGTTCTGTTTGCTTTTTAAAAATCTCTCCTGAATAAGGATGTTTATTTCCATCCTCACCCATTATCACTTCTTCATCGCTGAAAATATTTAATAAGCTAAGTGAATGCTTATTTTTGTAGCACATTTTCTAAACACATTAAAATAAGTTATTAAAAACCCCCTCTGTTAGCAAACCTAATGTTAATGAAAGTAAATAATAGCAATAAAGTGGTAAGTTAATAAAGTAAATAATAGTGCTAGGATGCATAGGATTAAATTGTCCTGTCCTATTTTACACACCAGTTGTGAGTGCAGGGAAATGAATTGAACTTAAAAAGAGCCACATCCTCATGTGCTGAGACTAGGGAAGGTAAACGCCTCCAGAAGCATAGTGGTGCAGGGGGTTTTGTGCATTCATCTTCTCAATCTGTACTCATACTTAGGGATGCAGTCAAAAGAGCTGACCACCAACCGATTCTCTGTACATACAGCAATGTTAGATTTCCCTCCCCTACAGAACTTGGGAGTTGAAGCACATTGGTCTTCCAGGATGTTCTCATCAGTTTAATTATCTCTGTATATTGCACAGTTGCTGTATTAAGAACATACCACAATGTTTTGAAGCTTCTTGCTTAACACACTCAAATGTAAAGCATGCTATGAAAATACTACACATCAGACAGACAGTTCTTCCCCTGGGAACATCAGGAGAGAGAGGCTGAACTTCACCTGCCAGATGCTGGTTACATTGCTCAGTGCCTGATGGTAAAGCTTAGATCTTATGGGGAGTCAAGCGGTCAGAGAAAGAGAGAAATGGGATAGCTAAGGAAGCTGCTTTAACCTTGAAGTCAAATAAAAGTGTGATGCACTGTGTAGGTCCAGCTCCCAAGGCACAGGAAATCTGTGCTACTCCACTTACTTCTTCACTGGTAGTCTGGCTTCTAATCTCCTGTGACTGAGTGTGGTCCCCAAGTTCACCAGAGTGGTGGCTGGGACTGTCCCCTGACTCTGCTGGGCCATGGGGCAGGGTCTGATACACCTTGTCCTGTAAGACAGAGGGTCCCTCCACTCTGGGTGAGCACCCAAGAGGAGACTTAGCTTCTTGAGTCAGCAGAAGGTGTGGGATATAACCAAGGATTTGGCTTGTGTTAAAAGCCTAAGGAGGGAACCGGAAAAATCAACAGCTTTTCATCTACAGAAGCACAGAAACTCGCCCTGCCTTCAGCTACTCTGCAGTCTTCCCTACTGAGTCTGTACATTCAGAGCCTACATATGAAGTCAACCAACTGTGCGTGTCTCTAAGAAGCAAAGGTTTCCATGTCCAGCATGCCTTGGGACAGCAAGGAAGCTGCCTGGATCCTCTGGTCTGGTCCCCTCTGTCAGTCACAGCAGTCAGCACCTCCAGCACTTGCCCGTGTCAATAGCAGAAGGACAGGGAGAGGACACTTCAAGGAGCAGATCAAGGTTCAATGGGGAAACCTTGGGCACAAGCAAGTCCTGCCTCCACTTCTATTTGGATCATCCTGGTGCACATCAGGACAGTCAGGAGCCTAAATGGGTTCTACCAGTCCCCCCTCCTCACAGCTCTGTTCTAATGCCTTGTAGGCAACCCTGAAGGTGAATGGGAAAGGGACAAGGATGCTGGGCTTTCCTGACTCCAGGCTCACCAATGTCACACTGTGACCCCCACAAAAAAAAGGAGGAGGCAATGGAGAGAAATGATAATTGGCCACAACTCAAAAGACAAGAAAGCAAAACAATACTTGCTCACCATAGGAATTACTGGGAGAATAAGAAAGGCTTATTTCCCCTGATATTTGTAAAAAGAAGTGCTGGTAATAAACCAGTTCCATTATAAAAGAGGAGGGTGAAATGAATGACCGGATGAGATAGTGAGTGTCTTTTATTAAAAAACCCATCTTTTTTTTCTGCAAAGAAAGAATAAAAAAGAAATAAGACAGAGTGGTTAGGAGAGAATTCAGGCAGGGTAGAAACTGTCAGTGATAAACAGCTACTAAGAAAATAACTGGAAAATATAAGTGCATACAGATGTGGGTGATGACCCACGTACTGGGGCGGTAGCAGAATTAGCCAATGGATGTAACGAACCATGAAAGGAGAAGCTTGGAGACTGGAGAACTGAGGAAATTTTTCTAAGCAGGAGGGGTAGAAAGCCAACTAAAGCAGCCTGGCTTCTGAAAATGAGTGATCCTTGGCCTGCGGATGGGGAAATGTCAAAGTGTGCCATGCAGTGGCATGGCACAGGGAGTTGCTGGGCAGAGGCTGAGCTTCCTTGCCAGTGTCCAGAAAGTCTCTTTCTGGGTCTTACCCAAACACATCCTCACTGCAAAGTGAGATGGAAGTGATTAGGCAACTGTATCTGCTCCTGCTTTCATTGAACCCGATGTGGAAGTTGGGCAGGAGCAGATCCCACAGCAGCAATGTGAGCAAGGATATCGGAGAGGCTGTTCCCAGTAAACTTAATTGAGTGACAAAGTCTCATAAGCTGGACCAGGTTGGAGATCACCCATGCTGCTGGCAGTTGCTGGAAGCACAAAGACCTCCAGAAAATGATGCTGGAGGTCTTGATGGTCTCTAGCAACTGAAGGCATCTCTGCTGGCTGGCCAGTGGTCACACTGCCTGTGTGACAGATCTCTCTCATCTCTCTCCCTCCTCATATCCTACCAGGTGGCTGTGGACCCACACCAAAACTTGCTCTATGGCAAGGAGTAAATGAGTTTATAATTTCTAATGCTGAAGGGCTGCAGTTTTGGAAAGATTTGCACTTCATACATGAGGCTGATGAGAATAACCGCATTTAATGTGATTTCTGAAAAACTGAGGAAGGTGAATTTGGGAGGGGAAAAGATTTAGTCATTCTCTGTGATAAAACAGGAGAGATGTTTCACTTGTAGTAGAGAATTAGCTTTGACTTTTCAGGGGCTTGAGTGCCCCAGTGTCTAAATTCTCTCTTCCTTCACAGACCCTTCCACAACTGTGTGGTGGTTTTTATCCCTTGCATTGGAGCATGCCATGGACTCAGTGTATGTCTGCCTCTGATCAACATCCAGAGCTTCATTATTTAAACAGTGGGAGTTGACTTTCTATTGGCTTTCCTTTCCATATACCTTAAACAGTTGTTGGCTAAGTAGAAAGTGGAAACTGGGTAGCAGTCATCTGAATCCATCCTCACAATTTATTTGGACATTGGTATTAACCAGGACCATTCAGCCAAACTCTGGTTTGGCATCAGGAGAAAAAAAGACTCACCCCATCCTTTTTTCCCCATGTGTCTGGGCAGCCCTGTGAAAGCCCAGGATGGGCTGAGTGCAGCTCAGGAGATCCTTGCAGCACAGGAAACACCCGTATGGGCTGCTGGTCCCTGTGCCATCAGCTGCTAAGTAGGAATAATACCCTGTACCATTACATCACAACATAAGATGTCCTTTTTCACGTAGGATATAGCCTCCTATTGAATGGACTTCAGGAAGAAAACCTTTATTTCTACATATTCCCCTGCCAAAACTATTCCTCTGTAAACGAAGCTTCCAGGGCAGCTCCTTCAGGTCACTTCAGGTCAGGGCAGGTCACTTCAATGTCTGGACTTGAACTACATTACTGAGGACTATGGGAAAGACCCTATACATTTAGAAAGACAATGTTCCATTCCACTTGCCATAGGGATCAAGAAAACATTTGCCTGCCTGTCTGCTCTCCCAGGAAGCTCTGCAGATGGGATCGCAGTTTGTCCAAGGAAAAAGATGCCGGTATTTCTTTGAAGAGAAAAGAAACTCAATGGCAAATATATTTCACCCTGCAGTGTCTGAATCCACAGAGGAACTTTTGCTGGTTGGAGAAGTTATAAAAAGAGAGGAGAAATCCCAGAAAAGGCAAAATTCTCAAACACAGACTTAGTCTCAGACAGAAAGTGGTTATATGAGAGTGAAGAGATATGTTATATCCTTATAGTGTAAACCACTGCTGCTCAGCGGAGATTCATCCATCAATACCAGAAGAGAAGCTGGCCTATGGCTCTTTGCTGGTTTGCCAGACTTTTATTAAATGCACAAGAATGCCAAGTCTGTAATGTCTAAAAGCGAATTTATTTAACAATGAACTCTTTGAAAAGGGAGTCCCAGATGTGTAATTAATAATGAATCAGTGATGTGAAATCTGATCCAAAGCCTACTGAAGCTGATAGACAGCCTCTGACTTCAAGGAGTTCTGGATAAGGCTCTCATTAGGCAAAAGGAAAAAAAATTAAAAGCTGAGCCAGCTAGTTGGTTAAAAAAAATATTATAGCTGGGATTCTGTGCTAAACAGAGACATACAATAATCTGCACTGCACATAAATCCCTTCTCTGCTGACAGGGGACTCACACATTTCTGAGTCCGAAGCTGAACTTGAAATCTAGGAGATAAAATAAAATAAAAAAAAGCTGTGAGAGAGAGCCCCAAAAGGAAAACCTCCAGTGGTTTGAACCACAGCTCATTTCCTCTTGGCATGGACGGGGAGATAACTGTCAGATATGTGTCATCTGGAGGCAGCAGATGCTGCTGCTCCCTGCGTGCTGAGGCCCTGCTGGTCCCCCCGCCCTGCTCCAGCCTGAGCACCCACCTCTGCTCGGCCTCGCCTGGCTCTGCCTCAGCTCCACGCAACGCATGGCACGGGGATTATCAGCCTGGAATTCCTGCCAAGCCCAGCGGAGCGTGGTGTCCAAAGGGGGATGCAGCTTGTCTTCCATCAGTGCAACTTAATTCAATTTGTCAGGGCCGCAGACGGTTTGGGTGAGCCTGATCCGATCACCACCACCCCGGCACTGGCCAAATTGTGCACTGTGAGATGGGGTTCTGGCAGCCTCTGTTTTTCATTTGCCTTTCAATACGACTGTAATGGGGAGGTGGAGATGTTTGTTGATGAACAATTTCATCATTCCATATCTTTTAAGGGAGACATAAAGTGCACATATTAAGTCATCCCCTTGAGTCAAATATTTTTAAGTACAGTAACACAGCTCATTTTTAAGTAATCAAATAATAATTAAAAATAACTGTCTCCCATTTCTGCTGAGGAACCAATGCATCTACATTGAATTTGGTTCTTTAATAGCAAATTGTAACTCAATCTAAATGTAAATTCCTGGAGAATCTGCTATCTAATTCTCATTATTTCCACTTGCTTAATGCAATTAGAAACATCTGTCACTGATCAACTGTCCACACAGTGAAAACAAATAGTAATTCATGCTCTCTGCCTCCATAGTGTTTTTCAGGGAATGGACTGCTTTGAAACCACTCGCTAGAGCCCAAGAGCTAGAGATGTGCAAAATGCTTGTGACAAGCTCTGAATCATAGCAAATGTGCCTGACCATCAGTGTCTCTGTAGCTCAGTGACATTTGCTGAATAATCTGACAAAATCCCAGATACATATAAAAGTCACCATCCTGCTTTCTAGAAATATTTGGCTCTGGGGTACCCATCCTCAGGAGTATATGATGTCCTGCCAGGGACAGATCTCACCCCCTTATCCCAAAGCCTGGACCCAAAGTCATGGTGGAGCATGCAGATGCAGATTTGGTTGCTGAAGGAGCATCAGAAAGCCCGAGAAAGGGACATGGGTGCAGGGAGAAAAGACACTGGAATCACTGGAGCCTGAGGGTTATCCCAGCTGCTGTCTGTGCTCCCAGTTTATGTGGCTGTGAGAAGAGTGGAGGGAAACAGCAGAGTGAGAAGCTGTTGGGAATGGGCATCCAGTCCCCATGAGATGAACCAGGTCAAGGGCATGGATGGTGCTTCCTCCTCTTTAAAGCACATTAGTACATACAAACTCTCTGGTTGCTCAAAAGACAATGAAAATCAAAAGAGAAGATAAAGTTTAGAAGAACTGAACATCACTAAATAGGCTTGTTCATCCCCTGCCCACTAGTAATAGGGATGAAAGACTAAAGGCACAGTCCAAGCGGAAAGGTATTCTAATCAGGCATCTACTGCTGAAATGTCCTCAAAAGACAGAACAAAATTAATCCAAAAACTAGTCTTTCTGGTAATCAAGAAATTCCACAAGCCAGTGCCACAGCCAAACACTCTTTTTGCCTTCGAGCTGCTCAGCAGTGGGAGGCTTGTCCTGTGCAATGGTCTGGCTGCTACATGGGGCTGATGCATGGATGCTGGCATAAAAACAACAAACAATAACCAGTAAAACAACAAACCAATACACATCAGAGGGACTGGGGAAACACGAGCAATGAATTTGCCCACATCACCATGTGGGTCAGAACAACTCTATGCATTAAGTGGTCATCCTGGCTTCAAAGTGAGGAGGGGAAATGAAGTGAAAATGGCTTGGCTGGTTTGCTTTGTTTTATTCTTAAAAAGGGCAGATGCAATCTCTTTAGCTCATTGCTTTCCCAGGAGACAAGTGTAACTTAAGAGATATTACAAGATCCACTCTGACAAGCTGAAGTCTCTAACACTGTCTGGGCTGCCAAGCCAGGAGGGCCGGGATGAGCTGGAAGTTGCTGGCCTGTTCACGATCTCGTCAGGTCGCATTTAGTCACTGCTGCACCTCCTGCTCCAACCCCCGATTCCTCCATCGTGCATTGCAAGCACAGGGTTACACACCCAGCAGTGAGCCAGTGGTACCTCTGCAGCTTGGCAGTTTGATCCCAGTGGCCCAATATGTACCTGTGCCATGTGAGGATGAGGGGATGCCTGTACTACTCGGCCTGTGTTATTCCAGGGGATAAAGAGGATGGTGGCTCCTGAAGGCAGATGTGACAGGGACCAGGCAGGAGAGACTATTCTTGTTCTGTTAATGGCAATGCTGGAGACAGGCAGCACAGAGGAGGGGAGACTCCTCTCCGAAATAGAGAAAAAAATTAAACCAAAATCTGTACTATTAATCAATTTTCCCAAAGATGAAAACCTTCCAGAGCTGGCATGTTTTGTTGGCTCTAGCTCCAAGCATCTGGTGTGACCTGCTATCAAGATAGCTTCAAAGTCATACCAGAGACTGAAGCTTCCTCCCAAGGCAGATTTAGAATTGTGCTTCTTCCTCCCCAAATATGGGCAGTTTCCCAGCAAAGGTAATAACAGAAGAGTTTTTGTTCAAACATAACGGTAATGAGCCATGTCTGAGTGCAGAGAGATGGGAAAGTAAAAGACATCCTATCTGTTTTAACAACCTCTCATCCAAAAGGACTGCTTCTTCGGGAGAGGTCGGGGCAGGAATGTAAGGGGAGAATGGGTACCTCTTGTTGCTTGTGATGAGCTCATGCAGGATTTTTTAAAGCATGACCCAATTATAAGCTAAGAACCATCTCCTCTGTCCGGAAAATTAGAAAAGCTGATGGTTTTTCTGATGACATCTAGTATTGTGGCCAACACAAGTGCCACAGGCAGCCTTTCTGTGCTTGCAGTGACTGCCTCACTCCTTCTCCAGGCACCCAACTCACGGCTGTGCTGCTGTCAGCAAGCTACTGCAGCCCTGGGGGAGGAGGGGAAATCGGGGAAATAATCCACCAGAGAGAGATACATTTTGACTTCACAGAGCCCAAAGCTTCCCCATGAGCAGCCACTTCCCCAAAATAGACACAGAAAGGACCAACAAGCCAGACACTGGAAATACGGCAAGGGTTGGGGGTTGGAGATTTGCTCTAGCACTTGAGGATGGCATTTTGCATCATTTCCAGAGAGACTGGGCCTAAAAACCCCACACTCCTGGACAAAAGTAGAGGGAATGGATTGGGACTGCAGAGGGAGAGGTGGGGTAAGCAGGGCTGGGGAACACTCAGGTCTCCCTCAGGAAGGGCAGCATGGTCTCCTTGCATGCCTATGCTGCCCATCCCAAGCCTCCTGTCCCCTCTGCGTGGTCACAGGTGTCCCCTTTCCCTCCTGCGCCACAGGTAGTGGGCTGAACCAGCCCCAGCAGCCTTTGCTGGCAGGACCACGGTGCCAGACCCAGCTCCTCTTTGCTTTGCTTGGTGCCATTGTCAGGTGTGATGCTCAACCCTGTGTCTCTTCAAGCACACGTGGGCTGCTCTAAACTACCTGGCCTGAATCCATGGCTGCAGGCAAACTGTGCCCACCTGACACCACACAGCCATGGCCAGCTGCTGCTTTGGGTTACCTGCAGCAAGGGAAAGGGAAAGGAAATAATTTCCCAGGGAGACAGTTAAGACCCTTTTTGCTCATTATGTGCAATGCCCCTGAGTCCAGGAGCCTCACTCATGGCCAAAGCTCTCACTGTGCTGTGCTGAAGGAATTGCCTTTTGGTTGAAAGTTGAGATCTTCTAAGTTGCGTCCACTGAGGCTGAAAAGGAAAGGGAATAGAAAACAATTTTCTGTAAGCTGAGTAACGCAGCTTAGACAATCAAGCTGCTCGCCCATTCACTACCAACCCAGTATTTGTACTGCACGGCCTGATGGCAGCAATAAGGGGAAATGTTCCATCCTGAAATGCTAGCTCCAATTGGAAATGCACGTTTTTTACCTTTGCTCAAAAGCAAATCTGCTATGCTGCCTCGTTCATCATTTCTCCTGAGCTACACTCCTCTGGACTGTTCAATATCTCTTGGAATCATCTCCGGTACATCTGTTATTACTTTTCAAAATTGCTTGCTCAGACCATACTATAAAAAAAAAAAAATTCTATTTCCACTATCTTCTGGGAGGTAGCTTCTATCCTGTGCCACATTTAGCACCTTCTCATCTGCTTGGGTTTCTTGTCCAGCCAGAAGGACATGAGAGGAGGAGCTGGAGCCAGAACAGGACTGATGTGACCACACACAACCACCCACAGTGTGAACACCTAAGAGAGAGCTGATTGCAGAGAGTCTTTCTGCAGCTGAGGAGACAAAGGGGCACAACTCATTTCAGATGATCCCTCTTAGGATGAGCTCAGCTGTGCCCTGCAAGTGCCCTCCTCCCTCCACTGCCTCTAAAAGCGTGGCTCAAGGACAGACACCCACGCGGTTTGTGCCTTAAGTTAAAAGAGATGAATCTCACCACTGCCTGCCGTGGGACACATCAGACAAGCCAGGGCTGTAGGCGAGGGATGGGATGTGGCACCAGCACAAGGGCTACTCCACCAGGAAGGAGCAGCAGCAGAGAGCAGGAGGAGCTCTGTGCATTTCAGCCTCATTGTCCTGCTGCTAAGCTTAATTTATTTCCTCTGTTGAACATGTTGGTGCTTGTTGGTGTTGGTTGATCTGCTGAGCAGATCCTGCAGTTGTCCCTGGGTGGGGGAAGCAAGGCTGGGGGACACTGGCTTGTCCATGGCTGGAGCAGCATCTCATGGCATACAATGACATATTTCACAGCCACTGTTGGACACTGGCAGGTTGGTCCAGGCTGAACAAAAGCTCCACTGAAGCCACGGAGCAGCTGAGCCAGGCAGAAACAATAGTGAATTTTTAAATTCCTCCCAAGTAACTGTGAGTGAGATGTTTTCTCTGTAACGGACCCATTAGATGCTGGATGTGCCATTCCTGTATTGGTGTATGTGGTGGGAGGTCAGCAGGACAATTTAAATTGCTTATGATCTGCAAAACTTCAGGAGTTACCTCACAGGAAAGGAAATAGCTTTCTCCCTTCACCAGATGTTTTAGTGGGATTTTCATCAGCCCCCCCAGTAAGTTTGAAAAGTTCCAGGTGTGCTCAAAATTAAGGGTATTTGACAAATTTTAGCATAAGAATTGCAAAAAATTACTGAATATCTTCGCCCCCATTTAGCCAGCTGTAAAGAACATCCAGCTCTCAGCATATGCAGTATGAATAAACATGTGTCTTCAGCTTATCTCTCTCCTGACAGCTCATGGATAGCTCCCCAGCCTGCATTAGTTTAAAAGCAATTTATTCTGGAAGACTGATAATAGGGATATTGATTACGCAGGCCTTTGGAAATCACACCCTCATTTCACTCTGTGGAGGGCAATGATTGCCATTCCCAGCTCATTTTCTTATGAGGCTGTAAGTACTTTGCTGTGGGAGTCTTTTTCCTGAGGCTCCTCATGTGGCACCTGGCACACGCGCAGGGTTCAGGTTCAGCCTTAGGGCACATGGGGAAAACCAGCTCTGAGCATTGCTCAGAAGCCATCAGGCAGCTCAGAACGAGGGGAATGTGCAGCACTGCTGTACCAGGGAAGCATCCTCCCCTCCAATTAACTTCCTCAAGACACAGAAGTGCCTCTGCTCTCGGCAAGGTCAGTCCTGACCCAATGCCTTCTCAGGGGACGCTTTGCTCCCACCTGTCCCAGCTTCTGCTGATGCTCCTCCCATGCCTGTGCTGAGGAACAAATCTGGATGGGCTGAACTATCCCTGCTGGGTTTCGTTAACTTCCAGTCTTGCCTTTCCCAGACACAGCTCTGCTTTCTCTAGAGCTGCTTGACCAGACTGACCTTCGGTGCATGGCAGATCCCCTTGGAGGCTCTCCGTGTTCCCTGTCTGTTTGGGCTTGCTGCTGATCTCTGCCTGCAGGTATGCACCCTACTTGACCTCTTCAAATCCCGCTCCCTGCGACCCTCACTGATGTGCATGACCTGCCAGCTTGCTCTGCACAGCCTGCCTTGCTGGAATGTTCTCCTCTGGCAGCTCTGTCCCTCAGGTGCCATCTGTAGCACAGGAGCCGTGTCCATTCTCACCCACGGTGAGCTCCGGGGAGCCTGGAGCACCCAGCACACCTGGGAGCTGCTGAGCTTGGACCAGCACCACTCTTGTTCTTAATGGAGCCAAGCCAGGGTGCACAGCAGAGGCTCTTCACCCCTCGTTTCTGAGCCTGGCTCAGGATTTCCCCCTGAGATGCTAATTCTGCCTCCTGTCCCAAATCTTTTCAGTTCTGCCCTCATAATCAAGGGCAACCTTGAGATTATCTGCTTTGCCACCTTCACCCTGCCTGAGATCCCTCTGGCTCTTAAGCTGAATTGTTCACTCCCCAGCTCTGCACATCAAATTTCTTCATTTTCTGCCCCTGTGCTCTTCCGTTTCCCTTTCCCAGCAAACACTCTCCCCTCCAGGCTCGACTTCTGTGGCCTTCTGGGTTCACTGGAGCCTAAGCTGAGAACTGAACCCCCAAGATACAGCCCTCCAGTCTGACTCCAAAAGCTCTGTAGGCCATGGATGGCAGCACTGGATGCTTTTTGAGGGAATTAGAGAGGCTTTTCAGAGCAGCTCAACACAGGCACGCCTTGCAGGCTGGAAAGATGGATTTGGGAGCACACCTGGCTCTCCTGGTCCATTTTTCATTTACCCATTTACCTGGTCTAAGACAACATTTAGGTATTGTGCAGCAACTGTGTCTGCAGGAGGTGTGCTGGCTGGGAACGCTCCCAGCACCACATTTACCTTGGAGCAACGTTAAATATAGGGATTTTGTGAAGAGACAACTTTCCAGCAGAAAAGCTCTTAGCTCATTGTTCACTGGTTGCTCAGTGAGAGCACAGATATGAATTGCCAGTCTGGGTTCCCACCTCCCTTTTAGCAGAGCAATCTCTCCTCCATCTCTCCCCATCCCATGGTAACCAAGCCCAGCCACATATTTAGTTTGCAGCTGTGCTCTAAATGATCAGAACTTTCAAACAGGAACCTGGGAAGCACAGGAAGGCCAGGATAAGCCTTTCCTGTCAAGAGAGTGGCCTCACACTCTTCATCTGCCATGAGGCTGTGAAGGGGCAATTGTGTGCCTTGTCCCAGTGATATCAACCCCACTTCAGACACTGCTTGGCAGGATCCTTCTGAGTTGATCCAAAGCTTTGGACCTCCATTATTTTTAATGCCAAATATGTTAAAACCTCTCCTTTGCAATTTTGCAAACACTTGCTGAGCTGGACTACAGTCTCACTCTTGCTGTAGTAAATCAGGATTTGTTTCCAAAAGAAACCAGACTCCTAGCACTGCAATTTGGGAAAATAAAGCCTCTTTTCTACAAGGCAGATTTGAGCCCCCTTCAGCTCAAATTTATTTTAAATTGATCCAAATACAATGTTTGCACATTTTCTCAGTGTGAGGGACTAGATCTTGCCAGATTCGTATTAGAAAACTCCAGTCAAGTTCAGCCTGGTCTCCAGGTATTTGTCTGCCCTACAGAAAACACGTTTTCTTTCTTTGGGGGAGAAACACACCGACCCACAACCTTGAGAGCCTCTCAGAGGACAGTAGTCAAGTCAATTCTGAGCCCTTGTATGAAGCTGAAGGAACATTCTTCAGCTGCTTCACTGCAGGCATGGAGAGGCTGGGCAGGAAGAGGGGATGCAGGGATCCTTCCTCGGGCACTCACAAGGGCATCATCACCAGCCCATCCCAGCTCTCCATGCCCAGTAGGATATGCCCTATAGACAACTCCAAGAATATATTCACCATGATGCTCCTGCAAGGGTGTGGGGAGAGGGCAGCGGGGCCAGCAGGGCAGTACTCACCCCTGTGCTCCTGCCTCCTCGCTCCCAGCCCAGCACTGGCTGCTCCCTCCTTCCACAGGGATGGTTAAAAACGCCTTTGGAGCAGAGCCTGGTGCGCTGCAGGGACCGGGGCTGTCTCTCCCGCATGGAACGGGACAGCTACTGGCACCCAAACATCTCCATTTACGGTCAGGGCTGCACGGCTGCATTTCTGCATCAGCCCTGGAGCTGATGTTTCCAAAAGGATCCCCAGTTTTGGCAGTGGAGCAGGGCTGGACCCCATTCTTCTGCAATTATTTTGGCTTCCCTGGGGAGATTGAGGCCGTCCTGGGGCTTGTTTATCCCACACTGAGGATGGGATATGTCGCTGTGGTCCTCATGCAAAACCTGCATCCAAAATTAGGCAGCTTCTCCTGATCACAGGCAGGTGCCAGCCTCAGCACCACCTAAACAGGAACCTTTGCAGTTTGTCCACTGTGCCAGCCCAGGTAACCACCCTGCTCATTGGCATACAGAAGGGAGGCAGTAAGAAAACATGGGTAAAACCCCATGGATTGCAATGTCTTGATCATGAGCAGTACTGAAAATACTGCAAAAAAACTACAACAGATCCTTGGGAGGAGAGCGGACCATTTTATTTCTTCCTCCAGCTATAATTAGTGAAGCTATTGCTCTCAAAAGATGCCATTGCTTCTCCAGGACAGCGAGCTTCAGGCTGGTGCCAGTGAGGCTGATCCCAGAGTAGTGAGGGACACCGGTGTGCTCCAACCTGGGCATCTCCACTGGGACAGCCACGCTGGTGACAGCCATCCGTGTGGCAGTGAGTCAGCAGCCCACAGGGCACTTTGCCAGCCTGGCGCTGGCTCACAGCTCCAGCGTCTCCCAGTCTGGCTTGGAGGTGGTTCCTGGGGAGGAGATGCTGAACCATGGCAGGCGCACTGGAAACAAATCCTGGGCTCCTGAAAGGCTCCTGACTCACTCAAAGCAGAGCTGGTTTCGAGCAAGGCAACGGACCTTCAGTGCATCCCATTAATTCTGGCTGTGCACGTACATGTTATCACTGCTAACGTGTTTCTGGATGCACTTGCATGGCAGCTGGGAGACAGAAACGCTGCAAGAAGAGTTACTCAAGGAGTGTCAGCATGGACACATAGGTGGGTTAATCACCAAAATACCTATGGGTTGTGCTGACCTCCCCATCTCTCCCTGGCTCTTCCAAATCAGACTCGATGCTTCCTGGGAAGAAGGTTAGAAACAAATTGCCCAGATATTTCCTACAATCAAATTGCAGAGCCTCCAGACCCCACAGACAGCTCTGCTATGAGGCTTGAATGAGCTCCATTTCTGCAATAGCTCCTCCAGAGAGAAAGAATTAGGAGGCTTAACACTTTTGGATGACAGTTGCCGGAGCTGCTGTCAGATAACAGGCACCGCCAGCCGGCGCAGGAGCCGGGATCAAGCCAGGCTGCCTGATTCAGCCATCCCAGAAAAAAAGCCATGTTTATAAAACCCACATGAAAAGGAACGAATTGCCAATTACGCAGAAGTCTTTAAATAAAGCAACACAAACCTTTCATGTGCAGCAGACAAATGATACACGGTCACTGGGAAATAATATAACAGATAGGGAGGCTGCGAGTGGGGAATGGAGGAAATCCATTTTCCAGAAATAAGAAAAGGGACTTGCTCGCTGAAAATGATTAGCTGGATAAAGCCAAACACTCTAAAAAAAAAAGAACTGTGCTAGAAACTAAACATGAATCAAACAGAAAGAGGAAAAAACCCCCCAGACTGTAAGATCCAAGGAGCCACACTCTGCTCCTGCTCAGAAAGAAAAAACTGTCAAAAAAACATACTGTGTAAACTTGCCACACACCCCAGATCTTCAACAGGCATTTATCAAATGAAACACACACCAAATGCAACTCTTTTGCCTAATCCCAAGTCAAACAGCCTTTGAGTTTCAGACCCTCAGGAAGAGATTTCCATATGATCCTCCTCTGTCTCCGTTTATGATTAACCCTTCTAAATTTCAGCGTTTATCTGACAAAACACATTGGGGAGGGTTTTCTTTTATCTGCAAAGCCTGTGTTTCTGCTTTTCCTTAGCTGCTGCTGCACCACTCTGCAGCCACTCAACTTGGGAGGAAAAGACTTCAGTCACGACCCTTTGATTCAGTAAAGCCAGGATCTCTTTTCTGATGATGGTAACCCCAAGCCCTCACATTATGTGCCAACACTGAAGCAAGCCAACATTCACAGAAGGGGTTATAAATGCTGCCTCTGAGCCAAAATCTCACTTTTGGGGTACGGTAATGCAAATAAAACATATGTGCCTGATGGGTCCCACTGACAACAGCTGAGTGGCCTAGCAGAGGGTTCTTTGCTGTTTTTGGAGGGAATTTGTGGTGTCAAAACATTTCAGCCTGGCCTGGCAGAGCTGTCACACTGAGCCACTGGTGATTCCTGTGAGCACAAGCACCAATTCCACTCCCTGTCCTCCTGCAGCCCAGGGTATGGTCCTCATTACCTGCCACTGGATATGTTTCAAATGACATACTCATAAACCCCCGAGTCTGATTACGGCTAATTCACAGACAAAAAAGGAGTACATTTGCTTAATACACTGCTTTTTGCAAACACCCTTATTGTTCCCAGATGCATCTGGTTTTGCCCAGCAGCACTCGAGGCAGGAGAGGAAATAATTTCAGCTCCCCAGAATCACTGGCCAAAGCTGTTTCAAGATGCTCCAGGAGCCCTCCTGCATCCCTTTGAGGGAGCTGTACCCAGCTTTCTACTTCAGTCAGACCCAGCATCTTCTGCTGGTTTTCTTCTACACCAAAAAGGAGTACCCCAAAGATGATCAGAGGGCTGGAGCATCTCTCCCACAAAGAAAAGAGGAGAAAGCTGGGGTTGTTCAGCCTGAAAAAGAGAAGGCTCCAGGGAGACCCCATTGCAGCCTTCCAGTACTTAAAGGAGTCTTATTAAAAAGAGGGAGAGTTACTTTTTCCATGGGCAGATAGAGATGGGAAAAGGAGGAACTGTTTTAAACTAAAAAAAGGAAGGATTTAGATTAGATGTTAGGAAGAAATCCTTTACTCAGTTCTAGTGAAAGGTGGCCCTGCCCATGGCAGGGGGAGTGGAACTAGGTGGTCTTTAAGATCCCTTCCAACCCAAACCTTTCTATGATTCTGTGATTCTACGAAAATACACCAGCAGGATCCCTGAACCCTTCTCTAGGCAGAGCACCTGATATCACACACACAAGCACTGAAAGGCAGTGTAAAGCAAGATCCAGGTTAGGCTGCTATTTTGATCTCACCCATGGCAGAGAAATCAGTTCTACTGATCCCCAGTGCTCTTTCCTAAACTGCCCATAGGAATGGAAAAAAAGGTTGAGGATGGTGAAGAGGAGGAAGTTTCACATGAGAATTTAAAAGACTCCTGAGCAATTCAAGCCAATGCAGGTCTAGATCTTGAGGCCCAAAAAAGCTATGGAGGAACCTCTTTCATGGCAAAACCCAGCAAACCAGCCCTCTGTTCCAGCCCGTGGCAAGACACCCACAGAAAAATACAGCTTTGAAGTGACAGCCAGAAGCTTGGGCTTGGATGAACATTTTATTTACAGCTTCTAATTCCATTCAGCTACAAGATAAGGTAACATTAATAAAAACAACGGTGCTCAGAACTTACAAAACAACTTTTATCTGAAATCTCATGATAAGATACAAACAATATGGGTCAGTTGGTGAGATTTCCCCTAGCAAAGTGCATGTTGCTCCCAGAGGGAGACCAGTCCACTGAGGACCTGCTGGGACAAAGAGCTGCTCATCTTGGCAACCTCAGCCCACTCCTGCCTCTGTGGAGCAGCTCAAGGACCACCCCAATGCTGGTGGCTTTGCCTGTGCTTTACAGGCAGGCAAACAATAGTGTTGTGTCCATGTCTGCAATGAGTATCAATACTGGAGACACACTCAAGTCCAAAATATCCACTTTCCTCTTCATCTGCTCTACCTAAAAGTGATTTCACCCTGAGTAGAAGCTGCCTAGCAGCATTGTCATTAAGCCAGAAAAGCACCCGAGATGCCGCAGTGGGCATTCCTGTACGTATGGGGGCACGGGGGTACTCAGAGATCTGAGTACTGCATGCAGCAGAGGTTACTGCTTTTTCTGGGCATGAATTTTCATCATCACCCTCCTGGCTTTCCCCATTCACACATTACTCGAAAACAGCAAAACGATTTGTTGTACTAATAAAATTCAACCATGGGTCACTTGCAAACTAGTTAGTGTGATTTACAGAGCAATTTGCTTCCTATATTGATTACAAGGAATTCCATTGAAGGTGTGATCAAACACTTAAAAAACATAATATCACGTGACACCATTTCTGCTCCCTTGGAAGTGGACACATCTTCCCAAACCTTGGCTCCTTGGCTGTCACCTTCCCGTGGTTTTTTAGTGTCATTGATTAAACTCCAAATGAGTAGGTTGGACAGGGCAGCTCACATAGATTTCCTGCAGTATATTTTAAGCCACGATTATTTAATATAGTGAGCCGTGCTTTGGCAGAGCTATTCTCCAATAGTCCATTTTAATTTTTAATTGAACTAAGAAAAATTAGAAAAGGCATTTAGATGAAATAGGAAGCCAAGTGCTGTGTCCTTGTGATGAAGGTGACTAAACTTCCCCCTAGCCAGCTGCAAAGCTTCAGAGAACCTGCTGCAACCTATGCAGAGACCTTTGTGTGTTTTGTTTTAATTAGTCATCCTGATTTAGCTGTTCTGGTTCCACCACTGGCCTGACTCATGGTTATCCAGGCACACTCTGAACATACCAAGTGTCATTGGGGAGCTGAGGGATTTCACCTCCTGGATGACTATGTGCTTAAACACCATTACCCATTAACAATTTTGTAATGGTATTTTTAAGCAACTTTCCAGAAAGCAAGGCTGAACGTGCTTCCGGCGATTCAAGTCGCCTTCAGCCATCCCCATTCAGGTTTGTCGGTGCTGGATAGGATCCTGCCCCCCCTCCCATCTTATCAGCTGTAGCCAGGGCACTTGGGTGCTATGGGAAGTTTCATTTCCTGCTGCTTTGGCTGCCTGTGGCTGGCCTGAAGCATTTGTAAAAGGAAAGACATTCTTCTAATTCTTGTTATTAACCCATTGGGGATCTCTGAGGCAGGAGACAAAATTGTCAGGAAAGTGTGCAATGCTACAGCTTTCACCAGCCCATCCTTACAAAGCCACCACCAGACTCTCACTGTTTCCAGTCTTCCTTTTTTTTTCAAAAGTAAAAGAATAAGGCAGATGGCACATGGACTTATTTTAATACATGTTTGTGTTTGACACATGAACCTACAAGCAATGCCTGCCTGTGGCACCACCACAGGTTCTGCTGCCAACCACATTCCCAATGTAGGTGGGAGCATGGGCACAGTCCCCTCTGGTGTGGAGCCCAGCACTGAACTCCAGCAATTTATGATGGCAAGCAGAGAAGCTGGAGGTATTTTAAGCAGATGCAGTGCATTTCTCAAAGCTAAGCAGTGCCTCAAAAACATAGGTAAGGGATATAATAACAGTATCAAAAATGACCAGAGGTGCTTTTCTATCTCATTGGCAGGGACTGGGACAGTTTTGGCACAGAATAAAGTAAAAATATGTCTTGAATTAGTCCTTCCCACAGATATGCCTTTGCAGATCCTTCCCAGGCAGCACTACTGAAGCTTCCCTGAGCTCTGCAGGCAATCACAGTGTGAAGCTGCTGAGAAAACAGCTGAAAACCCCTTTCTCTCCCCACGCTGGTGAAAACCTGTGGCTGTGGCAAACTATCAAATGATGAAACATGCAGTTCTTACCTGAACAAGGAGCTCCAGCTTCCTGTCATCAAGGAGGTGCACTTGGCATCTGCGACCCTCCGTCATCTGCAAGAGAGCAGAGGAACGTGTGTCAGGGTGCTTGGTGTTCCAGCTCAGCACGTGGCTGCTGGCCTCCCCCAGCACAAGCTGGAGGCTTTCATTCGATGCAGTCCTTTTGGTTTGTGTTTACTTATTTCTTTTTAAATTAATCCCCCTTCTTTTGGCACCAGGGTAAAGAAAAGGCTGGAAGGAGAAAAAGAAAAGCCACCCTGGTAGCTGTCATGGAGCGGCGTCTGGTGCCTGCTTGGACACAGCTGCCAGGAGGAGTTTGTTCCAGTGTGTACAATGGGGGCAGGGGATGGTTTGCAACACAGGGGCCCTGACATTCCATACTGAAGCCTCCAGCTCTGCAGCTGGCTTGGCTGGCAGAGGAGACATCCAGGCAAGTTTCCCCAAGCCCCTCAACAGCAGTGATCCAGCCATGCCACAGGTACTGTGGAGCCAGGCTCCTCCCTGGGCCGTGCTGATGGTGCTCCCTGCAGTGGCCTCAGGTGCTTGTTTTGCCCTGAATCCTGAAATGGGCTTGTCCTACTTGGAGTATCCTACTTAAGATGTGCCACAGGAGTGACATCTCTGTACTGGTCTAAAGGTGCTTCCACACCAGCAGAGTTTACTACAACAGTTAGCAAATAATACCAATAAAACTATTATGCATACAAGACTTATCTGAGATTTCCAAGGTCCATAAATTGGGGTCCTAAGAAATAAATGAGCTGTGGTCTGAGGGAACTCCTCTACAGTGCATCAAGCCCTTTCTTGCTCAGAGCACCGTGACTGAGGAGCAACTTTGCTTTGCAGAGTTACAGATCTCAGCTCAGTCCCACAAAGCCCTTCAGGCACAGGCACAGCTCCACTATCTGTTAATGGGATACGGGCTGCCTTAAGCCTCTTTGGCTCTTGGAAATCCCTTTCTCAGCACAACTTAGGCAGTACACAGGCAGCCCCCCCAGTGTGGGTTTGCCCTACAACACTCATGCACACCTCAACCCACGTTGGCACAGACCCAGCACAGTCTCACAGCTCAGCTTAATCCCCCAGGGACCCACCACCCCCCAGCCAAGGCACCTTCCTGTGCTTTGCATGGATCCCCAGCTCAATTTAATAATATTGCTCGCCGTGGTGAGTCCTGAAGCATCACCAGAAGGGAGCAGAGGATCCCAGCAGGGGGGTCACAGGCTGCTGGAGACACGAGTGATGCAGCATCCTGGGCATTACTGCCCTCATCCATCATCTCTCCCCACCAGTGCCAGCTGAGCTGAGCCCCTGATGCAAAGCTGCCTTGCAGAGAGTGGGAAGAAGTCTGCTTGGGGGGTTAACTGAGGACAGCTCAGCCTTCTGCTTCAGCTCTGCGGGTTAAAAATCAGCTGCTCCTGATGAGGGTTGGATGTGGCTGATGGGGCTGGATGTGCTGGCATCCGGGAGGCAGTGGTGGATGCTCCACCATCAACTCTGCCCATTCAAGAATCCAGGCAATGTGTGGCCATTGCCATGGGATCTGCAACCTCAGCCGTCTCCAGCAGCATCACCCTCATCCTGCTGTCTCTCAGCACAGGAGCCCATCAGCTTCTTCTGGATATTTCTGTCCTCCCTCTTGACAGCTCTGTGCCATGTCCATCTTTCCCTTTCCTGGAGTCAAATCGGAGCAAGTCTTACCCTTGTCCCAGCTCCTTCCACAAAGCAAAAATTCAAATGTGCCAACAACTCCGTTGAACCTCAAGCTGGCTGTGCAAGATGCAGAGTGTATTATGAGAAAACTTCAGTCAAAATGAGCTTTTCCCTTCAACTTACCCACAATTTACAATTCTGAAAGGCACAATCCCATGCGATTCACGCAGATTTTACCCCTTTTTGTTATTCACATCAACACGCCTCTGAGTGTCCTGCACGCCCAGTAACCTCGCTTTCCTTCTCTTCTTCCATCAGCACAACTGGAGCCCTGGCACTGCAGCCAAAGGAAAGCCTTGTAAAACAAGGCTTCTCATAAATGTCAGCCAGTTACCGCCATGGCAGTGAACTGTCTTACGAGAATTTCCTCCAGTAAGAAATGTTATGCAAAATACGGCTTCTCCTAAGGTGTATTACTCGGTGAGTGAGATTTTTCACTGTTGAACAGCTTTCAGCTCAGTTGTAAAGCTACGCCAGAGGCTCACAGAAGGGCTTTGCAATGGTTTCTCCTGCTTGGAACAAGAGTCGTGTGGGTCATGTTCCCATAGGCACAGGAACTGCAAGCTTCCTTCACTGGGCTTCCCCAGCAGATAAAACTCTGAGTGCCTGAGCTGTGCTTTGACATCTCCCTCATCCTCTTACTGTCACATATCCACTGCATCTCCAAGATGGGGAATGTGCACTGATATTCCAGCTTTAATATGAGTTTACCCAAGGCAAGAGATAAAGCAGTGAGTTTATCATGGTGATGGCAGGGATGGGAACACAGTCCAGCTTTCCGTTATGCTCCATTTGCTATAACAAAGTTAAAATATGAATAAAAGAAGGTGAAAGGGGGAAGAGGGAACATTTTCTGAGGTGTCTGACTTTGTGCTTCACTGTTTCAGCAAAGCACTTGCTTTCTGTGCAGAGCTTCTTTAGCTCTCCACGCTTTCCCAGCCCAGAGTTTCATAACCCCTTAGTGCTTTCACTGCTAAAAGAAACCCCAAATGCAAACAGCTGGGAACATGAATAAATATCTGAATAAAGCAAAGCTCTGAAATGCAGCACATGATGGTTGACTAATTAAAAGGCATTTCATGAACATCCCTTGAAGCTCAGCAGGTCCACAGGTTGGGAGCGTTTCCTTCCCCCAGCCATGAGGCTTTTCATTTCCCTTAGAAATGAGCAGTGCTTTCCAAGAGAAAAGAAAAGAAGGTAGCGACAGGCTTCCTATTCGATATAAGCTAAAATATGATGGTCCTGCCCTCCCTCGTTTCTGCTTTATTATTGCACCAGGTGTCTGAAGCCCACATAATGTGCATTTTTGCATCATCGGATCAATACAAACTCTGCTAGTTTGTCAGAGCAAGAAACAGGAACATTTCAAAGCACAGCAAGAAGGCCCTGATTTAGCACAGTCTGGGTAAAAGATGCTGCCTCTGACACTGTGCAAATTGGCTGCTCTGCATTATCTGCTGCACTGCCGTGCATGGGGCTGTTGGGGGCTCCTGGAAAACGAGTCAGGGAATGCTTTCTGCTTCCCCATGCAATCAGAGAAGGGAAATCAACACCAAAGCCCTATGGATGGGAGCAGGAGGTCACCAAGATGAGCTGAGAGTACCAGAGTTTGGATGGAGGGGGACCACAGGACTGAATTAAGGTTCTCCTTTCCCAAGGCTCTTACCCCGAGAAGGACGGGGAGAACTAAGCTAAGAGGAACTAACAGGCACAAAGGCATAGCTTTTCCTTCACCTTGAAAAAGCAAAATCCCAGCAAAGGGACAAGAAACAATGGTTGAGAAGACTTCCTGACAGAAGAGGAGGACACCTGATGTGGCATGGAAATAGGGGAGTTCAGTCCTGATCAAGTCCTGGTTTTCACAGTGAGCTCTGTGAGATTTCCTGTACCAACACAGTCCCCCACTTTCCTTCTGGAGGGCAAGACCCCTCTTCCCTAACTCCAGAAATTAAAAAAACAGGTTCAGCCTAACAGTTAAGACGCTCTTGATGCTCAAAGCAGAGAGAACACACAGACATTTCAAGTGAGGTGAGACAGTTCCTAGTTGAGTTCCACGGTTATTCCTGCTGCTCACTCAGCTGCAGCTCTGCCAAGATGCTGTATCCACACCAATCCCCCAGATTTCCAAGGCTTCTCAAGACATGTGAAGAGGTGGGACTGTGTTACACTCTCCTGAGTGCTAACAGTTCATCCATATGGCAGCGAGCTGCACGCGCTGGGTGTGAATATGGGCCACGAGCATCTCATGGGCCACACTTAACACGAGCTCAGATGGAAATTATGCACCAAAATGCAGAACACATTTTCTTCCCCCAAAACAGCTCAGTAAGTCACATCTTTTTCTGAAAATCTGCCACTTCTTTTAGTGCCTGCACATGCAGCATGACCCCCCAAGTGCTTGAAGAACTGAGCATGAGTGCTTTTAGAAAGCTCTGTCATTTATATACATGAGTGTGTAAAGACTAGGGATAATATATATTCAGTACCCAAACCCAGATACTGCTTGTAAGGCATGTGAAGACCTGAAGCAATGTGTTTGTGTGGCTGAGGAGTTGGATTAGTCTGCAGGAGGGCCGATCATACACAGGGCATGCATTCTTTCTCTGCTCCTTGGCTTCCGCCCCTTGAGGACGGAAAAATGGATCCTAACCTTTGCAAAACATTTTGAGGTCCATCAGTGACAGCAAGTCCTGCCATAAAAGTTTGTTTACTCTAATATAGAGATGCTACAGAAAGGAAATCTCTCTTGTGGTTACTCATGGGATCTTCTGAATCACGTTTTTTTCAAGAAAAGGACGTTTTAGTTACCTTTATCACAAGACTTTAAATCTCCTTTGGAGGCTCCTACCCAAATATTTACACAACGGGTTTCCTAGGGAAGGCAGGCTGGCGTTTGTTTTGCTTTGTGCCATGAACTGCTCTGATGACTGCCCTCCTCTCTATTCATCTTCACTGTAACTCAAACATTGTCTCGGAGAATCCTATAAACTGTCTGTGACACAGCCCCAAAACCTTCACCATGCTCAGCTAATCCCTGTACAGCTGTCACTTTGTCACTAAATTATCACAACTGCCCACAGAACTGCTCCGTCCAACACAAACAGCCAAGGCGATGGGAGGAAACGTTTCCAAAGAGAACCTTTCCCTTTCAAAACGAAAAAATCCTCCTGGTGAAAGTGCCATCACACTAAATAACTCAAAGGCACCAAATGCAAATGCTATTTACAATGTCAGTTCCATAAATATACATGGCACGTTTCATTAGACGGTGACTGCAGGAATAAAGAAGAATACAGCGTGTTCTTCTTTGAATCACATCAGAAATTATAATTGGAGGCAGAATGTTTCCTAAACACTCACTGCCTGTACGGGAGGCAATTACTGTGCTGAATCCACAAAAATCTGTGTCACTCTGTCCACTGTTTGGACAGAGCTGCTGAAAGGCGATAGGGAGAGATGACAGCCCCCTGATTACACTAAACTCTTAGATTAAACATCCTGCTCCCACTTGACCACTTCTTACCGCCTTCTCATCCTGGCAACTCCTAAGCTGTCGAGAGAGGGAGGGTGGAAAAGCAGTGTGTTTTTGATGTCTGCACAGCTTTGTGCATGTGGCAGCACTTCACTTTGCTGAACCGGGGCCAGTCTGGCAAGCAGCTGCCTGTCGCACTGACCAGCACTGCCTCTTCATGTGCCCGCATCCATCTGCCATCTCCTGTCCCACACTCACACTTCAGGAGCTTGGAGGAATGGGCTATCTTTCTTTTTATGCCATGTGTTTGCAGAGCATCCTCCCTGTTGCTGGTCTGCATCTGCACCTAATAAATGTAACTGATGGTGGCTGGGATGAGGATGGCTGTGAGACAGTTCCTGGAAAGTCTGAGCTGAGTCTCGGGGCTGACCCTTGATGGGGACTTGGGAGAGGGGACGTGGCCACAGATGACTTTGCCCTCAGTGAGGAGCAGCGCTGGCTGAGCTCTGCCCTTGGGACCTGCTTGTTTTTGCAATCATAGAATCACAGAATCATTAAGGTTGAAAAGACTTCCAAGAACACCAAGCCCAGCCTTCAACCAAACACCACCATGCCCACTAAACCATAACGTGAAGTGACACATCTACTCGTTTTTCAAACAGTTCCAGGGATGGTGACTCCACTTCCCAGGAAAGCCTGTTCCAATGCTTAAATCTGGTCCTGTAGGTGTAACTCAATGGGAAAAATACCTAATGAGGAGGAGGAAGATAATTGTGGGTGCAAATCTAGTTCATCTGTCCCAGCCGTGGGGCTTGCCCACTGCCCTGCACTGGCAAGCACATCAGCATGGTCTGCAGCACTGCTCATGCCATCCTCTGCTCCAAGTCCAAAGCTCTCACACACACTCACTGCCCCTGCTCTTCCTTTTCACTAAAATGGGCAGTACCTGAGGCACCTGTGCCTCAGTGGCTTGAAGCTCCGTGGATGGGAGACAGTCAGGAGAAACTGCTGTTTCTCAATACAGTGCCCATTTCCACTATTTATTTCCATGAGTCTTTCCTAGATAAATGGTGAATAGTTTGTGTTGTTATTACTTATTTCAAGAGGGAGAAAAAAGATTTTATTTTGACCCAAGACTCCTGGCTTGTGAGCAGAGGTCTGTGTAGGCTGTCCTGTCTGTCAAGGTCAGTGACACAGTACAAAGCATGAGCTGAGCTTTCTGAAATAAGCCAGTAGAGAATCACAGAATGGTTTGGGTTGGAAGGGACCTTAAAGACCATCTAGTTGCAACCCCTGTGCCACAGGCAGGGATGCCACCAGTACATCAGGTTGCTCAGAGCCTCATCCAACCTGGCCTTGAACACTTCCAGGGATCGGGTATGAAGAAGTAGGAACCCATTAGACAATGCTTTTTCATTCAAATTTGTTCATGCTATTATTTCTTACGGGAAAGGCCATTTGGTGCTCTGGAGCAGGACAGGTTAGCTGTAAGCTGGCAGTTTTTTCTCCTGGGAAGGGTATCCCAGCTGTATTCTCAGGCATTTGTCACCTTCTAGCAGTACTTTGGTAAGAGAACTACGATGTTGCATATTCAAATAAACAGGAATAACCTTTTAAGTATTCCATTTCAAGGGAACTTGGTGGCAAATGGAGCTTTGAGGGTGAGAAGAAAGGCCCAAAGAGCCTCATCCAACCTGGCCTTTGGTGATATGTCATAGATATGACAATGGTGATATGAAGAGAAGTAGCCAATGGCTGATGCATAACCAGACCTCACCTTCTACAGCAGTGTGGGTTTCCCTGTTACGGAAGTGCTTTGAGGCTCTGTGAAATAACATGCACAGTCCACAGCTGGATTGACTGGCCAGAAAACAGAAGCTGACAGTGATGCAGCACCTCCCACAGGTTTGATAGGACCAGAGGAATGTATCGCGTGCAAGGCCTTTGGCTTTCCCTGTGAGCCTCTTTATCCCACTCCTTGAAAAATTAATGTCCTTTCCAATGGATTAGTAAACGGAGGCAAAATTGTCAAAACCATGGTTACAGATACAGGTCTTAAAACACTCTCCCAACCTGCAGGAAGGAAGTGGTGCTTGATGTTACCCATCGCACGGGGGATCTGCACAGGGATGCGTTTAAGAGGGGTCACATAAAGTGATGCGGCCATTTCTGCAAATACTCATTTGTCAGGAGAGAGGAGAACAGCTTCAGTAATTAGACAGCAAGAGTCCTGCTCGAGAAAGGAGGTGGGACAGTGTCAGCTGTGGTGTCACCCTGTCAGAAGCACCACTCGGATGCTGACAGGGAGCGATGGGACAAAAATTAAGGCCAGCTACAGGCTGAGTGACCTGGTGACTTCCCTGTTTTGTCTTAGGAGCTGACAAAGGAATTCCTGGCCTGCCCAGGGACTCCTTGCTTCCTCCACACAGCGCTTTCCAGCCTTGCTCGGGCTCCGGCATCACCCAGGGACATCTGCACAGGTTATTTTTCATTCTTCTCCTAAACAGCGCTCAGCAAAAATGCTCTGATTCAGCAAAGCCCATAGCTGTGTCCATAAATCCCCTTTATTTCAGTGTGACATAAGCAAGTGTTTAAGTGGCTTACTGTATCAGGGCTGAAATGAAAAACCGTCTCCTACGGTCCTTAAGTCCATTTACAACATCAAGCAATAACTCTCAGGCGAACTTTAAAGCCGGGAATGCCGCGTCTTAACCTCAAAACACTTGGTGCTTGAGCTGTGTAGTTAGGATGGAATCTAATTCCGATGCCGCGTTTGAAACCGAGCAGGGCATTACCCGGCAGATGCCTAAATCACCGCTCCGAGCGCGGCCGGCCTCCGAGGCCTGATTTCAGTTATATCCTGAGATAAGAAAGTCCTTTCCTGGACAGACCCGCTTCCTCACTAGAATGGAGCCTGTGCTGCTTTAGGTCACGTATTGTTTTCTTTCTTGAAAATAATACAGATCTAAATCTTTTCAAATACAAAGGGAAGAAATTCTTGCACCCTCCCTGCCTTCTGATGTTGAGGCAGGAGGAGAGGGCATTCCCAGTGAAGACTTTTTACCATGTTTGAGTCCTTTGCCCTTGTAATTCTTTCCCTTCCCTTTCTTGGCAAGGAAGGAAACCATTTGCCAGTTTAAAAATATACTAGCTTCCAAGAATTATCCCCACTATTTACAAGGCAGGAGTGGAGAGTGTAGGAGCTTTGATATGGTTGGTCAGATCATCCTCTGAGCTCTAGAGCTGAGGCTGACCACAGGGAGGTTACACAGTCTTCAGTATTATTTATTATTTTTAGTCTAGAGGATTCACTGGTCACAGATGCCTTAAACCTTACAGATTTGAAACCCCTTCCGCACACAGCAGAAGTGTGTTTTGATAAACCTTGACTCAGCTGGTTAGTTGTGCAGGTGGTTCAACATGGACACCTGCTTTGGGCCAGCATTTTTAGGTCAAGAACATGCCAGAGCTGTTAAAACTTTGCTTCAAAATGGGATCCTTTACCTGGCTCCTCCACTTTCACTTGGGAACCCCATGTTGCTCCTACAGCCCTTCTGCAAGTGCAGCAAGCTGGCTGCACTCAGTGATGGGTAAGGGAATAAATAATAAATAAATAATTGTGCAAATGAGGCAGCACAGCTGCTCCTCCTCCCGCCAGCTTGAGGCTCTTCCCTGCTGGCACCATTGCCAGGCAGATGAGTTTTGAATGAGTCAGGGGATGGGGCTTCCATCCTCTCCTGACACACTTTCCTGCACAGCCTCATAGAGCTGGTAGATCAGCTCCTGCCTGGAGCCAACAGCAAGTCCTGGTGAGAGAGGAAGAGCTGCAGTCCTGCTCGGAATTCCATCACTTCTTACAGAGCAGAAGATGAGCTGTTCACACTGAGGGCATCTTTAGGTCTGGTGAAACCACTTGATCCATATGAAACCATTACAGCCAAAGGACTGCATCCTATGGGAAGTGGAAGGGGAATGGCAAGGGCAGCCCACAGCCTCATCCCACCTTACAGACCTTGGGACTATTCATCCAGATTATGCTCTTCCTCTGTATGCCAAAGTAATGCCCAAAGACTGAAAAACTGCCACTATCTCAAGAAAAAAAGAACATTGCAAAAAACAGTCCCCCTCATACCTCTTTATTAAGACAACAGGTAGACAATCTTCCTTGCTGCCAGCTTCCCAGTTAACACCCAAAATAACTTGTCCTGTACATAAAACTCCTCCTGATCTAACTCAGACAAACTCTGTGAGCATCTTTATTTGGTGAGGTTTTCTTTTTTATTTTCCCCAGGGTGAACTTATTTTCTGGATAATAATCTCTTTATGGCAAGTTCTGCAGTTTCATCCCATGTTTGCACATTGCATACAAGAGCTGTGATCCATCATTTGGATTGCCAGTCCCTAAAGGAGCCCTAAGAAATAAGTATCAACAGCAGAGCTAAAATGTGAGGCCCAGAGGGAAAGAGGATAAAGGACCTCTGGTGTCTGCACAAGGACGAGCAGAGTGGTCCTGGGACAGGTGCTTGATCAACTTTTGTGCTTCCCCTGGAAGAGCTCTGTATTTACCCTGTTTGCCACGCACAAAGGACACAGCATGATCTAAGGGAAAAGGATCTAAATTATCTACGAGGGAAATCCTTTACCAGTGACACTCTGAAGCCTTTTATGTCACATCAACTTCTTTGCAAGGACTCCTGGTCACCTTCTGGTTCATTCCCTGCTACATTCTGCAGCAAACACTGTAAATCATCATAAGAAAATGACCACGCGGCAATAAAGTACATAGCAATAGATAATTACTATTATTATTATTTTTCCCAAAGATGTTAGCATGTGTGTTAATCTCTCCTACACCTGACTTTTTAAATACCTTGTAAACACACATAAAATTTTAATTCTTTGTACAGTTTCACATTCGAAACGGCGCGTACTTTCAGCAAAATGTTCCAGATATCACTTGTTTGTGCATGCAGACAGGGTGCAATTATATGAGAGATCCAAGTCTTGTGGGAACACATTTGCAGGAGGTTTCGTTTAGTTATAGAAGAAAACAGGAGGATTTATTTGCTATTGAAACTAATGTGATTTGCTGGGGAAAAAAAATCAATGTGGGTTCATAGGAAGATGACCAAAGTGACCCAAGGCAGGGGAAGTGATAGTATGTGTGAAATATTTTTAAAGGACAAATTAAGATTTATGGCTTGAAGTGTCCTTTTAGTGCTCATTGAGTGTTTTGTACCTACTGTATCATTAAGCACTGGGAGGTGTGAGTGGTGGTGGCCCTGATCAATGGAGCCAAGGCACTGGGCAGTGCATCACTCAGGTACTGTAACAAAGAGGGTCAATAGAGAGCGCTGAGCAGTGTTATATATAACACATAATAGAAAACACACTTACAAAAGTCATTCCAGATGTGGGGAAAAAAAAATTGCAAAATGTTAATCTGTGCACAGAACTGTTGGGTTTGGTTTTTTTTTTTCTTGTTGTTTTGAATAACACTCCAAGAACTGATATGCTTCCAGTGGGAAAATATGTCACCGGGTTGTTTCCAGCCACTGCTAATCAGCAGGTTTGACACACATTTGATGTCGAGAGCCAGGGCTGTGGCTGTGCCCAGGCTGGGCGGCCGCCAGCGGTTCTGCCTGAGCAGCAGCAGCTGACAGGGTCAGTGCAGGGTGGGCATCATCCCCCAGCTGGGTTTCACAGGCAGGATGGGGTGAGTTGCAGAGCACATTTGGAAGACAAGCAGCTGACTCATCCTCAGAGATGCAGGTGTTTTCAGAAACCAGAAGTCTGGTTTGACCCTTGCTGCCCCCACGTCGTTCCCAAGCGCATCCAGTGCTGAGCGGGGCAGAGCTGGGGCTGCAGGGCTGGGACATCTCCCATGGGCTCTGCCTGCACACCCTGCATGAGGGGCAGGAAGGGGTCCTACCTGCCTTCTCCAGTCCTGACAGCTCCTGATGCCCAACACTTGTGTGTCTGGTGAGGACCAGAGCTCAGACTAGCCCCACTCCGGGCTCAAGCAGGGAAAACAACTCTCAGGACACAGCCTATGCTTTTACACCCCCATTCATTGCCTGACTAACGCCAGGATCTTGTACCACCTGTATTGAGAATTCTTTGGCTACTGGTGAGCAAGACCAGGTCATCTCTGCATCAGGGCATCTCATGACATACTAAATATGGACAGTCTGTAACCTCTGCATCGGAGAGACGTGGAACAAACACCTCAATACAAACTTGTTTTTTACCATATGCCTCTGCTTTTTAAGAGCCAGGGAAGGATGTTCCTTTCTGCAACTAAACTCAGCAGCTCTTTAGTACTATGAAGAATCGATGCAGAAGAGTTATGGATGGGAAGAGAAGAGAAGAGGGAGCAGCCTGATGCAATGTCTGCAAACTCAGCGGCTGGATCTGATACTCCTGAGCCCGAAGCTCCCAGGATTCAGTAGATTCAACACCCATTTCGGAGCAGCCTTCTGCCATGTACACAATCAGCTGTGCCTGTGAGAGGGGACTGAGAAAGTGAGGACACGGCCCGGCACTGCTGGATTTGCAGATTTCCCTCAGAATTGCCATCAGCACTCCTAGAACATTTCAGAAGGCATGTTCCTTGGTGCAAAACAAAGGCAAAGCAGACTTGGTGCTTCCCTGCAGTTCTCCCTCGTCTTGGTGAGGAACAAATCTCTTTTCCCAATTCCCATCACCTCCTCCAGCACAAGCCCAAGTGACACCTTTATTGACCGCATAACCACCCCAGCAGGGATGCAAAGCATCCCAGGGAGCCCAGACCACTTCAGACAGAACTTTTTTTGCTTTTGGATTTTGCAGTTCAGAATTGCAGAAGATGGTGGAAGTCACCTTCCAAATTTATTTTCCAGCACGCTTCCACGCTGGGGGAGGATGTGTGCATGCACAAAGGAAACACTGTGTTTGATTACACATCCCCTAAATCATCCCTGTCCCCTTGCATGCCCCATTTCACCAGGAAATGAGTGTGTGAGCAAACACGTGGCAGCCACGTGTTGGGATGATGGGTGTCTTCACAAAACCCTGGGTGGGGGTAGCCAGGAGAGACACTCTCCATGCACAGCAAGGACAAAATCATGTTTAAATGTGGAAAAAGCTCTATCCACACTTCCCTCTCTAGGACAGGTGCCACGTTTCAGGTGCCACGTTTCAGGTTCAGATTTTGTGCTGCCTTTCCAAGCTGCTCACTTAATGCAGCAGCTTTCCATCCCCTGCTTGTCCTGCATAAACCAAGGGTCAGCCCATGGCTGCTCCACTATCTGCAAAGCACTTCCCTGTGTGAAATAATTCAGCTGGGAAGGCTGGGATGCAAGCAGTGCTTACAGCGTGTGTGGTACAGCTGCAGCCACGTTCAATCTCACACGGCCAGGAAACCCAAACAAGGGTGGGTTTATTTTGATTGGGAGATCTGGGGACTTCTAAGAAGAAAAATAAATAAATAATCGAAACACTAGAGCCTGAGCCTAGTGGGTTGGCAAGCCCAACAGCCATTGTCAAAATGTTAGGCGTTACGTGTGGAAGTGTACATAAAAAGGATTTCTCTAGCCAAAATAGCAATATCAACCTCTTTTTGGTTTGCAGCTTTCTAGGAGATTTTCATTGGACCTTTTTACAGTGAATTTAAGTAAAAAAATGTCACCTACCTTTTTTCCTGCCTCAATGACTTTTTCTAAAGATCACTTCACTAAATCACACCTCATCCCACCAGAGCAGGCAGAGGGTGAAAAGAGCATTTAGCTACCCATTAGTGATCTTTTCTTGAGGGTGGGGATGCAGTAACTGTTCCACACTACGTGAAAATGTCACAGAGAAGCTCAGGACAACAGCAGAAGCATTGTCTATCTGTTAGGAAAGGAGCAAAGTGGGTTGTAAGCAAGAACATTGCTGATGGCACTGGAAATCAGATGGTCCCAACTCTTCTGGCCTCCTCTGGACTTTAAGGCTGGGCAAGGGCTGAAGTCCCAGCTCACGCCACAGAGATGCACCCAGGGTATCTGGCACCAGGCTTGGGGCCTCAGAGGACTATCACACAGCCATGAAGCAGAGATGCACTGGGAAGGGAAGGTACCTCAGGGTCTTCTACTTTTTTTGGCAGGCAGCCTACTAGAGCCAAACATAGGCAAGGAGTAAACCTTCAGGCTGACATCAACTCGTGAGTAGGTGGAGTCCAAAGGTGACTTAAAGCAGAGGAGACAGGATCAAAACTTGTGTGCTTGCTATTCATCAACATGAAAGTGCTCCCAGAAGCTCAGAACTGATCAAATATCTGTCTGGGGTCCCTTCTCAGTGTCAGATCAGAGAGAAAAGCAATCAAAGTAATTTTTGGTCCTTGACAAGGTTCATCCCCAGAAAAGTAGACGGGGGCTCCAACTCATTGTGCAGACTCACAAAATTGTGGCACATGGCACATACTGAGATTTACAGGAGTGCTAGGGATTGAGTTACTGTAAGCCTGGGAGCAGAAGAAATGCCAGTGGATGTTGTTAGTTGCAGTGGTCCCTGCCATGCTGGGCAATGCACTGCTGGCTTAGGGAACCTGAGAGAGGCTGGGACAATTTGGGATTTGGAGCTGGAGGAGGCCTGTAAGCAATTCCATCACAGCTTAACCTTGTCAGACCTTGCTGCCTGCTGGGCTGCTGTGCTCTGCTTGCACTGGGGCTGCAGGGCAATTCTCTCCTCCAGCTGCTGGAAGGAGCAAGCCAGCAAGGATGACTAGAGACTGGCATTGCTGAGTGACCTTGGAAACCAGCTGTGCACCTCATCCTGTGATGAAGCAAGGGGACCCCAGGGAGCCACTGTTACCTGCTCTGATGGCTGATCCCATAACACTGCGTCCCCCCAGCTTCCCAAGAGACAGGGCATTTGTGGGATGGCTCCCACCTAGATGGAGATTTTGGGTGCAGCTCAGAGAATGAGGAACCCTGATTTCCGTAAACCCAGAGCGTTTTGAGTAAAGGACACCAAGTTTCCTGAGAGCTGAGCGTAAGTGTGGCCCTGTGCGTGACAGCAGCCTTTGCTTGTCCCAGCAATACAGCTCACAAGAAGTGGGTCATACAGTGCCTTTGTGCATCTTCAGGGGACACCACTAAGCCCTGACCCCAAATTTGGTTAATGCTGGATCAACACGCTCCTTAATACCTTCTCCGTGTGTCATCCCTCTTGCAGTGCATGACCCTTCCTTCAAAGTTCTAACAGACTGCAGCTTGAGACTTCAGTGACTCCCCAGCCCCTTTCCAATTCTCCCTAAATACAGCGTTTTCTCCCTCATCCATACATGCAATTTTACTTTGTCTTTGCTGTCTGTTAAGCTGTACTCAAAACTGATCAAGCCTTCTGCTATTACTCACACAGTAACAGCAACAAAGGGGATATCTACCACAGTAATTACCTGTAACGTGTGGGACTAGACTCCATGACTTGGGAAGTCTTTCCCAGTCTTATGTCCCTCTTAACAACACCCAGTGCACTAGCTGAAGCTCTTGACCTGGCTAAGCAGTTTGACAGGATCCCTCTCTGCACCAGGTGATGCTGCACTGCTCTATGGCCCTGAGCAACCCAATGCTGTGACCACAGGTAGCATCGAATATCGAGTTTTTAATACAATAACCAGTTCAGACGTGCAACAACAGGACCACCAGAAATAATCTACCAGGAGACACGAGTAGATTGCCCAAAAGGGTTGTGAGTGGCTCACTGGTGCATCTACGCTCAAATTACAGCAGAGATCCCATATTTTTAGCCTGGGTGTTTAAAACAGAAATTCATTTCAGAACAAAATGTTTATTTGACATGTGCATAAATCCACATGCTATGCCCCACTGGTACACTTCTCCCTTCTGTGGGAATGGATCACACAGCGTGATGGATGAGCAACACCAACTCTTTCAGCCTGTTTGGTCCTCTGAGGGACACAGCTGACCTTAGCAGCAGCACAAGGTGGTACTGAGCTGAAGACCCTTCAAAATATCCCCTCTTATACTAAGAAGCAATAAATCCTTACCTCCTCATGGTTTCTGCCACAGTCCCCTTGCTCAGAAGCACAGCTGGGCTGCAGAAACCACCCCACAAGCAGCTCGCCCTCCTGCAGAACATGGCACATACCTGCCTGGCACCGATGCTGAAAACCACCTTCCTTCAAATATTAATCTTTGGAACAGAAAAGGCTACCTGTAACTTGTGCCAGGAAGGTCGAGCCAAGCAGCTCTGAGCCACCAAGCCGAGCTGGCACCCCATCTCCCAGCCAGGGTCAGCATCGTGGTCCATGTGAGTGTGCAGGCAGCAGCCCCCCTGCGGGCCCTCTGCCATCACCCCAAGGAGAAGGGGATCAGCCTGATGGGTTTAGCTCCATCGGGATTTCTGTGGTGCCTGGCAGGCAGTTCTAGGCAGGGAAGATGGCACAGACACCCACGCCGGTAACAGTCCCCTCCATGCATGCGTGGGGGATGCGCATCAGACCCCGGGGGCCAATCTAGAGGGAATCGGGTCCGAGACACCCCGATATGCAGCTGGCGCTGGGCAGAGCCAGGATTCAACCTCTCCCGTTACCCGAGCCACGGGGAAAGCCCGGCTCAGCCGAGCCCGTGAAGCGCAGCGCGCCGGCACAGGCACCACACCCCCTTCGCCGGTGGAAAGGGCGAGCGGTGCCGGGGTTTTTGTTCAGGACAATGTTTTAAAATCCCAAACCAAACCAACAAGCTGTGAGTTCAGCTTTCCCTGCGACCTGACTTGCCTGGGAGAGATTCGCTAGATCGCTCTGCATCTGTGTGTGCTGTATTGCTAAACCGCTGCCAGGGCTATTATTAGAAACAATTGTCTCTCCTGGAAATTTTTATAGAGAGGTTAGAAACAACTTTTCTCCTGCCCTCCCCATCAGCCAGCGGGTAACAATGCGGCCAAGAACCCTCCTTACGCGGAGCCTGTCTGCAAGGCGTGCATGTGTACTCCCATACAGGCACAGTTTGGAAGCAGAGCGATACATTTGTCTTTTCTAGCCCGGAATCCTGAGCAACTTTTCTATTCCTGATTAGGAAAAGGTGCACAGGGGAAAGGAAAAACAACCCGGGGGCTTTCCCCTTAGCGAAGCCCCCGGGTCTGCTTTAAACTTGCTGCAGCCATTTGGGAAGGGAAGGAGCAGTCCATCTTGGCAGTCAGTGGGGACAGGCAGCCAGATTGCTTGGGAAGGGGGGAAGGAATCAGCACCGGCTTCTTTCCCCCCACACACACCGTCTCCTTCCCCCAGCCGCCGCGCTCGGCTCCGTTACTCGCCCACCGAATTCAAGGGTTTGGGGTTGGGTTTTTTATTTTTGGAAAGGACAGGGAAAGCAGCTGCAGCCCACATTTCTCTCCGTTTGAGGTAAATGGAGGGAGGGGGCGTGGAGCAGCCCGCACACTGCGGCTGGGCTTTCCCCGGGGGCCGGGGCTGGAAGGGGAGCCCCGGCCCGCCTCGCCGCCCCTCCGCAGACAAAGACCCCGTTACCTTCTCCCGCTGCCTCGGCGGCCCCGGCGGCCCCTCAGCTCCGAGCCCGGGGCGAGCGCATCCCCGCCGCACCGCGTCTCCAGGCCGCGGCTCTACCGCCCCGCATCCATCGCCCACCTCTCCGCCGCGGGGTGCGCGGGATGCGCGGCCCTTCCCTCCGCTCGCCGCCACTCCCGGCCGCTCCTAGGGCCGTCCCATCCTCCCTGCCGGGATGCCGGAACCCTCCTTTCCCCCTTCTTCTTCCCTTTCCCCGCCTGCCGGCCCCCGGCGCCCGGCTCCTGCGCGGCCGCTGCCGCGCTGCGAGGCTGCGAGGCTGGAGCCGGGGAGGGAGGAGGAGGAGGAGGGGGAGGGGGAGGAAGGAGGAGGAAGGAGGGAGGAGGGCAGCGAGCAGCAGTTGGCGCTGGGTCATGTGAAACAGATGAACCCGGCTGGGGCCTGCCAACATCTGGGCTTCCCCTCGCCTCTGGGAGAAGGATGAAGGGATGAAGGATGGAAGGGTGCGGGGTGGCGGTATTCATCCCCCCTGCCCACGCGTGCACACCTTGAGATGATAAGGGAGAGGGGCGAGAGCAGCAGGGATGCTCCGAGCGGAGCCCCGGCTGGAGGCAGAGAGGGGCAGCGCGGGCCCCGGGCACCCATGGAGCTGGAGACAGAGCAGCTCCTGCGGGGCTGAAGCCCTGGGGAAGAGGTTAGCCTCCCTTCTGGTGATTTTTCCCCCTTGCTCCTGGCTGGGTGAAGCGTGCAGCTTGTGACGGTGTAAAAGAGTGGGGATGCTGCCCAGCAATAGAACATCTCTACATATTGCACTAGAGTAGCCCTCATGCAAAGGTGTCACCATTAAATTAGATCAGTCAAGAAAGACAATGTGTGGGCCTCCAAGAAGTGCTGATTTATTGATTTAAACATACACAGCATGAAGCACCCACACCGTGATGCCTGTGGTTAAAGCTCTGACTTGTTCCGCTGCTTTGCCTCCCCATCACTATTCTCTTTCTGAGACTGGGGTTATTCCCACCAGGTAAAAACCTGAGGCAGCTCCTGTGCCTTGCTCTGGAACAGCCTGGCTGGGAAGAGGTTTGCTTTGGGAGGGAAGGTGTGGAGGTGAGCACTTTCCTTCATTTGTTTTCAGCTGGCATTCATACCACCATGAGGATGCTCATGGTGAGGGTGGATCTGGAGTTTACACGGGATACAGGAAATTTCCCTCTTTGTCCCACGGGAAGATGACAAAATCATTCTCCTGACATGGTGGTGGAGAAGGAGTGGAATGTCTCGTTTTAACTGGGGGTGTTACTGGGTTTCATCTGCTGGCAGACTCGAAGTCGAGACCATGAGTCTTTATGTACTCTCTGGACATAAAGGGGCAGGTGGGCTGTGAAGTCCTTCTGGGTACAGTAACCAAATGCTAGAGCATGAGCACAGTTCCCTCTCCTGTTTTTAAGGGCACAGCCATAAACCCAGAGTTGTGTATGAAGCCCCAGGCAGGCTCACCCGTCCATCTCGCTCCACCCAAGGGGATGGCTTTGTTTGAGGGGATAAATACTGAGGCAGTTCTGACCTCTGGCTGCTGAGGGTTAAGGCCAAGTAGTTAAGGTGGCCCAGCTCTGCTCTGGAGGTGATCCCAAGGTCAGGACACAGAGGCAAGAAGCAGCAAATATATCCATCCCTGCTGAAGGAAATGCACGTGACCATTGCAAGGGTAAAGATTGTGGTTTTATGGGTTCATCTAATCCACATGCAGATCTAGCCACTGAAGTGACCCTGAGGGGTAAACCACCAGAACACAAACTGCAAAACTTCCTGGAATTTTAAACCTACTAATTTCAGAGAAAGTTAAAACTTCAAGTTGCCTCCCAAGTGCTGTTCTGCTCTTTCCTTCATCAGAGGTCACAACATAACTCAAGCAGGTCCTGTGTGCAGTGCTGAAGAAGAGCATGAAAGCCTGAACCCCAGCAGTGGTGCAGTCCTGACCTTGATTAGAACTAGCAAGGAAAAATCATCTTCCCACGCTGATTTTCCCTAAAATAGGAGGTGAAGCTGCTTCAAAGGTGCACTCACCATACAGGTGCCTGCTTGTGCTTGTTGCTCTCTAGGAGTATGCCAAAGCCATGGATTCTGCCCTTGGGGTAGGATGATCCTTCAACTAGCAAAGCCTCAAGGCAGTTTCCCCGCCCATTGCTCTATGGCACACGTTGCCCCTCCAGGTAACTCCTGGCAGGATCTGCATCCAAACCCAGAGCAGACCCAGGATGTGGTGCAGCTTTATTCACCTGGTGAAAAAAGAGCTTTCCTGGTAGGTTAAATAAGCAGCAGCAGAGATTGGAAGCCGCTAACTGGAAAGTAATTTGCTTCATGCATAGCAGCAAATACTGGAAAGCAAAGTTCACTCTGCCCAGAATTGTAATGTTCAGCTTTCAGGGCAGGTGTGGGGAGTTTCATCACACTTAGCTTGAAATTACCAGCTCCCTACAACAGTCCAGTCTCTTCCTTTGGCACAAAACAGGCTTGGGTTTTGCAACAGTTTGGAGACAGCAAGAGAGCATCTTTACTCATGCCACCTGTTACAGTGGGGTGTGCCCAAAGAGCAGTTGGACCCTCATACCTGTGAAACCTAAAGCTGTGTCTTCCTCATATCTTTTGTGAGGAGATGACCTCACCATGAACAACACTTACCCAAAAGGAAGTGCTTAACATTTCCTGCAATGGTGGGAGACATTCCTGCTACATTTCCTTTATCCTCTAATCCATGAAGCAACATTTGTAATAAAAATACGTTGCTGGTCTGAGTGAAGATGACATCCTCTAGGCACCTGATGGAGTTAACAAAGGTCTTAGAAATGTGAACTGTTGCTTATAATGTGGAAAGACAGTGGAGTATTGTCCTTGCCAAGAGCTGGTTATGATGTCTTAATCAGAAAGAGTGATTTTTCCCCAGAACTGGACAAGGATTTTGCCCCAGCTCTTCTCATTCATTCATTGTACCCTGCTTTCCTAGAGAAACTGGCCAGATCTGGGTTTCTTCCCCGGTAAAAAGTTATTCCTCTCATGCACATTCCTCTCTAAATTTCCCAGTTATAATTCAGCAGCAGCAGCAGCAGCAGCAGCAGCAGCAGCAGCAGCAAAAGCCCTTTTCTTCAAGGAAATTCCATAATCTCACAAGGTCTCTGGGGCTGGCACTACCCAAACAATACACCCTGGTAACAAACATCCAGTCTGGAGGCAGCAAAGCTGCTGTCATTGCAATGATTAGAATCTGGGAATGGCTGCACTTCTTCCAAGCTGGTTCCTATCATGGCAAGTCCCAAAAACAGAACAGCAACCCATATATTTAACTCTGACATACACAAAGTCCAGCTTCCAGCACCCAGATGCCTCTGTGCCAAAATAAAAAACATGCTGATTCCTTTGTCTTGGTTCCTGATAACAAAGCTAGGAGGAAACACCATGGCCTTTTGCTGGAGAATTGCTGTTGACAATTCATTCCCACTCTCGTTAGCAAAGATTAAAGAACCAAAATACTTTGCAGGGAACGTGGTGATAGGACTGTGGGTGCCATCAGAATGTGTGAGCTGTTACATGAACATTTCTAGTAGTTTCAGAAAAGCTTAATGAATACTGTCTACCCCCAGAACCGCATTAATTAGCACTAACGGGCTGGAGGAGATGTCGTGTCATGAAGTAATATTCACACTTACTCCATGATTTGCATCCGTAAGAGGTGCAGTGCTTTACAGAAGTCAATGTCATGTCCCCCATATGGTACATCTGAAGCCCATGGAAGGTGAGGAAAATGCTTTCAAAGAACATTCAGGATTTGCTGAAGGTATCTAACTGCCTGCCTCCCTGTGGGAGGTGTTCAATGGCCTAACTCTCATTGATTGCACAACTCTTAACTCGTAATATTTGAGTGGCAGTAAAAGATTAAAAAGCCTCAAAACTTAAAAAGCAACATGGGCCTAAGTAACTTGGGAGCTGAAATCCATTTCCAGAGATGATATAAGCTGTTAGGCACACAAATTTCACTGTAAATCAATGCAGCTGACTTATTGTAGCCATGACAAAGGTCAGCCAGACCTAGAAAATGAAATGTCGGGTTAGCCTATGGGTTAATTCAGGTGGTCCCTCTGAAATTCGTGGTATAAAAGGGTCTTAATGCTCATGAGCTCTGATGTAGAGCTCGAGAAAGATGCGGTGGTGTCACCTTTTTTCATACAAAACAATCTGTATCCTCCACACACTGAATATGCCTCAATATTGGGAGGTAGAAAAGGGACTGACGTAACCCAGTTGGACATCCAAGCCACCAGGCTGCCCTCATCCCCTTCCATGGACCAGGGCCAGCAAACGAGAGATGCAGGGTTACGTGTGCCACCACCAAGCTTGTCCCCATTGCTCCATTTTCCCCCGTAACAGGTTTTGATGAGTTATGACCTTGTGACAATTCATGCTGAGGACTTTGGAAACCACGGGGATCTCATTCAAAAAAGTAAAATGCAATTACTCAGGAGCAGAACCTGAGTCAAAACTGGATCTGGACCTGTAAACCATGGGAGATAGGGCACATGCAACACCCACTGTCATGGCACAGCGCACTTCCGACCGGGAAGATCTCCAGGTTTACTGGGTGAACCACAAGATGTCTCTAGTTAAGCCTTTCACAGAAACACTTCCCTTCTGAGATGAACTGTTGGTGTTATTCCCATGTCATGCTTTCATTAATTTCCAGGACAATCCCTTAAGTAATTGGGGCACAAAAGGCGGGGGGAAAGGGAGAAGCAGGACTTTAGCTTTGGACAAAATAAGCCTCCAGGGTGTCTGATTAATTTTCACACAGACTCTACTTAAAGGATCTCAGAGAGCTGAAGAGGGAAGGAAGCAGACCTCGACGTTCCCAAAGAGCTGGTGCAATAAATCCTCCCTTCATTAGGCAAGGAAAGTGCATGCTGGCAGGATTATTATGCAGGGAAGCAAAGCTCGGTCCTCATGAGGCAGCTGAAACGGATGGTGGGGACAAGCCAACTCCAGCTGGTTGGTGCTATGACCCTGGGCTGGCAAATCCTGCCTGCTGCCTCCAGCTCCAGCCTGGGGCTGGTGTGGAAAGGGACAGGAGTCACGTGTGAGTCGCCTGTGTCCCAGTTAGCTCCGGGTAATCCCGGCATCCAAGAGGCCAAACAAAGCAAACAGCTCAAGTGTGCATAAGGGACCAAAGAGGAGGCGGGTGTGCCACCAGCCCTCCCAGGGTCACCCACGACTCAATGGAGCGATGCTGGAGAAAGGGGCCATTCTTGCAGTTCCCTCCTCTCTGCACCCACCTGCGTCTGGGACCGAGGAGAAGAAAGAAGAAAATCTTCCTGATGGAACATGCTGTGAGCCATGCCTGTCCTTGCAGGAGGAATAGGAGGGATGAGGGATTCGCCTCCTTCATGGAGGTCAGGTCCTCACGAATCCCTTCTCCCATGGGGTAGAGGGGACACGTTGGACTGTGCTTCCCTTTTCTTCAGAGCTGAGCAAAGCTCTGCCTCAGAAACTTCTTCCTATTCCCAGAATATTGCCTTTTTCACCTGAAATGGCCTGAAAGCAAACCAATGCAGGAAGGAGCAGACATGGCAGGGGCCCCTTCCATCCATGAAAAGGTATGGGTGTTGGCAGGAGATGGAGAGGCCTTTTCCCAGGGGAGGGCCAGAAGCTCCAGAAGATGCTCATGGTGCTGGCAAAGGGCACTGTTTGCCTGGGGGAGACCTGGAGAGAGGCTCTCAGACCACCAGCATGGCCACAGTGCAGGCAGAAGTAAAATGCAACTAATAAGAGAAAATCTCTTTGATCCAAAGGCAAGTGAACAACCTCATCCATGCAGGGGAAGTGGTGAGCAAATGGCAAGTGAGTGAATGTCAAGAACCTGAGAACAAGGCTGGAAAAAGGCAAAATTATTCTCCCCCACACCTTCCTCAGATGCTGCAGTCGACTGGTGCCAGTGAAAGTCTGCCAGAAGCCTTCTTTGATGCCAAAAGGCAGCACAGGTAATTGTGAAGGACATCAAATGAATCAGCTGAGCGAGCCAAGCCCAGAAACGTGCCTCCTGTTAGGCAAAATCTACATGTACTTCTTGCACTGAGCTACATAATGAAGTGCTTTCTTTTGCACAGAGGAATAAACTAAACTCATTTGTTTGGCTTTTGGTACTGAAATAGCCTTTGTACTTTGCATTATTTCAGATTTGAAAAAATATTTTTGTAGTTTTACACTGCCTCTACTGAGGATTGCAAAATTTACACCAGTGGAAAAGCTTCTATTTCACATTTTGCAGAAAATCCTGAGAAACTTTCAAAATGACACTGAAATAATCATTAAAAGCTTTTTCTAACTAAATGTAGCAAAAATAAAAAGCCACTTAGACAATGTTTCAATACATAACTGCAGCTTTAAGAAAATGGCTCAGGAGATACTAAAAGTGACACAGTAAAATGACAATTTTAGCAATTGAAATAAAAAGTACTGTAAGCTTGCTTTCCAATTTCTGTCACTTTTTGGTTATACTTTTTTATTTCTTAGAGTGTTTTTTCTCTACTCCACTGCTTGCCCACCAAACAAAATCAGGGAAAGCTCCTGTAGGTGTTAGTAGGGGGTAGCCTAATTTCAGATGCAGGTGTGGTTTTTCAGGTAACCTTTTCTTCTTATTGAAAGTTTTTCACTATCTCTGTAAGGCAAGATCATTACCTAAGTTGAACAGATGGGAAAATGGAGTCATAGAGAGATCAATTTACCTGGGTAAGATCCTGTACCAAATTGGGCACAGAGAGAGAGAGAGAGAGGGACAGACGTAGGAATAAATCACAGGCCTTGTGACACCAAACCCTTTGTGCTGGCTCGAGACCCCTCTTCTTCCCCCAGCTAATGAATCGGTGATTAACAAAGGCTGCTCCATTTCTGACAGTTTAATCGGTGATTCCTACTTTACGCTTTGGTTCACTTTGGCTTTTTTTAATCTTTATGAGGCAATCCCCTCAAAGAGGGGAAGTGAACAGAAAATAAATCTTGGAGCAAGTAAGCCCTCATGTCATAAAAGTGCAGCAAACAGATATTATATGTCAGAAAATATTTATCTGACCAATAATGTTTGCATTTAGACCCAGTCAATAACAAACACCCAAATTACATTTAATATGAAAACATTTTAAATGGACTCATCTCTTCTAAATAAACATAGCACTAGTCATAATGGTGCTCTGCTAGAGCAAAGGCTCAGTGTTACTTGATTTATTGTTTGACTTGAGTCTGATTGCTGTATATCTGATGTCTTTGGGAGCATGGGGTTCTATTGCTTGTCTGAAAACTATTTCCTTTTCATTACTGACACACACCAGGAATAAACCCCAGCTCTCCTGATACCCTGTCCAGGGTGGTTACCACAAGACTATTAACCCTCAGCTAAGGAGACTGAAGGGTTTAATGAGTTCACACCACAAAGGCTGCTCATTTCCTCTCCGTACACAGTGGTGGCCTGGTTTCTGAGCACCCCGGGGTCTGCACAGTTTGCTCCAAACTGTGATGTCCCTGTGATGTCTAACTCGGTTTGCATGGGCCACACAGATCCAGAGCTGCTAAAGACCAGCCCTTAGAAGGGCAGGAGAGCCTGGAAGTGTCCCAGTGATAGGACTCAGCAGTCCTTGCTGGCTGCTGTTTGGGACAGGAGTGTCTTGGGTATTGATGCCTCTGAGGACTTTCTATGTTTTTAATCTACTGACTAACAGGCCTTGCAGACACATGTGAGGCTGTAGGATAAGAGGCATAGATATTTCTCCCCAAAAAGAAGAGATGAGAATCTGAAATTCTTAAGTCCTGGGGAGGTCTCAAACCACAGAGCCTCTGCATTAAAAGGGTGAACATCTTACCTAGCAGCTGTGGCTTCAAAGATGCTCCCCTCTCTCAGCTTGTCATCCCCTGCTCCATTTTTACAGGAAAGCATAGCTCAGCATGCTGATTCATAAAAAGTCATCATTATACATCTAATCCCCACTTTGAGAACATCTGTAACCCGGCTGACACCACCTCAGAGCAGGATTTTCAGGCAAGATGTGGGATTTGCGCTGTAGCACCTTTTCCCCATGACCACCCTAACTGCTGGTGGTGGGAAACAGGAGTTATTTTGTCTCTGAAGACTGATGAGCTCCACTGAACGTCTCAACTACCAAAAACCCAGTACTTGATGGTACTATAGTGGTAGTTTCTGCAGTTCCATAGTGTTGTTGAGTTTTTGGGCTAAGGAAAACTAGGTGCCTGTCTTTCAGATGGAAAAGGTTGTGATTATGGTTGAATCTGTTCTCTCCCACCTATCTCTCAGTGACATTTTGGCTTGTATTATCCCTCTCTCTTCACCTATAACCTGAGTTTGGTCATAACACGCTTCTCTCTGTCCTAAGAAGAGTGTGAAGTGTAACTCATTAAACCCTGAGAGGTAAATATAGATATCAGACATAACACAGGAATCAACTATTGTTAAAGTGATACCTTTTGCAATGGCTCTTCGGGCTTGTTTCATTTAAAAAATGGCAAGAAATTATATTCAGATTAGATACAGCAGCATGTTCCACTGGTCAGAAAGGATACCTGGCAATTAAGCTATACAACAAACTCACTAATATTTGAGGTTTGGCTTTGCAGGAACACTGTGATGGTGACTGTAGTCTTTGTTGATAAGATTTTGAATACATTGAAAGCATTTTCATATTAAATGTGTTGGAAGTGCTGTTATTAAAGCAATTGAACAGGCTTGAACACAGTCATGGTTGGTGAAATACATATTTTCAGGCAAAACAAGAATTTCTGTAGCAATTCTCATGGAAAGCTGTATGGGAGTAGGAGAGGAAATAAAACCCAAATGCCCCACAGTCCCCCATGTTTGCAATCACTGCTTAACTGCAACTAAATACAAATAAACTGCACCTCCAAAATTGGGACAAACACCTGCAGTGGGAGTTGACTGCATTCCTACATTTTCCTTTGCATATTCAAGCTGTAACAAGGGAAACCAGTGATAAAAGGCTCTCCTGTGCCTTGTCTGGAAATTGCTTAGGAGCCACCACGATGGATGGTGACAGGGCTGTGCTGCTCTCTGGGGACCATGGCTTGGATGTCCCCATCTGATGGGCAGGTGGCTGGAGTAGGGTCACATGTTCCCCCAGGTTAGGACCATCTCAGAGGGGCAGTGATGCTATTTCCCCACTGTAGCTCAGGCTCCTCGTTTAGACCAGTGCTAATTTTCCTGTCCCCTGGCTCAGAGTCAGACACTTCTGCCCCTCCTCCTCGTCCCAGAGACAGCTGCCTTGCTGCAGTGACAGTGACCTTGTGATCTGAGAGTGCAAGGTTGCCAAATCTCATGATAGATGACATTTTTCTGAAAACCTGCTCTTCTGAGTTCAATCCAGAAGGTGAAGGGGAATAGACCCCAACTCTACACATTTTATTAATTCCATTATTTTAAAGCAGTCTTAATATTTTTGAACCTTAGTAATTTTGAAAACAGAGTGTGTTCTTCTGGTTAGAGTCAAGGGAATAGTCTGATATATTAACATAAACCTTTTACTGTATGGTGATGAATATTTGCATATGGAAGACTTCGTCCTAATTAATTTTATAATGACAGTAACCAGTTTTCATATAATTTTTCTGGTTATTGTTTTGTGAGGGGACTGCTGTACTTGGAGGCTTCCAAAAGCTCAGCTGCCAGCTTCATGTGAAGGGAGGACTGAAATAAATGGGAAATAAATGAGAGAAAGATGAACAAAGCCAATAGTTAAAGGGTCACAGCGGCAACTTCTTTGCAGGAGAAAAACATTAATTAAATGTTCTTTCTCCATAACTTGCTTGGAAACACAGACTGAAAAGCTGACCTGGGTGGTCTTGTCTCAGAGGAGTTAAAGGAAAGATGTTTTCTTTGTGCAGAGGGGCCTGGAGAAATAGGCACAAGTTTTTCCTGCCCCAAGTGGGATAAAAGAGTCAAGTGTGGGAACAAGTGCTGGGAAGCAGAGAGGTGGGCAGAAAATGGGCAAAATGCTGCCTATAAAACTGATCCTGGAAGTCAGCAGTGCTGGCACCAATCAAGAGGGCAAGTTGTTAGTGAGGGCTGGCAGTGGGATTTGTGTTGCTGATGACACAACACAGTGGCTGTGTCCCAGTGCCTGGGACAAGCCTTCTTCTGGGCAGGGCCGTGCAGCATCAGCCCAAGTGAACTGAGCTGGGAAAACACAGTCATTAACTAAATGCTACCACCGTTATCATTCTGAAAAATAATTGAGAATGGCAAAGTTCCCAACACCTCCCAGTGCTCTCTACACAGGTCTCCGCAGCAGCAGGGCACAGTGTTTTCTTTTTTTGTAGTCACTGTTCCCCTTTTCCCTTTTTATGGCTGTTATTACTGGAATTATTGCTGTGCAAATAGGGTGTCTGTCTATGTGAAACATTGAAGTTACAGTTTCCCTCGTAGATGGCAGTGTAAATTATTACATGGGCTACCCTATAATCTTTGGTCATGTTCCACAGCAAGGTAATTGATTCCCAAGTCACTAAAGCTAACTAACATGACTGTAAATCTAACGCTTGAGCAGTGTTTGCTATTAAAAAGTCAACATCTACAATAGTTACTACACTGCAATTACTGGAAAAACGCTGATTTGCTCTAGACTTGGAACAGGGAATAATTGTAGCCTCTCTTGAGACCTAGAATGTGATAATTGGTGGTGAATGGTGGTTTTTTCCAGTGGTGATCACATAGGTTCTCTCTGTGGTTATTCCCAGAGCCCTTACAGCATCACTGATCCTGCAGCAGCCAGTGCTGGGCTGGGTACTTCCAGCAGCATGTGGCCAAAATAAATAAACCTTCTAGGAAGAGCACACGTACTCAGATTTTGAGCTGGTGCAGACCTACAGTCAAGTCTGAGAATTGTGACAGAAATCTGCTGCCTTCTGCTGCCACTTCCTAAGTGAAGTGAGAAATCTTATGACCTCTGAATTCAGGCCTCTGGGCTACAGCCTAACTAGAAATAGGAAGGTTTTTCAAGTCATGTCACTAGACTTTTAACTTTAAAGGATGATGCACTGGATCTGTGTGCAGTGTGCTCTAGCCTTTGATTCTCTAGAGCAACTGAGATAGTGTGCAGCAGCAACTGCTCTGCTCTTCAAACCCATGGGAAAAGCTCTGGAGATCAGGATGTGGCTGGTCCTAGTGGCTTTCAGTGCCACTGTGTCCATGGGAGGGAGGACAATGTTACAAGGCTCCCTCAAGGAACAAGGATGCCAGTTCTCAAGGTTTCAGATGGTTATTTCAGCTAAAATACAGCCAAAACCCAGACCTAGAGAGTGGAGACCCCCTAACAGGCCATTGCTGTCAGGGAGGGAAAGGACAAGCCCTGAGAGGAGCTGATTTCAGTAGCAGCTTACTAAATATTTTATGTAGGGCTGTGCAAAATATCTGGAGGGAAATCTGGAAGTCTTCCCTTTTCATAACTTTCACTAGAAATTCTTTTTCCTGCTGATTTCCCCTTGCAGAGAAACAAGAAAACCCAAGCAAATAAACAAGGCAATCCATCGGAAATACCCCATTTCCCTCTCCTTCTTTTATCCCCTCAAAACAAAATCCTTAAACTGCCGGATGGCTGAGGACAGCTTGCTGCTTCTGACAAACAGAATCAAGAAGCTGCCACCTGCTTTGATGCTTCACTAGTTTTCTTCCAAACTGGTGAAGAAGACTGATTTCTGCACTACCAAGGGTCCAGGAACAAAATGACATAAATGATGGTGCAGAATAGCAAATGCCATTTTTATACACTCCCTGGCAGAAACAGGTAGTAATAATAGTAATAGCAATAATAATAATAATAATAATAATAATAATAATGGTAGTAGTGATAGTAATAGTAGTAGTAATAGCAATAGCTTAGAAAAAAATGATTCATTTGACCCTAGAGTTGAATATAAATGAGTGCACAAGTTAAACACCAGCACCCTCCTCACCACTAGCACAGCACGGGCAGAGTTCTGAGCTGCTTTGACTGGGGATGGAGAGGGACAGGGACATGGACACAGGCTCTGTGTGGCAGGTCCCCGCAGGCTGCCTGCATGGGGACACCTTCCCTCCTTGCAGCACTTGTGACAGCTTGCACAAACTGGGACAACTAAAGTTAGAAGTAGGAAAGCAGTCTGGGGGAAAGGAAGAGGAGAAGAGAGGGAAAAAAAAAACCAAACCAAAAGAAAGTCAGGTGTAAGGAATACTTTAAAAAATGAGTCCGTTTAGCAGTGGATGTGTTTATATTGCAGCTGAGCTTTGTTGTACTTGTCTGGCTGTTCATACATCGTTGTGCTAATGAGGTGATGAGTAACTAGTACACTACAGGATGCTTTTTTCCCACTGAACAACACAAGTCCTCCAAAAGTAGGGAATGAAACCCAAACCCAAACCCAAACATCTGGGATGCTTTGGGAATGGTGGTAAGAGAAGGAAAGTGAGCCCTGGGTTCGGCCCTGTCCGCTTGGGAGCTGTCTGGGGTTTCATGAAGCACCTTTTCTTGGCTGTCCTGCAGCCACGGACTGACACCTGAGGTCACTCTGCTCCCACTGGGTGAGCACGAGAGGAGCAGGAAGAGGCCTTCATGCTGGGAAACAAAAGAAAAAAACATCTGCATTTAGCCCTTGTTATCCTGCAGTTCTCTGGGCCCTCATGGAGCACCACGACCTGCCTTCTGACATTGCTGCCCTGCCATGCCTACCAAAACTCCTCCCTAAACCAAGCCATTCACACAGAGCCAGCAAGGGTCCGGGTGCTTATGGTGGGACTGAAACCTTAAATCCCGTGCTCATTTATTTATGACTTCTTCAGGCTACAGTAACTACAAGCAATAATTGGATTGTGCTCAGCATAGCCAGATTGATTTGCTGCATAATAATAAAACCAGGTCCTCTGTTGATAATGGCATCCCTAGGAACAGGGAGGTCGGGTGAAAAATGCATTCAAGGCGCAATGCTAATGCTGAAAACTCACGTGGCTCTGGGTGCAGAGCAGGATCTCTGCCAGATGCAAATGTTGTACTGGCGGCTGATAAAACATCCACTTTGTGGCCTCCTGTGCCTTCCATGGAATATTTACCAACTTTGGCAGGCTGTTATTTAGCTTTTTCACGAAGGACAGCGGACACAGCGTATTTTTCCATAGTTTTGTGAAGGTTGTGGCTAACCCCCAGTGCAATCTGCAGTGGCCTCTGGTTGCCTCCAAGGGAAGAGAGGCATTTAGACTGAGTTACAGAGCTGCACCAGGGAGCTGGCCTGCCCAAACCCGTCTTTATCTGAAACAGAGCCTAAAGTTACATAAATATGACAAACCCAGCACCCCCTGTGCAGCCCCCTGCGGATGGGTATCCATGCAGACGGGGCTGTTTCTCCAGTGCTGCTCCTTGTGCCTCACTGGCAGTTTGGGAAATGGAATGGGAGCAGGTGGCTTGTGCCTTGCTGCTCCCTTCTTCAACCAAGTGCCCTGGCACTACTGGCAGCAGCTTAAGGACCATAATTATGGCAACAGCATCCCTAAGGGGTGTTTGAGGATGCCAGCCCACTCTGGAGGCATAAACATAACCCAGCTTTCCGTAGGCTTTGCCTTTTTTGAGCAACCATGATGCTCTGACTCTTTCCTGAGCTTGCAGCTGTGGGAAGCGCTGGTATCCAAAGCCACCCAAGGCTTCCTGGGAAATGATACCCCCGAGGATGGCTGCAAAAAAAATCATTGCAGAAAGTGCTTTTGCTGCTGCTTTGCATCCAGCATTGGCCAGGCAGGAGGAGCTGGCCCTGCATTTTGGGTGTTACATGGACACAGGAGATGCTGGTGAATGGGCACATTTCACCCTGTGCTACAGCATCCAGACCTTTTGCTGGACCCTACTGTAATCACAGGATCACAGACTCAATGAAGTTGGAAAAGGCCTCTGATATCATCAAGTCCAATCTATGACCAAACCCCACCTTGTCAATCAGACCATGGCACCAAGTGCCACATCCAGGCTTCCCTTAAACACTTCCAAAGACAGTGACGCCACCACCTCCCTGGGCAGCCTGTTCCAATGTCTAATCACCCTTTCTGTGAATAAATTCCTTCCAGTGTCCAACCTGAACCTGCCCCAGCACAGGTTAAGACCATTTCCCCTCTTCCTGTCACTTGTTGGCTGGGAGAAAAGTCCAACCCCCACCTGGCTGCAACCTCCTTTCAGGTAGCTATAGAGAGTGATAAGATCACCCCTGAGCCTCCTTTTCTCCAGGATAAGAGATCTGAAATGTACTAAAATAAAAATACAACCCCCATTTAGGCAGTGACCTGTACTGAGCCTGCTGTTGTGCTCAGTATGGCAGATGCAAGGTGCTGTCAGCAGAGAGTCTGTCAAAATCAGTTTGCAACAGCATGAATTTAGAGAATATTTTCATTTCTCTTTCTGTAGTCTCTAGCAATTGATGGCTTACTATTATAATATAATTATGATTTTTAATTATCGGCAGCTTGATGAGCTAGAAGGGATTAAAACAAGATTCTGCTGAACATGGTAGATTTTGGTTGGGGAATCAGGACTGAATGTCCACATGTCTAACCATGCTGCCACATCTCATGCAAAGTGTTTGGTGCCTAATGCTGCCCTGGTGCAGTGCCGAGAGACCATGTGCCAAATGTCACCTTTAGGCACACAGAGATCTTGGTTCAGCTCAGATGGAGACTCAGGGCTGCATTAACTTGAAGCAACTCATTTTGGGGTGATGTTCAAGTAAATGCTGAACCCAGGTGCTGAGAAACCAACCCCACTTTTCTGAAGTGTTTGAATTGGCTTTTTGGGCTTGTATCTCTATTCTTGGCAGAACAAGGAACATCCTAACTTAGAACCCACCTTTCCCTCTTTGAACATGCACACAGAATAAAACCAAAGGTTGCTGCAAGAAGGTTGGCAGTTTGATTGTTTTGAGGACTCTTCCCCATACACTTGCATGGGTTTATGTGCAAAATTGATGTATAGTCGTTGCTCTAGTGATGGATGTATTTCAGTGAGAACTAGGGCTAGTGGGTGACTGTGCTGAAGAAATTTTGAAAGCAGTCCTGAAGGTGCTGTACATTGTGTACCATCACCATTTAATAAGATTTTGTGCATCCAGGATGACTAGAGTTACACAGCTGCAACAGATTGTGCTTGGGGTATTTGAAGCTGTCCCACATCCCCACCTTGGTTATCCTCAGTACTGAAGGAACAAGGGAGAAACCCCTGAGAGAAAAACTCCAGATTATTCACTGAATGACAGCATGTCACCAAATAAAAAAAGAAAGCATGAAAAGCAGGTCATGCCTGTCATCCCCTGTGCGAATCCCCTCTGATGCTGACAGCCCTCGTTTCATGATTTGCGCAGCCGGTTCCCTTTCCTTGCGGGATAAGTAACAGCCAGGCTGGGCGACATCTGACCGGGATCTCTGCCCCAGGGTCACCCACACTGGGTCACAGATGTTCTGCCTGTGCTGGAGGAGGAGGACCCAGCCCTGGGGAAGGGCTTCCAGATGATACAGGGGTCTCCTGCCATGCACCACCTTTCCCCTGCTTTATTGGCCAGGGTGGAAGGAGATAGGGACATCAGGCAAAACCACTATCCCAGTGTTAATTAAAGAGGTGAAGCCTTTTGTCTTGATGTTCACGGCTATGAGTTATGTGCATTTAAACCAGCCCTATCACTGAGTCTCTGATTTTGAGGGATTTAAAGCCAGGCCTAACTCATGACATGACTGCACATCCTAGAGGAGAAAGGTCTTTTGAAGCAACCTTGAGCTCAGTGGGACCCTCTTCAGAAGCTATCTTACCTTGCATTTCATCTTCGCCCTTGGAAATACATCACCGTTGCTCTGAAAATCAGACTGTTGTGTTCTGCACAAAGCAGGTTCTTCCACGAGAAGTGAGCTGAACTGAATAAGTCTAATCTGCTTTTGTCACTGGTACCACTAACGAGCCCATTGGTGTGAGAATGGACGCAGCCCTTTCCTGGTCAGCAGACACATTTAATGCTGTCTGCATGACCAGCCCCTGAGCAAAGGGGCTACTTTGGTAAACTGGAAAGGTGTTGATGAGAGGAGTATTTTGGCAGAGAAAGTACTCATGACAAAATGCTCTGGAAATTTATGTTTTGCTAAAAGTCATATTTGATTGTTAAAAAGCAGGAACATTCACAACAATTTATTTTGACTTTCCCTTAAAAAAAAAAAAAGGCTTTAATTTGCTTTTTTTTTTTTAATACTTAAGAAAAACATGTAATATAAATACTGTCAGAGTCAATATATTTCATTTTTTCCAAACACTGGGTTGTGAATTTTAAAATCTGAAATGCCTTTCATCAGACAGGGCCCAGGACTAAAACAAGGCAAAAAACCCTCAGAGAATGAGAATTTAATTTCTTCCATATCATTTTTCCATGGCCTAATCTCACGAGGGTCAGATGTGTTTTGGGAAGACAGTGCTGCCGTAGCTGTGTCTTTCTATTCTTGATTACAAACCATCTCAGCCTTGGGGTGATACATAGTTTCCCCACACACCTCCACCACTGACTGCCCACCATGGGGCAGCTGGGTGATGGAAACCCACCTAGACTGAGCCAAGATCAGTTTTGTTCTGCAGATTTGAGTATTTTGAAATACTTCTTATTTTACACATGCTCCGCTGGTCTGGGCACATTGTACATTCTTATCGTTGTGTAAGAATATATAAGAATAGTAAATTCTTATTATTTATATAGGAGACAAACTTAAACTCTCAGCTCCAGGGCTTGATTTTTCAGCTCAGGTAGCAGACACTGAGCATGATGGATCCAGCACCAGGCACTGGCTGTGTTGATGGCTGTCACGACAGGGGTGCCAGCTGCATCATTACGGTACCCTCTGGCAGCACATCAGCAGCTGCAAGAGTGTACAGGGTTAGTAATAAATCAAACACATCCTGTGGACGTTGTTGCAGGATATGATTAATTTTCACGTATGCCAATAGCGCAGTGAGCCAGCTCCTCAGTTACTATAAAGCTGCCTAATTCTGGACTTCGGGATTTGGCTTGGTGTTTGCTCACTTGAGACTCACAGCCAGTTTGCCCGTATCAGCACGTATTATATTGGCTTCTCTGTTCAAGGTCAGATCGTGGTAAAATCTGCAATTTACAGCAAAGGAAGTTTGCCTTGAAGCAATGGACAGAGATTAATGAGAGTTGCTTTGCATGCAATTGCATTCCAGAGAAACATATACGATTAGTACATCCTGGGGAAAGGGAGCTTATGGGGTCCAAGCAACGAATCCAGAAGCCAGAAGAGACCAGTGGACAAAGCCATTGTACAAATGCACAGACAGAAGTAAATGGCACTGGATTTCTAACACCTGTTGTCACATGGATGGAGGCACCTCCACTTCTGCTCCTCACCCTGCTGCCTAGAAGCCCATGTAACCCTCTGCCTGTGGAAGCAGCCAATCTGACCCAGCTCTCCATCAGCCTGGTATAAATCAGCTGTAAACTCACTGTCATAATTCACATTTAACCCTGCATAAACATGGACAGAATTCAGCCTGTTAATATTTCTGTATTTATCATCCCTACATCCTTCCTCCACACTGACTGCAGGCCTGTAAGGGGAGAAGGGCTGGTGCAGCCTACTGTAGCTGAAACACCCTGGGTGGGCGGGAAGATCCTAATAGCCATCTGCAGAATGGCTGAATGAAGTCAAGAGGGAAAGAGCCACTCCTGGAGATCTGTGGGGTGGAAAACCTATTGTTTGGGGTGCAACTCAATTCAGACTGTGTTTTCCTGGTGCTTGGGCTGTAATGACATGATTATGTCCCTGCTGAATTGTTGGCCTTTACAGTGTTTGGATTTCCTGGTGACTGCATTGTGAAGGGCCCCATTCAGTCAGGAGTGTTTACCCAGCTGCAGGAGCTTCTCCAGAGCTGCCATGCTCAGGAGCTGCACATAGCACCATGGATTGTGGGAAAGAAAAAAGCAATGAGCTCAAGAAGAATAAAGCTAAGAAGAAATCATGCTGGAAATGCTGTATTTGCTATGGGATGGCCGTGTGCATGAGAGGCCTCATTCCATGGGTGGCAGTGAGCAGGTGCTCTTGCTGGGATCAGTGCACTCAGGGGCTCTTCATTACCCTTTCAGGAAAAAATCATGTTGGTGGCCCCAACAAATGTGCTAGTTTTTTGCACTCCAGTGACTTAGTAGATTTTAGCAATTGAATGAAAGGCAGCATTGGTGTTTGGGTTCCCATCCAGTCTTTAGTGAAAGTTAGGGAAGGGATGTCATTTTAAGAAAATCATCTCAGCTTGCCTGGTGTGCAAGCAAGAGACTGCCCATCAGCTAGTGAAGCTTCTAGCTGAGGACCAGGAGAGGGCCTGAATAGCCTTTCCCTGGGGAGCCTTTCCCTGGGTAAGAGGATGAAAAGGCTACCCTAACCTTACCTCTAACCCTGACCCCAAACCTAACCCTGACCCTAACTCTAACCTTACACACACCCCCATCTGGTCTGTTCACACAAAGCACAGAGTGCAGGGTGGCCCCAGGCCCCAGGCCCCATGGCCACTGTAATTCACACAAACATTTAAGGCAGAATGTGTGCAGGAGCCTTGCATGTGCAAGGGCCTTGCAGGGAGGTGCAGTGCTCTTGTGCTGCCTCCCACGAGCTGCAGGACAGCACCCCAGACACTGAGTCGCCTCTGCTCACTCACCCACACAGGGAGACTGAGCGGAGCCTTTTAGCCCTTGCTCCAGAATGTGTGTGAAGGGATCTTAATGAGGAGAAGGAATCAAATTCTTTTAAGCACATCTGCTTGGATCATGGGTAAATCTGTGGGCTGGAATATGGGGAAATTCCACAGAACTGGATTTCTTCCAGTTCACTTTGCTGTGTGCAATCCCACTGCTGCCAAAAGGTGACAGAATTCCCATTTGGATGCTGGGTTTGTCTCAGACAGCTACAGAGAGAGAAACACCACCACTGTACAGTAACTGCTTTCTCTAAAAAGAGAGCAAGGGAGAGGAGCAGCAATAATAATAAAAAAGGGCAAAGAAACACTCAGCCTCTAAGGCTTATAAAAAGCAGCTTAGCCTTCAATAAGCAATTCTTTGAAAAGAAATTAATGGAAAAGGTTACAAGCCTGGTCTTGAGCAGAGCCTGTCACACTGCTCTTTCACATCATTTCTACAAATGGAACAAGTTTGTGGCATTTCTTTTCATTTCAGATGCCCTGAAAGGCTGCATTACTCACTGGACCTTGCATTTTTCCCTTCCCCATTTGCACAATGCACTGAGGAATTCCTCGTGGGTGATTCAGTGGGAGATGCACGCTGAGCCCAACCTGCACACACCACACAGCCAGCAAAACGGCACCCGCTGCTGCCTCTGCTGGGACACAAGGAGCCCTGGCTATCCAACCCCTGCTTTGCAAAAAAGAAACCATGAACAGGAGGAAAAAAGCCAGCAGCTGCTGGAATGGTGCTGTCCCTCCACCCGGAGGAGACGGTCGTGGATGTGGCGCAGTTGGGAAATCGGATTAAGGATGGAATGGGGAAACAGACCCTGAACTTTGCGAGTGCGGGGTTGCCCTTCTCATGCAGCCGGACTCTGTCACTAGGTGGTACTGTGCATCACAGCTTCCTGCCTTCTCCTAATTCCTCACTCCTCTGGCCATTCCCTGGGTAGATGTTTTACTGGTAAATATCAGGTTTTGAGAGAGGGAACCTGTTGTTCAAGTCCTCTCATTGCTCCTCATTTCACACATTTTTATGGCTGAATGCAACTAAAGACTCTGATTCAGCAAATACTTGGGGTTGGTGCCTGACTTGAGTTTCTGCTGTCAAACAGCATGTGTTTAAGGCTGCCTCATGAAGCCATTTGGTGGTGGATTATGGCACCTTTCAGCTAAAGATGCTCAGGCTCAAGAAAGGGAAGTAAAACCCAAAGAAACCAGGAATGGTTCTATAAAAACAGTGAAAGAAATAAGATTTTTTTTTTTTTAAATTAGTAACAAAAGCCTGTATCAGTCCTATCACTGCCTGGAAAAGGACACGGAGAGATTTGTTGGAATTTCACTGTGCTTTGTTGGCTTCCTGGCAAAAATCCAAGTTCGAGGGATTGGAAAGAACTTGGAAAAGGGGATATTTCTTGCTTGTGCAAGAAAGTCTGAGCAGCCCAGGAGCAGCAGGGCCACATAACACACCTACCCTTGCTCCCACACCAGGTGCTGCTCTACATGCTTCTTAATCCAGCTCTGCCTCCTGTTTTATGGTCTCAGCCCTGCACAGTGACTTTGCTCCTCTCAGCCCATGGTGTGGAAGCTGTCCCTTGCATTTGCAAGATGAAAGCCCATGACTGGATTGATTGCAAGAATTTGGTGCTGAATGATGGTGCTCTCTCTCATTAAGAGAACTGTTTATTATGCACAGTGCAGCTTTTATAGCTTGCCTGAAGTCTCTTGTCAAGTGCACTTTTATAAACTCAGATTGTCCCCAAGCAAGTCCGAACAATGGAGGAGGAAACACAGACACACAGGCATCAAAGGTCTTGCAAGATCCCAGGATCCTACAGTGTCCTTGGCAATGTTGAATGCAGAGCCCGGTGTCCTTGTCTCAGGCCATGACAATGGATCCAAGGCAAATTTCACCTTTTAAATTAACATTGCTATTCATGTCTTTCGTTCAAAAATGAAGCAGCTTATTCAGCACTTCCCAGCATTCATCTATCCACCAAAAGCCTCTGCAGTCCAGAACAGTATCAGAACAACTGCTGGTTTGAGATGCAGCTTTGTCCCAGTCTGACTCCAGATTCCACACAGCTCTTACAGTACTAATTTAAAACTCCCTTTATTTTTATAGCCATGAGAACTGTCAAATGTTAGTAATTCTGCAGATTTCCCAAACTGCCAAACGGCGCAGCAAAATCCTTTTAGAGTGTTTTTTTCTGAGTGTGTTTCATTTTGAATGAAGACTTTCTGGGTATTTCAAAATAAAAAGGATGAGCATATTGATGGGTGATCAAAATGAGGTCAGTGATGACTAAGAGAGGAGTCTTCTTCAAATAGCTGGTCCCGTGCTCCACAGCTGCTGCACTACAATGCTCAATCACTCAGCTGCTCTCACTCCTGGGGTGCACCATGGACTTGTGAAGCAGCACTTGGCATCCTGAGAGGCATTTGGGTTTTGCCTCAGAGGAGGTTAGAAGCAGTGTCACCTGCCAGCACTTTAATTTGCTTATGAACAGGAGATAGGGTGCAACTCCTGGCAAGAACAGGCAGAGCAAAAAATACTGGAAAGCACAAGGAGAAACAGCAGATGGAAGGGAAGCAGGTCTTCATGAATCTGTAAGAGGGCATTACATGGTATTTCAAGGGCACTGCAGCTCTGCAAGGCCCCAGGCTTGTCATCGCTTTGGGTTTGTCACCCTGCCCTGGTCTCATACCTGCTGCTCAGACAGCAGCCCGGCTGCACCAAAGCAAATAGTGGCTGATAATGAAAGAGGAACAGCACATCCCACAAAAAAAGCCATGTGAGCAGAAAGATTTGGAGAAGACCTTTCCTTTGAAAAAACCTTTGGAGAAAATCCCAAGAGGTCATCCAAATATACTCATCCCTAAAACACAACAAACTTGTGAGACACAGGAGCAAATGCCCCACTGAGAAAACTTATGACTACCCTGTATTAATATCAATTAATCTCTGGAGACCTGCAAGGTGTCTGGAGCCCTGTTATAGGAGATGGGGACTCTTGAATGAATTCCAGGATAATGAGATCCACTGAGAGTTGGGTTAACGGAATGAAAAGGGATGCGGTAAACCAGCGGTTATCAGCTTTGACAGAAATTAGCTCTGCCCACCCTTGAGCATTCACAAACCATTTCAACACCATGCACGCTGTATTCCCTGCTGCACTTCCCTGGCCGGGTTTCATTTAGTTCCAACTCTTCCAAGTCTGATGCAAGAGGGAGGGGAAGCTCTAATGGCTATCATGTCTTTCCCATACACAGCTAATGGTTAAGTCATTATCCATGTGTATTAATAAATGACAGACACTGGCCTAGGCTGAAGGTGAAGTGAGTGGAAGATGGTCCTAGGCAATCCTAGGCCTCTGCAAGGCAAATGGATTCATCTCTCATGGTCACCCCCAGCTATTGGCAGCACTGGTAGGAGAGACTTTATGTATGAACGTTCTGCTTTATGTACAAACTGTAAGATGAGATGAATCACAGGAGTGAGTTAATGCATGTTAAACCATCCATGGGTAAGTGTGTGGTTAGTTCTGCTTTTATACATTCTCCGAGTCAGGATGGCAGTGGATTACTCCTTGGAGCCAGCGTTGATCACCAGCACCCAACAAAGGGCCAAGGCTTAATCCCTTCTGGCTGGTTTTGTGTTCACAGGGGGATCATCCCCATGGCTTATCCCTGCGACGTGACTCCTTGGAAAACCAACGGCAGCATTTGACCCTGGGGCTTTCACATCAAGACCACCCACCCAACCCCTTATGACCCGTGGGTGTGAGCCACTGCATGGACAGCATCTCCAGGCTGGGGTGGCTCTGAAGCCTTTTGCTGAGGCTGGATAACGAAGGCCATAGATGGGAAGGACTTTGGTCAGGATGTCCCTGCACAAAGGGCTCCTCGCCCATGCCATGACATCCAGGCACTGCAGTGCACGATAACATAAAGAAAAAGCCCCCGGGGTGCAGCCCCCTCCCAGGTTGCACAGACGATGGCTGTTTACACTGGCTCTTTCACAGGAATTCAGGATCTCAGTTCTGTGCTATATTTAGGCTGCAAAACTACTGATATTTTTTTGGTCGTTGGCCTTTGACACACAAGTGTATTTTCTGAGAGGAAGAATTTCAGCTCTTGACTAAGTGGTGGGAAAATACAACCCCCAGAAATGTTAAATTTTCTAACACTGGAGCCAGGAGTTGGGAGCTGACAAGGGGAGTTTACATTATAAATACAGTCTGTTGGCTGAGCCAAATGTTTAAGGCAGCCTGGTGTCGGAGACCCAGGGTCTGGGCTAGCAGGACTCAGCTGGCTCCTGACACTTAGGACATCCTGATTATTTACATTTCAGTTTTTACCATAAGAGGAAGGAGAGCTGTTAAGAGCTGATTATCGTGGGATGAAGAGGAAAGAAGTTGAAACTGGGACACAGTCCATTACTGAAACATATTGTCTGCAAAGCAACAACTTGTGTTTAGGAAAAAAGAAGTAAAAAAGCCCCGCTTCCAGATTCCTGGTGTGAGTGTGTTGCAGGACTGGGATCCAACGGGAAAAGATTTCCGTGAAAACGGCTTGAATGAAAGAGTCCCTTTGTAGGAGGTTATGACTGATAAATCACAAGAATGTTTGTGATATGATATGATATAATAGTGGCAATTAAAAGACATTTCAGATGACGAATGCCTGAGAATATGTGATGCAGTGAACTTCCCAGAACCTCTCTTTTCTGAAATGAACACTGGCTCTATTCTCACTTTAATTAGAAATTACCCAACTCCTGTGCTGCTTATTCCCCTTCCTCCTTCACTACCTCCTCATCCCAGTGGCTGCTTTGATATAATTTGTCTGGCACAAACTGTTCCTCATGTGCAGTCTAGTTTTGCAAAACCCCCGATTGATCACCTGAGGTTTTGCAAAGCCCAGCTCAGCCTCTAGCCCTGACGATACTCGAACTTGCTGTCTCAGCTGTGGCTGTGCACATGAGGACCTGCATGACTCTAGGCTCCCGTGGTTGTGGGGCTCTAAAGAATATTAAACAAAAACCACTTAAAAAAAGAAGAAAAAGCAGAGGTCAACCCAAGTATAGCAACTTACAGTAACATAAAGATTCCCAGCCCTCAATCGGGTCTCTTGTTCATCATCAGCTACCTCTTTACAGGCATGGAAGTGACTGTGCAAGTGTGTTAAGCCCCAGAACACAGAGGGCTTGAGATCAGGCCTCATGGAAGTGGAGCAAAGCAGGTTTGCAATGACTGTAAACCCCACATTCCTGCCCTCCTGGAGCTTTATAAGAGCCCCTCAAGTCCCAGGGTTCAGCAGCTCCAGCAGCACAGTGACCAGTGAAGTTGGTGAGTAACTGCACACGACAGGGCTTGCAAGTTATGCAATGCTACAGGCGTGGGGTGACTCCTGCCAGGTGCTGGACAGACACTAATCCCCACTGGGGGGCAGATGGAAGTTCAGAGCATGGAGGAATTTGACCTTGGATAACTTTTTGTAGTTGAGACTTAGCACTGGCTGCCATGCAGAGCTCTTCTCCAGGAGCAGGGGATAGGACTGGCCTGAAACTATGCTTTGTCAACTGTTTTGGAGTCTCAGTGGACTCACATGGTTAAAAAAAAGTCTCCTGGACTGAAAGGAGAGGAGGAAAAAAGGCAGGGTTTGAAATCCTGTAACAATTTCCCTCCAGCTTGGGCTCATAAGCTTCCAATTTAGGAAAACAATAAGCCTCCTCTGCTGTGAGCTCACTTGAACACATGCAGTGCATAGGAGATTTAAGTGAAGAGTCTTATAGATAAATCAAAAGGAGTGGACACTAGAAATTTAAACTTATATTTAAACTTAAGAAGCAATTCATGTGCAAATGTTGCCTGTAGCCACTTGTGGGTCTCAGAAGTGCTCAGGGTTATCCTCCTCAATCCAGCCTGGGAGGGACACAGGGAATGGAGGAGAGGCAAGCCATCCCTCAGCTTCTGTGCCTTCTGGTACTTACACTTGGATGGCCTTCAGAGCCTTTGTTCTGTTCTTTTTTGCTATCACTAAAGAGTCATCTTTCAAGTGCCTAATTTGGCCTGTTTTGTCCCCAAAACCCCATGCCAAAGAGCTCCTGTTTTTCTCTAAACAATTGGGTGCTGTTGGTTGGGTGTGAAGAGAGTTCCTGCAAGAGCACAGATGATTCATGGCAGCATCTTGGATGCAGCTGCAAACACAGACAGGGCAGGATTGGCTCAATGGCACCAGTCAGCTCCACCTTTGCTCCGGGAGAACATCTGAAAGAAATGGCATCCATTGCACAAGCACTGTGGTGGGGCCTCAAAGGCTTGTTACAACAGTGAAGGAAAAAGCCTTTTTTCCCCATGATCATCTTCTTTTATGCAAGAGAAGAAACACATGGAAGCCTGATGGGACTGGACCTGTTCTGGGACTACTCTGAGCCATATATTCAGGATGGATTTCTCTTTGAGGGAGAAGGGATGGAACCAAACAAAAATGGTTCAGGCAAAACTCCCTGCTGTTTTCAATTACTTTAGAGGATTGAAGTGTTCACAAATGTCTCTCTGGGGAAGCAAAGCTCTTTACCAAAAGCAGGTTCCTGGGGGCCTGTCCCAGTACAGAGCGTATTGTGTTAACTCCAGCAGCTGAAGCTTGATGACTCGAGCAGGACTGCCGGGCACTGTTCTGATGGTTGCTGACCTTCCTGCAGGCTTCCAGAATCTTCCACCCAGGCCTTGGATGACATATATTTAATCAGAACAACATAAATGAGCTCTAGGTCACAGGACTGTGGGTGTTTAATACTTGAGCATGCAGTTGGGTTTAGCAGTCTCAGCTCTTTCTGGTCTCCGTACAAAGGGCTTGGCACCTCCAGAAAATGACTTGCACAAGACACCTGTCTTGGAAGGAATCAGCATGGATGAACTGCCTAATTTTTGATAATTAAAGGAACACAAGATGCATCCCATCTCATAATTCTAGACACTGAGCAGAAAATAGCTAAGCTTAGGAAGAAGCAGTTCAGACCTGGCTTCTGCAAACGCAGGGGATCAAAAAGTATTTCCCTTGCCTTGCTGCAAGATGCATTTCTGTTATAAGTAGGGTGAACTGCTGGAGGTTGTCTCAGCTGAGAGAGTTTATATTCCCTGTGGAGAGCACAGTTTTTATCCCTTGAAAACTAAAGCAAGGATGGGGCAGGAACGCCCAAGTCCTTGGTGGTGGACTTCAAGAGAGCTCGGCTTTGGGACAGACTCAAATCCACCCTGTCTAGGAACAGCTCAGCATTGCTTGTGTCTGCTCAAGCTGGTGGCCTCCATAGGCTGCACTGGCAATCCCAACCCATTTATTAGTGGGGTGGCTTTAACACCATGAATGACTTTGCCCATGTTCACAGCTGGGGCACCCAGACTCCTCTCTCATGGACAGACTGGAACTGCAGGTTGAGTGTTTCTCACAGGGAGGCAGGTTGGAAAAATTCACAGAGGAGCAAAACAACGCCAAGTACTCCTCCTCTTTTAAGAGGCTGCTGTATTTATTGAACAAGAAAAAGGTCAGTCATGAAACTTGACTACTCAGTCTCCCCCTACCATCCCTAAAAGTTCATGTAAAGACAAATAGGAGGGTTTAAGGTCCCCCTCATTTACTAGCAGTACTGGACAAGCTGCAGCCCGTGGAAAACACCAGAGTGTTGCATTTGCTAATGATCAGTGAGCACAAGCCCCAGCCTGGTGCAGCCCCATGTTAGCTTTAACAGGAAGGTAGCACAGCAGCTCCTGAGGTGATTTCACGGCCCAGGTTCAGCCATTGCCCAGCACACTTCTGGAGCTTCTCCCTGTCCTCCAGGAAAGCCCTGTGCCTCTTGTCCTGTTCCACAGCTGCCTTGGGACAGTGGAAGGGGAGATGAGACCCCACAAGCTATCGAGGGGAGTAGGTGTTTGCTCAGGAGGCAAAAGGGTTATTGCCCCTCCACTGATATCAGTGCTCCGAGGGGCTATGGTGGGGCTGGTGGCAGTGGCACAGCTCCTACCAGATTGTCCCAGCCCTTCCCGGCCCCACAAAGGCAGAGGAAGTCTGTGTCCAATGCTGAAGGCAACTTTACAGTGTGCTATAAAAATACCTGGGGGTGGGAACTCAGTGAGCACTTCTTGTGCTTTCTTCATAGACAATTTGAATGGAAATGGCTTGAGGTTTCCCCACAGGCTCTTTTTTTTTTTTTTTTTGCTGTCTGTTGGATATGATTTCTGGCAAAGATGAATTTTTAGCATTTGCATTTTCTGTCCCCTCCTCTCGCTGTCTAACTCTCTTTGCTTCTGCCTGTAATGAAGATGGGGTGCGAAACTCTGCAAGCCAAAAGTTCCCGAGCTGCTTTTGGAAACCTGTGAAGCTCATTAGCCCTTTCTGCAGCTCCAGGTGGATGGTTATTTTTCCCTTTTTCCCTTTTATTTTTTTTTTTTTTTGTGTGATTTTTGTTAGTTGTTTTTGGTTTGGGTGTTTTTGTTGTTATTTTTTTTTTCCCAAGAGAAGCAGTTCAAATCTCATAAATGCTTAAATATGTAGCAATAAAGTTTGAGAAGTCTCCAGGGCAGCTCCAGAGACTGTGGACTAGATCAGCAAAGAGTCCTGGGGAAAAGAAGTCATAGTTGCCTCCCCACAAAAGTGGGATTTGGGCAGACTGCAAGCCTAGGGCCTGAAGCCTCCTGAATCCCACCTGTACCGGGGCATCACAATGTTCTGAGAACAAAGCAGTGGCCAGCAAAGAGCCCCTCGAGCCCAGCCCCATGGGGGCACCAGTGCCCACATCCAGCATTGTCCTTATGAGCAGAAAATCAACAACCCCACTGAAAACCCCTTTGCCCAGCACCAGAAGAGAAAGGACCTGGGTTTGCTCTCTTTAAGGGAGTCAGAAACAGCTCCAGGTACAACCTGAGCCCTGAAAAAGGTCCCGTGCTCTCTACTTTAGTTAGTTAGTTAGTTAACTAAAGTGAATTTTGTTGGCTCTTTTCCCCTGCCCACCCAACACTCCCACATGCCTAATCCTCCATTTCCTCAGCCTTCATAGTGCTGGAGCTGACTAGATTAATGGGAAATGTTAATATGTCAGGCCTGGAAGGAAAGCAAAGAGCTGGTTGTGTTTGAATTCCACATTAATCTACTTGGTGATGAAGCTATAAATCAAAACCTGGAAATTTTGCCAATCTGAAATGATGTGTTTAACATTTCAGCCCTTTCCTTCTTCCCTCTTGCCCAACATTGCTTTGCACAGCCTTTTCCAGCAGCAGGGCAGGCGTGCAAAATGCTGCTTTTGCTCCTGAATCTTTAATTGTGCTCAAACATAATAAGATGTCTTCAAGGCAAGCAGGGTGAAGAATGATGCTGAAACAAGAATGGAATTCCCAAACTTTCCCTTTTTGAGGAGGAAGACCATGTTTCCTTGTAGGGTACATGAGGTTGTGGGGATGTCTCAGAGTCCACCACGAGGTGGAAACAGTGTGTCCCTTTTTTGATGCACTACGCAGCAGGGTGCCAGCGAAACACCAGGTGAATGGGGGAGAAACCCCAAAGCCCTCCAGGTCAACTCCTCAGTACCCATGGCAGCTGGGGGAAAAACCATTAGCACCCCATTGCCAGCAGCAGGAATGTGTGGGAAACACACCTGAGGTGCATTCTCCTCGGGGAAAATGATAGGATCTGGAAAGTAGAATCACAGAATGGTTTGGGTTGGAAGGAAGCTCAAAGATCCTGTAGTTCCAACCGCCCTGCTGTGGGCAGGGACACCTCCCACTAGACCAGGTTGCTCTAAGTCCCATCCGGCCTGGCCCTGAACACTTCCATGGATGGGGCATCACAACTTCTCTGGGTAATCTGTTCCAGTGCCTCACTGCCCTAGTGAAGAATTAGTTCCTAGTATCTGACAATTTCTTCCTAATAGCCGAAATTCAACTTTTTGCCAAAATATAGAATATTCCATGAATTTGCATGTCTGCCAACACAGCAAAAGCTCTTTCCACTTCCTCATTTTAGATTAACACCCAGCCCCTAAATTCTACAGCCCACCTCCTTCCTTAATCCCATTGCCTCTAACTGGACATTTGGGGAACAATGAGGTACTGCAGACAATTCTGCACTTGTGCCTGTAACCTGAAGTGAGTAATTTCATCTGATTCTGCCTTGGTTTCTATAGCAGTCAAATTACTTAACTCTCTTTCCAAGAACTTGGTAGATAAGAAGCAGTGTGTAAAAAGTACACAGCACTACTGTCTACAGAGAGTGAGGAATTAAACATCTGTGAGTGGTATCCTCGAGAGAAGGCTCTGCATCCAGTGGTCTGCCTCTGACTTGGTAGGAGCAGTTGGTGGGATTTTAAACAGTCAAGACACATAAACACATTTTTAGTGTAGATGTAGGTCCGGCACTGCCTAATATTCTTTGACATTGCACAGGAGTAGCCGGGAAACTAAAACATTTGTTGATGGATTTGGAGATTAAATAAATAGTGAATTATCTTCAGGATGTTAAAATGCAGAAGTGACTGCCTATCCCATAATAATAAGCCAGCCCTCCCCCAGTACTTCTTGACATGTATTTCTGCAAAAGCAGGCAGTGTGTTAGTTTACAGAGCCATTTGTTTAGTAGGTCAGAGCAGTCAGACATCTGGGTATTGGTAAAAATACATCCGACAGCTCGGTGACATCTTGCACAACTGGCTGTCTGAGAGCCTCGACTGGAAGTTTATTATTTGTTAATCTCCCTTTTTCAAATGAATTCTGATCATGCAGTCAGAAAACCACATGGTGGATCACAAAAAACACAATTAAAATATAACAAGCATTCATTACAATTATAATATAACAACTGGTGAATACTAGCCCCACTGAAAACAGATCAAGGCAAGAGGTTTGTTTCAGACTAGGCAGACAAATGTGTCCCTGGGAATCACAGCAGACTTGGGGGAGGATTTATTTGCTGGGAAAGAAATGCAGTCTCAGACAGATGATGGTACCTTCAGGGTACCCAAAGCCTCTAGTTCTCAGTACTGCTCAGATGGCCTGAGTGCCAAAGCATTGCTTACAGACAGTGAAAAATGGAGGCACTCAGCATCCCTGAGACAAACCCAGTCTCGAGAACAAGAATGGGGGAACAGGTTTTTTTATTGTTTTAACCTATTTTATAAAAACTGCTGCTCAGAGCGCAGCTTGAGCAAGTCCAAGCTTCCAGTTGCTGTATCAGATTGGATTTTAAGACTGAAGTGTTTCAGATCCCACTCTGACCACTGCAGCCAGCATCACCCCAAAACGACTATTCCATCTATCTCTGCTAATGCATTGGTGCCGATTTTCTGAGAGCAAAGAAAGCAAAGTCTCTCTTGTCATAAATAAGGGAATTACGCTGATTATGTTGATGACTGGAGCTTGTTTTTTTTTTTTCCAAGAACCCACTGCCTCTTGTATTGGCAGTAAACCTATATTGTACCCTCTGTACAGGACTATCTTAGATTTTATGTATTTTGTAGATGGGACAGTAGAAGGGAATTGAGAAGTTTTGGAATGTTTGTATGGTGGAGACAAAAGATTAGGGCAAGGATACAAAAAAAAATCCAAGTGAGAGCCGTACCTGAGCAACCATGATCTTGGCTGGCGGAGAAGCTGAGTTTTCCCCAGTGGTGCCCAGCAGTGTGGGTCCTGCTCAGCCAGAACCTGGCTGTGGGCTACTCTGCTCTGCTACCTCCAACTTGCTATCAGCAAATGGCACCAGGGGCACAGATGCACTGAGATGTGATTAACTCAAATAAAAACACAAAACATACTTTTCTGAGTATGAAAAAGCTTTGCTTATTTTCACAAAATTGACTAATATTTCTTTTTAATGTTTCTTCTTAGGGTTTTTCTGGTTCTGGTACCAGGCAGAAGTCCTACACTGATCTGCTTTGCTCTTGAGGTGCAGTAACAACAGGGATTAATATATAGCAACAACAAAACCTAGCATAGTTAAGAGCTTATTTTCTCATTTAAATAATCAACAGTGGAAGAAGTTTGTGTCTCTGGGAAGTGATTAAACTGTCAGGCTTTCTGTCCAAGCAATATTCTACTAAAATACCCTGCCAGCATTTAAATTGGAGGATGCTGGCTACTGGAGGAAATGCTTTTAGGATTAATATACATAAGTGTAGAGTTAGTTATCAGCTCATGCTGGCTGCTAATAACACGGCTGCTGCTGGAACTCCGCAGTGATGAGCTGTGAGATGCCTTTCCCAACAAACCTCCACCCAGCAGCAATTCTCCTGGTACCTGACCCAGCATTTCGGATCCTCTCCAAAGAATTGCAAGCTCATGGACATTGACAAATAGAGTGACGTGGTTTTACTGAGCTTTTGCAGATGTTCACAGATTCTGTCTGACAAACAAACAACTATTCAAGTCCATCCTGCTCTGTGAGGGTGTTTCAGGCTGCATCAGTGCTCTTTTGGGTGGGAAGGGAGGCAGCTTTGCTGGTCCCATTTCACTGGGGACCCTGGCAAAGGGGAAAAACCATGCCAGCATCATGATCTAATGCCATGGGGGCTGGTTCAAGGCATGTGCTATTTTGCAATGGAAAAAGTGCACTTGTGGATGTGCTCAGTGCTCACAGCAACCTAAGTCTGCTGAAAGAACACCAGTCCTGGGAGTCTTCACAGGCAGTGGCATCCCCTGATGCATGGTGCATTGGCTGGGGTACATTATCAGTAACTGGAATCTGGACACATCTGAAAACCAACTCCTTAGTTTTTGAGGGTGATTATGTAGGTGGAGGGTAAAAATGAGGTTCAGCATTGAGCCCTCTTGCTTCCTCCTCCCCTTTCCCAGGCCCAAGTGAGCTGATTTGCTTCAGGTTCAGGTTCCTAAGACAAGCTGCAGAGAGAGGGTGGGGCAGCCCCACACCATAGGCAGCCTCTGCACAGACTGACCTGTGGGTTCACCCCAGCCAAGAGCCAGCACAGCCCAGGGAGAGCAGCGTGGTTCACTTGGAGCCATCACAGTGGTACCTCTCAGGGGGGGTTTCAAAGTCAAGCCCTGGGTAATGGGTTTGTGTTACTAGCTGTGGGCGTCTTCTGGAACAAACAAATACTTAAAATAAAAATGCTGCCCATGCCTGCTGAACTCCAAAGACCATAAAAATCTATTCCTGAAGTCCGCTGAAACCAGAGCATGATTTGAAGCTGGTTCAAAGTTTGCTGAAATTACTAAGAGCCCTGCCCTGGTCTCCCTCTAACCAACACACACAATTTCTACAGGCTTTTAATCTGTTGCCTTCTGTATGACTTGGCTTCACACATGGAGACTTCCAAAGCACAGGAAAAGCAAAATACTAAGTAAATGGGAGTAGCAGAAAATGTCTTTTCCAAATGCAAATACCAATCAGTCACTCCAGCGTCCGGCATTAGACAAATCTGTGGAGATGATAAATATTGTAACAGGCTTGTCCCCAGAGAAGCATAGATGTCTAACCTCAGTTGTCTAAAGCGGATCAAAAAAGCAGACAAGCTGGTTGGTTTACAGTGTCATTGCAACCTGGACTCACCTAAGGACTGGAATGAGTTGCTTTTCAAACTGACATTCAGTTCTAGTTCCTTCTGTGATGCTCAGTTTATTTAACCCAGTTTAATAAGTCTCAGAAACACACACAGTTTATTAGAGCTGTGTCACTGTACCTCAAGCTGCAAGCAGTTAGTGTAACTCTACAGAGAAGCCAGTCGTCCAAGCCCCAAAGCTCTCTATACCACATAAAGCATACATCAAGCAAACCAGAAATTTTAGGCAATCAGATGCCTGGGACTTTGCAAGATGAAGCAGTCAAAAGGCATTGCACAAGTCACTTAGGGATAATTAGTGCTACCACAGTTTAAAACCCTCTGCAAATGCTCATTTTCCACAGCTTAGGTGCCTTTAGGCATCCTTTCCTCTGGGTAAATTATAAATTATTCCTGTGCAGCTGTAGGGACAGCCCGAGGATGCAGAAAAGCTAAGGTTGTACTTAGGAGTATAAAGCTCAAAGAAAGGGGATATAGCAGATTGAACCCCAGTTTGCTTTCACTTATTCCCCTCTTGCTCTGTGGGAAGGAGAGTTTGGACCTGTGTTCCACCACAGGAGACCCCATCACCATCCTCCAAATGAAAATGTCTCTCCTGCCACACCTCGCCTGCCCACAGTGTCCCCTCTGTCCCACCACTTGTGTAGGACCCAAAGGGGTTGGTAGGAACCCAACAGGACCCTGTGAGACTCCCAGGGGGTCTCCCCCCTGCAGCATTGGGGTTTGAGGGTCTGGCCTGGTGTTTTGTTCCCCTACCTGATAAACGTCTCTGGAAATGCACCATGGCTTCAGCATGAGCTGCAGGACCCTCAGGTTTCCAAATCGGCAAGTCCTCAGAGCCCGGGACGTCAGGCTCCACACCAGGCTGTCCCAGCTGTAGAGCAGATCCTCAAAGCCAAAGAGCACAGCAGCCATGCCAGCTCCCTGCGTGAATCACCCCAGATTCCCTGCTCGGAGGCAACCAGCTAATCCCAAGGCGCCGTATGAATTGCAAGGTTAAAGAGTCACTGAAATTTCCATCAAAGAAGGAGAACGAAAAGCAAGGGGAAAAAAAAAGCAAACCACCAAACCGCCAAACCAAAATGGACAACAAAAACCAGCAGCCAAAATAAACTGTTTGGGGATGTGTCTTTCTCCCTCTGCATACGCCCTTCAGGATGTGGTTTCTCCCTCTGTATCTTCCCAAAGCGAGTCCTGCTGCACCCAAGGATGAGCAAGGAAGAGGTAAAAATACCTCTCCTGACTTAGGAAGGCATTTGCACATCCCTTGCAAAGGGCTTCTTGGTAACACTGCATCACTTCCCAGCTCTCCGCTGCAGACCCAAGAAGCAAACTCGGATCCAAAGTCATCACTTTGCATGCTCAGTCCTGGGACTCCATCCAGAGGGAAGAAAAAAGCCGCTCACTCTCCGTCTGCCAGCATTCCCAAGACATTCCACTATTGGGCTTAACTCTTTCAAACACTCCCGAAGAACATCTGAGAAGGCAGCTCTGCCACGTGAAACATTTCATCCTTTCATTTCGTGTGTTAACTCACCATTGCACAGTTACACTCCAGCCTTTTTCCCACCCAGCTGTCTGTTCTGCAGTCTTTTTATGTTTTGGACTCATAAGGGATCTTAATCTTTGCACGAGAATTATGCAACAGTCTGCAAAGCACCTTATTTGCCCAAGGGGTGATATTTTGGAAAGTTAAATGGATTAAACAATGGCCTTTTAATATCAGTCTGATTCAGCTGCTGTGGAGATATTTTTAACCCTTGGTGAGCTTGCATTTGTAAGAGTGAGTCTCATCTGAACAAGGCCAGCAGAAAGTTCCAGAAGAGCTGGATGCCAAAACACCCTTTTTGGTCTATGGATACAAAGACTCACGCCTGGCATCCCTTCCTAAAATAAGTATTGAGAAGAGATCAGTTCCCTGCCTGTTTCCCTGCAGGAGAAGCTTGTCTGGGTGGAGACTTCAATGCTGTCAACATCTATGATGAGTTGAGCTGAGGGAACTGGGCCAGTGAGGGTGAAAATACATTATCAAGATAAGGATTTTGGAGTTCAGTTAAATCACCACAAAATCATGGAGTTAAGTTGCAAGACATTTTCCAAGTAAATCCAATGAATGCTTCTTCCTGTTTAATCACCAGGTGGGGAAACTGAGGTTGGATGTATTTTTATCAAAGGCAGAGTGCAAGCCAGTGCGCTTGGAGACAGCTGCCTGTCAGCGCTATTTTTCACTCATTTTACTCTCCCTTCACAAGAATGTGTGCAAAAAGGCCACAGGATTTGGAGGGAGCAGACAGGAGTCAGCTGGAGAATGCCTCCATGGAGACACTTCTTAGGAGGCACTTTTTAGAGGGATAGGCAGGACAGCTTGAGCTGAAATCATGAGGGATCTGCACGCACTGAACTCCTAAAGCTGCTGTTTAGCAGGGGTGAGAAGGCATCATTTCCAAAAAGCCTCAAGGTCTTCCCTGATTCAACTCCCTGGATAGGGAAGAAGCAGGAATATTAATATCTGCTTGATTTTCTGTAGGTCTGTCCCACCATGACCCCATCCATAATTTGTTCTTTGAGGACTGAAGGACACGGAGTGAGCTGTGCGTCACGGTAACGGCACAAGGATGCTCGTCAGCTCATTGACAGGGAAGGTGGAGGGCCAGGAAAATACAGCTGCAAAATTCATGTTCTCAGCCTAATTGCTTCTTCAGGACTTCATTTTTAGAGTGGCTTCATAAAATATGGTAATAAAATCGTAATAATGTTTCCTTTAAACTCGTTGGGAGTGATTCATTCTGCAAAGTGCAGTTTTCCTTACTCCTCTCCCTGTCCCTGCCTGTTTTTTTGGTGTCCAGCCATTGCTGTAATCTCCCTATGCTCATTCTCTCTTCGTTATTTTCTTGCCTGTAAACCCAGTAACACATTGCTTCTGTTAGCAGCAAGGTAGACAAGGGACCAGGAACATCTCCATTATAAAGCCTCATTTGGAAGAAAGGAATTTTATGTGTATATATATATATATATATATATATGTATCTCTAACTTGACTAGACAATATTTGCTCCAGGCTGCAGCCTGATATATAAGATCTCTGCCTGGGAGCACAACAGAGGAAAAGAAAGAAATGTGTTTGATAAAGGAAACCAGAGAGGGGAAGAGAAACCATAGCAAGTGATTGCTCTGGGATGTGACCTAACCCCTTTGGTATTCTGGAAAGAGGAGAGGAGGGGAAATGGAGGATATACCGCAGTTTTAAAATTAGCTGCTCCATATGTGCATCAAGTCTTTCCTAATGGCTGAAAGGAGATTTTCAGCCCCCGTCCCAGCTCAGTAATTACTCAGCAGATGAGGGCAGCTCTGAAGGAGCCTTTTCACTTGGCTGATGACATAATCAGACTTTCTGAAAACACTTCTCCTATATATTTATTTAACTGATAGACTGGACCAGTCTCCTTAGGAGTCACTTGAGTCTATAGAAGGCCCAGTGAACATTTCAGTGGATAGATTTACCTTCATGATTAGAGCAGATTGTCTGGTTTCCTGCAGAGGTTTTCCTGCTGACCAGACACAAAGTATTTTTTGAGAGGGTAAAAGCTGCCTGAGTACAGATTGCACATCCCACCTCGCAGGACACAAGGGAATTGCAACCATGGAGGCTTCCTGGGTGAAGATAGCCCATCCTCTCTGGAGTCAGGAGATACTATACCAAAAGAGCTCTTTTCAAGCAAGGCACCACAGAATGTGCTCTTTCTTATCCAAAATGGTCAGAAGAGGTTATTGCTACAGGGAATGGCAGAAGAGAGGAGAAAAAATTACTGAGAATTGGCAGCTTGGCTCTTCCAATGGTGTGCCCTTTGAGTCATTTCTGTAAAATCATATTATAGTTCTATAAACCATGCTCAGCTTCACCTTCACTAAGGTCAAGTAGGAAAAAAAAGCCCTTTGCGCTCTACGTAGATCTATAGACATTTGCAGGTATTTTCCTCTCTAATTATGCACTGATTATTTCCTGCTGTTTCTGAGAAAATGTCAGCCAAAACATTTACTATGAAACCTCCCACGTTTTACTGACAGTCCAAAGGCTGTTACTAGGGTATAAAAATAGCTCCTTATTTCCCTTGAAACAAAGCAAAATACCAACCCCCTTGAGCTGCTGTATTGTTTCATGGGGCTGTCACTGGGGCTTGAAGGCTGGGGGTGGATTTCCCATCCCAAACCCTGCAGGCAGCTCCCCCTCTCTGCAGACCCTGCAAATCCCTGCCATGCACTGGTGTAGGTGGGTGCTGCCTGCACCAGGAGCTTGAGAGACAGGTCCATGTTCACCTTTGTATATTCTGGCCTTGGAAAGAGCAGTTCAGCATCTCTCTCCAACATGCTCTAGAATAAACCTCTACCCACCACTTTCTGATGGGTGTGGATGTGTTTGGCTGAAAGAAGGACATGCTGGGTGGGAGGGAGTTTCCTTTGAGTTTGCTGTAGACACACCAGAAACATCCTGTTTCTGCTCCACACATGGCCCCAGTGGTCCCTGCAGCTCCAGCCCAATGTGGTCTTTTAGATTCTATTTCAAATTCATGGCCCCTTTTGATCTTTGTTTCTCTACAATGTAAAGAGGATTAATGTTGTCAGAGCTTTGTGCCCAGAGTTGCCTTTCATGTTGCAGCTTCATGCTTTCTTATGTTGGAGATGTTTTTTGAGATATTTAACTCATTACAGTTTTCTCCTTGTGCCTTAATGGCATATCATCTTCGTGTCTGATACGATGGGAGCAGTTAAGGGCTGTCCTGCTGCCAAGTGATTGAACCCATGGGTAAGGAGCCACCCTTCAGATGTGCCCAGGCAGAGCCAGGGGACTTACAGCACTGACCTCCCTCCTGTAGCTGCACTGAACCAAAGAGTTCCAAGACTTCCAAATGGTCATTGTGCACCAGATCCACTTGAGAACCTGAGCCTCTGAGGGCCCTATTTCCACCCAAGTCAAGGTGCTGTCGTTCCTTGTGCTGACTCATCTGGGCTTCTCTGTCTTTCCCCTGATGTGTGACCTTGCTGCCACCCATCAGGAGTCAGAAAACCTGGCCAATTTCCTCAAGATGTTCTCACAAGTCCATATGGCCTAAAATGTTCCATAATGAAATGAACTGCTGCTTCACAGTAATAGCAAAATGAAAATTTACTATTCCAGTCATCCACCTTGATCATAACATGTCTAAAGCTCTTTGAAAATGTAAAGTGCTCTGGTAATGCTAAGTATTATCATTATGCCAACAGCAGCTCCTTCTGCGTACGGCTGTTCGTGTCCTCACTCCAGAGAGATTTTTATTGACTGGCAGAGGAGAGTATGTCATCTCCTCACATCATACACATTTCATTCCCTAAAGTAAGTTGTGTTAGTGATTTAACAAGGTTTAAAAGTAGGTGAATCCTATAAAGCTGGGCTTGTACTTGTTCCTAATATTCCACCAGCTAAAGTGATTTTCACTTCTGCTATGCAGAAATGTGAAAGAGATTGTGCAGAGATTTGCTATTCAATCCTCTTTCTCCATGGATGCTGTGGTGAATGAGTCTGCAGGAGGGGATGTAGGTCAGGACAATGTATTAAGGAAATAGTGCAGAACAGCTGCAGAAAGTGAATGGTGAGATCTTAAATACGATTATTCACTTTGGAAACCCAAGCTTATGATTAACTCTGATCCCGCTGGGCACTGTAATGTCCTGTGACCGGGCTCTCCAGTCAAAGCAGCACATGCTTGCACATGCCCATCACCACAAGGTTCATCTTCACCCTGCTCTCTGCAATTATGTGCAGAAATGCTCAGGAGAATTATTTTTGGCCAGAAGAAACCAGAAAAAAAAAATCACAGCCTGCTTGTGAGGCATGTATGAACAGGAAACAACCTAGAGCTCACCCAGCAGCTGAGCTGTTTTCCTTCCATGTTATTCACCCATGTCTAAAATAGCCTCTGACAAGGTTCAGGGGTGAAACAATACGAACCTGAGACAAACCTGTGTCTGTATCCATCGGGGGGCACTGAATCTCAGACTGCGCATTGAACACGCCTGACTGCTCACACAGGAAGTCACGCACTTGTGCAGTTACACCCTTCTTGTTTCAAGTTTTTGCTTATTCCTTGGGTGACTGGAGCAAGTGCTTGCCTTTGGGGGCCGGAATTAGATGATCACTAAGGTCCCTTCCAAACCAAACCTTTCTACGATCGTTTATGAGAGGTTCCCCTGTTACGTATGTGTTTGTATAATTTTGAATTATATATTTATCTTGTGCTCCCCACCCTTTATCAGGTGATGGTCAAGCTGTCCCAATGGCCTTGGCTGAGGGCTGTGCTTTGGAGGACACACTTTTTCACTTTGCAGGTGTCCCTTAACTGGCACTATTTGCCTGGGAGAGGGGACAAATCTGGTGGCTCATGAACAGGCAGTCTGCAGTTCTGCCCTATGGCATGGTGGATAATTTAATGAAGGGCAGCCTTGCTGTCTGTGCAAAACAAGCCTACACACAGCACAAATGGCCCATTGCAGCAGAACGTTTTCTTACAACTTATCCTGCAGATATATTTAAGTATCTGCCTGATTCAGACTCAGTGGTAACACCCACTGCTTTCAGTGACTGATACAAAGTCCTTTCTGTTCACAAACAAGGGTGAGCATTTCATTAAAGAGGGCAAAGAGAACATATTTTAGAAAGTTGGTGGTCCAGATTTCTCATGTTTGATCTTGCTTATGGGTTGGAAAGTCTGTTACTCTCTAAAATAAAGAACGCATACCTAATTTATTCCAAAGCTCCTTATAAAAAATCATTACTAGTAAATAACGATATTGCTGATTAGGATGTAATTGTCACTGGACAGAGAGGAAGATAAGCAGGTCAAATATAACTTTCAGAGTGAAAATGAGGAGGGATCTGGTCCTATTCCAGAAAAGTCATCATTTTCTTGAAAAGAATTAATAGAGTCACATAGCTTTATGGGTCTCCATTTCCTCAATAGATTAATTCACTAACATTTGTCAGGTGACATGAAATCTCAGGGGAACTGTTTCACATTAAAAAGTAAATAAGCATTCTAGAAAGCCAACTGGTCATGTTCCATGGGAGTTATGCAGCAAAAAGCAGAAATACTTAAGATATCTTGGGTCAGTAATGTACCCTCTGTGTTGAAAGCTCCTACACTGATTATCAAGATGAGCATAACTATGGGTAAATAAATGTTCTCTGAGGTGAAGATTGGATATGTACGTGTGTGCTCCCGGTGGGAATAGTGCTGTACACATCCAGGCAATGCTTAATTTGTGTAGGGAGGCTGCTGTGGAAGAAGGGGATGTCCCAGACTGAGCCACACTGGGCTGCTAAAACCACAAATCCCTGTGTGTGCACACACTTGCACACTCACTCATGGCATCTGCACTGGGGCTGGATCACATGGAGCTCTTGGGTTGTTTCTATTGCCACAGCACAATTAATCTGCAGATGGGAAACGCGGGAGTCAACAGAGGGGGATTTCTGTACGGCAGCAGATCTTCATGCTGAGAACATCTCCCCAGCTGGGACCAGTTAGACCTTCTCAGTAGAGCATAAGAGTTGACCTCTACCCAGTTTGCTCCTGAAACGCAGACCCCTGTGGCTCCTGCTAATGGAAAATCTCCATTTGTTGTAGGACAGTGCTGGATCTGTGCCATCTGCAGCGATAATGCATGCACAGTTGACAGAAGAGGATAACTTGCACTTCTCTTGCTGGTTGGTTTAAAATCCTGAGCAAACATCAGCTTCTATTGCCTCATGATGCACTGGGAGATTTATACTATTGAGCTGCTACCAGGGCTGTGACAAACAGGGACAAGAGGGCTGAAGTGCCCGTGTGGGACAGCCAGTCCCAGAGGCTGCCAGTCCTGACTCTCCTTTTCTCTGGTTGCTTTCTACAGCTGCTATCCCACCACCATTTCCAGATGGGGTACTGAGTTTCAGGAGGTATAAATAATAGCCCAGACTCCTGCAGAGGTGGAGAAAAGTTAATCAAACTCTCTCATGTTCTGTCTTCCAACCTGATGGTTTGCCATGGGGGATCCTAACGCACTGTCTGGCTTGTTTGCTCGTGCTTCCTGAAAAGAGGATAAAATAGATTGAAAGCTGCTGGATTGAAGCAGCAAGTCAGTCACTTCATTGTCTCTATGGACAGAGCAGACTGAAGCTGTTCAGAACTTAAAACAAAGAGGATTTACGCTCTTGATTTAGAAATTTATGACTCATTCTCATTTTGGCTGTTAGAAGCGGCTGTCATTTCCCCTGCCCCCAAAACATCCATGCCATAAAAAAATAAAACCCATAAGCTCTTTGCTGTTCTTATCTTGATGGACAAAGAATTCACATGTTCACTGTTGCTATCTGGAGCTTGACTTCCTGTTATTAAGAAGGACATCCTAGTATTTAACAACATGAGATTTTTATTTTTTTCCCCTTCTTCAAGCCAGGCAGAAAGTCTAATGATTCTGGGGTTTGTTTCCTGCTTGTAATTAAGTAGGTCACAGCTGCAAAGCAAGAGAACAAGAAAATATTCAGATCATACAAAGCCAAAAGCTATTAAATCATTTGCAGCTGAAGGATACAGCAGATTTTCTTTTTAAAAAGAAGTCTCCAGTCTAAGGAAAACAAATATAGGAGCTTTTAGGAGAATGATGAACTTGGAAGTTCTGCCCAAGCACCACAGTAGCTCAGAAAAAAAGGAGCGATCAAAACCCAGCTAATGTTGTTCACAAGTTGAATAGCCCTATGTGGTTGAAATAAATTCACTGCTTCATAGCTTAGAGCCATATATTCTATCCATGCAATCCACTTTGAACCACTTGCAAGACTGCCCTCATTTCTTCTGGGCAGTTTCCACCAGGCTCTCCGTGTCAGCCTGGAATGCCACACCATGTCCTCCCCTGTAGGTCCCACACACCCTCCCCAACTCCAGATGCAACTCAGACACAGCACAATCTCTACCCAGACATGAAGATCCCATGGGGCTGAAGGTCTTTTGATCTGCACTCATGATTTGTGTTGTTGTGTTGCCCTAATTTGGCTCTGACTCCACCTCTGTCCAGGACAGAGAGCTGCCCTTGGTCCCTGCACCACTGCCTTCACCCCACAGACAGTACCAGCAGTGCGTGGTCCATTGCCCTTGATAAGCCATGAACACGTGGGTTGAGGAATCACCTCTGAAGGGCTCTGACAGCATGGTTCAGCCTTATCAAGGACAGGCATCAATTGACAAAGCTATGTCACAACCTTGCAAACCCAGGGAACACTTCCTTCACAGGCCAAGGTGTTAGTGAGGACCAGGCACTTAAAGACAAAGTTGGTCCTAATTCACCTCATTTGGTTTATTTCAGGAATCAGGAGGATCATAAATGACTGCACATTTCTGTTGAGGTGCTATTGCCTAGACCTCAATATAAACACTCCTCCAAACCATTGCTCTGCCAAGAAGAGGGGACAAAGAGCAACAACCACCCTCACCTTTCCCAGGTACAGTACCTGGGACTATTCTGCTCCATCATGGAAAGGAGATGAAAAAGGGTACTCAGCTATGAGAACAGCCTTATTAAATGTCTGCCTTGGTCTAAAGAGCAATGGAGATGTGTCCCAAATGCATCATTGCTGTAACAATGGGGGTCTTATTCTGTGCAGTGAGAGGAATGCTCTTTGGGAAGATTTATGTCTGAAGCCCACCAAAATCAACACTGAACGCAGCAGTGGTCCAGTCAGACAAGAATCACTGCTTTGGCAGGGAACACCCACTGTGAATCTGTTTGATTTCAAAATAGTGTGTTTGGTTTTGTTAGAGTTATTAAGATATGGGTAGAACAGCTAGAACAAAAGCTTATTTCTGCTTCTATAAAAATGTGATCAAGAGAGACATAAATCTCTGCCATTATAAATTGGTGATGACCTAATGTTTATTCAAGCTCTGATTGGGAAACTTGTCATGGGAAAGAAAAGCCCACGTAGATGGTATTCTGGGCTCTGTCCCTGCATGACCAGACGTGGTCAGTTCATTCCAGGATAAGAGAATGTGGACCTTTTCATGTTGGTATTTCTTGGCTTTACAAGCTAGGAACCGGGAGGGAGAGCTGGTCAGTGCCTCCCCAGTGGGCAGTTGTTATGAAACAGAAACAACAGAAGGTTTCTCAGAGGCTGGTGCCCGGGGAATTTGAGGTCAGGCCTGCAGTCTCTCCTTGCAAAGCGCTGACCTCAAGGGAGAGGGGCTGAGTGCAAGACTGAGGTGGTAGATACCCTGGGCTGCACAAGATGTCTGATCCACCTTCACACAATTCAGGTGTCTGGATTTGTGGGTTTCCATCTGCGATTTCTCTAAAAGGCAGTGATTTCAGAAATGTGTTGCTCCCTTCCCTCTAAAATGGGGTTCTTTCACCCTGAGCCCCTTACACAGAGGACTGATGGGGAAAAAGGTGCTGATTTCAGAGAAAACACTAGTGCTGGGTGCTATAAGGGATGTTCAGAGACCCCATGGTATCTTTTGGCCTTTGCAAGAAAACATGTATGCTGCCTACATCTGTGTTCTAGATCTTTCAGCAATTTCCCTCCCAGTCTAGGGTGGATAACAGCACTCATGGATTAGTATGAAACAAAGCTCAGGAATGAAAAGTTTGCAAAACGCCTCTGTGACTGAGAGCCTGGCCAGCACCACAAAGTCTGCTGTGACTGATTGTCAGGAAAAGGGGCTAGGTCATCCACTGGCATCAGCCTGATTATCTTTCCCCTGACACCATTCTCCAGCAGCCAGAGGTTGGCCCCAAGGCCACTTTAACTGCTCTCCGGTGACTGATTGGATACATTGGAATGCACTAACATAACTGTGCTTTTAAAAATCAACGTCCTCTGGTTTTATGACTCTTCTTGGCCAGGTTCCCACTTGCTGTAACTGAAGCAAACCCTTTTTCTCCTGCAGGAAACTGCCACTATTGGTGCATTTGAAAAGTTTACGGGAGGATACACAATGGCTGCATTACAGCAAAGTCCAGGATGGAAAAAGGAAGCTTTCCAACATCTCAGAGTGGAAATTATGAAAATTAGAAAGCCTCCTCCCAGTCTCTGGTGTGGTTTGCAGGCATGAGTTGGGTGGAGAGATGCTGGAGAGGGAGGAAGGGGATGTGGATCTGCACTTCCACCTGACGGGAGCCCTGAGGTTTGATCCTGCATCAAACACTCCCAGATTTGCAGGGTGTTGGCAGTTCACCTTGGCTTTTACCCTGAAAGCATCTTGGCTGCCAAGTGGGAGCAACGGCACTGGCTGGGTCTTGCAGGGGTCTGCAGAGGATCAGTGTCTGCAGAGCCTTGTAATATGTAAAGTCCAATGTATTATAAGGAATAATTTTAAGTTGTGGTGTAGGATTGCCAAACTCCCTTCTTGCAATAGCCTGTTTATCATATTAGCTTTGACAGATTTTCTTGGATGGTGTTTTCAAATATTGGGAACTCCAGGCTCTGCCCTCAGGCAACAGTAACAGCTTTGAAGTCAGCTCTGAGGAAAGCAGAGACTGTGAAACACTGGCAATTCACTTTTCTTGGTTTTTTGTGAAAATCTGGACCTTTAATGAGGGTGAACTACCTGTAAGGTTTTAACCTTGATCATCCTCCTCCCCCCGTCTGCATGTGCATTAAGAGAAGACTGAAAGACAGAAAGTTACTTGATGCCAACCCCATTCAGCTCCCTAAGATGCTCCAAAGCATCATGGATAATATTACAACCCATGCAGGACAAGCCTTGTGGTAAGAGATGCACTGTGCCTATGAAATCTATAGCAAATGGGTTAGTAACAGCAAGATGTCGGAGAGCTTTTTTGGATTACTGTGGAGGACAAAAAGGACATTGGCTTTCTCCACTCTGAATAGTGACAGTTTCTCATGGGTCACATTGATCAGGGGAACTCGCTGACCTGTGCCCTTCCCCTGAGCTTCCCACAGTGCTCTTACCCAGGCAAACCTCAGCATCTTTTTCAGATAAACACAGGTATTTATGCAGAGAAACTGACATGAGACACATATCTCTTTGAATGCCAAATTAAATCTATCATGCAGAGAAGGAGAGGCATTGGGAGAGGGTGCAAGTATAGGATCCAGTGCCTTTCATACCTCCCCAGCTGCTCTGTTCTCAGGTGAGGTATCTGGCCTTTTATCAAGCCACTGGTGCAGTCTCAGTAATCTGCTTCTGGTGCCCACAGCCTGGAAACACGTAAATACTGGACACTATTCTAGAATATGGTCATGGATCTGTCCTTCAGAGCATGTACAGACATTCCTTCAGGCTCTCTGAAGACAGATGTCTCCAAAAGAAACAGTGAGCACCACAAGACCCCCCCTAAAACTCAAACACAGATTATCTTAAAATTGAACAACTTTTTCTGTAGACACAGCCTCAAGGACACAGAGAGTTGGCTGGAGCCCAGGGCTCTGCTGCTTGGCACCTGCCCTGCATCTGCTGGAGTCATACATGTGGAGTCACAGAATCATTAAGATTGGAAAAGACCTCTGAGACCATCATGCTTAACTGTTAACCCAGAACCACTCTGTTCGCCACGAAACCATGTCCCCAAGTGCCACATCCACAGGTCTTTTGAACGCTTCCAGGGATTGTGGTTCTACCACTTCCCTGAGCAGCCTGTTCCAATGCCTGACCAACCTTTCAGGGAAGAATTTTTTCCTAGTATCCAGTCTAAACCTACCCTGGTTCAACTTGGTGGACAGTGTCTCTGAAGATACTGGGATGAGTTGTCACCAGAAGACACACATTACGCTCTTTTCTTTGACTAATGAAGAGCCCTAAAACAGTAATAAAAATTATTATGATTTCATGATGAACTTGTAAATGTAGGCTGGCTGAAGGTACAATTGCAGGGAAGCCAACAGGAGGAACACACACTAGTAAAGACACCAACCCTACCTTTAATCTCCCTTAGTTGAATTTCTCTGAAATACATCTCATCCCATCACTCCTCTGTTGGGAGCTGGCAGGGTGGAAACTCCCTGTGGCAGGAACTTTTGAGTTAAGGCTGATTTGATTCGCTCTTGCAGGGATTTCTATCTGAACTAAAATGGTAAAACTGTAAAATGGTACTTGTTCTGCACATAGATCCCCAAAGGGTAGATGCTTAGTGCACCAACATTAAGTGCATGTTATCAGTCCTTAGCTATTGTTTCACACAGAGTTTACCTAATCTGTGTTGATGCAAAAACTTGGAGAGAAAATAGATATCCGTGGTCCCACCCCATCAAGACTGGTGGCTTTTATAGAGGGAGTACTGGAAACTAAACTGATTTTCAACCTCAGTTAAGAAGCCTGCTCACTTATTTCAAAGCATGCACAACCCTAATTGCACCTTCTAAATATATTCCAGAAATACAGCTGGATTATAGAGTGTGTGCGGGTGACTAAATGGCATCATTTGCAGCCCATTATCTTTCCAGAAACTTTTCATGTGGTGTCTTTGGGAAGCGGAGACTAATTGTACTCCTTGCCTGTGCAATTTGGAGAGTGTGAAACTTTGGTCCCAAAAAAAAAAAAAAAAAAAAAATGAAAGTGTAAGAATCACTCATATCCATTTTCTTGTGGAATGAAAAATCACCATTTCTTTGAAGCCATTAGAAATGACTGAGACAATGAGCATAATATATACTTCACCAGGAAATAAACTAAGCTCAGACAGAAAGTTTGGCCATGAGTTTGGAAATGTGTTTGAAATATCAATCCAACTATCTGAGCTTGAGTCAGCAAAATAGGAACTGTGTGACTGACTACCTACATAACAGATTCTCTTTTGGTCAGAACAGCCTTTTCCATGATTTCCAGCAGGCTGGTTGGGGGGGCCCTGGTGCTTGTGAGCTTCACTGAAGTCACTTCTGGTGTTTAACAGGCTTGTGTTGGTGTCTGGTCTGCACCAAAGAAGTCTTTAGAGTGAAAATGGAAAAGATCTATGAAGTGTAAATTTGCTGCTCATCCACTCTTTGATTTTGATTTTTTTTTTCCAAACACTGACATTATCCTGACTTAAATGGATAAAAAGATCGATCAAGAAGTTAAGAACTGGAAAAAGGCATGTGCCATACTTTGTACTTGATGTCTGAAGATGCTGTTAGTTCAGGAAATTGTTGAAGCAATCCCTTGTACAGATCAGGAACTGATAAATTCTGAAGACTTTCTATGTCTGGAATTTAAAACCCAGCTGAAGGCATGTCTTAGCCCTTCCAGGGATAAGTCCTGGCTAGAAGATGAATTAGGACTAGGACTTTAGGTTGGGACAGGTTGGAAGGTATTTCAAACACCCAAACTGCCACTTTGCATTACTTATCACTGTCTGGCCTTGCAAGAAACACAGTCTCTGAACTGAAAAGCCCTTCCAGCAACCTCCCTTTTAGGGTGGCAAGTTATTGCCTTCTGGGCTGTGGAGCACCACCTGGAGAGAAACTAAACCTGGTACTAAACCATCACCACTCCTTTGTGTGAGCTTGGGGCTGCTGCTGGCAGTGTGATCGTGGTACCAGCTACCTGAAAAAGCCCTTTGAGAAGGCTTATTAGCCAAAAGGACCCATGAACTAGAGGAGCCTTTTCACCTCCTCTGAAGTTTTATAACTGGATTCTCATGATTCCCCCTTCCCTTCACCTGAATCCATAACATTTGGCTCATTTCTGTCTCCCAGCCTCTGTCCCCGGGCTTGCCCTTGCTTTGCTCCCTGGCCTTTCTGTCCCGGTGTTTGGCCAATGTGAAGGCAACAAATGCCAATTTGTAATGAAGAAAGCTTTTCATTTTCTCATCAAAATAAGAATCTGAAGCACTGGAAATTTCAAAGCAGAGCCTCTGCTCGTGAGGTCTCCAGGCCTTGAGAGCGTTCGATAATTCAATTAAGCTCCAACCATTTGAAAGCCAATTTGAGCAGTATCCTGGTTCCAAATTCTTCAGAGTTCACCAGTCACTATCCATTAGCCTCTGCCATGCTCTTACCTCTTGCACTGTTAACCTGCATGCATTTTGGGGGGATGAAGTCTGGCACAGCTCCTGATCCATTTCACAGAGAAGTCTGTTTTGATTTGTTACACCTTTTAGAAGTGTCACAAAATATTATAACTTCCAGACACCTGAGAGGTGCACTAAGCATTTATCTGTCTAGGTAGAGTTCAAATTAAACCAATTCCTCCAAAATACTTGTGAACAGGTCAGAAGAGATAAAGCTCAGATGAAGCAGATAAAATTGATGGTTTGGCAGTCACAAGTGATTATATCAGAGCATTACACAGGTGACGGCTTTGCTACTTAAGATTAGCCTTTTATTCATTTTTTAGAATTTGGATACAATTATTTGTCTATAGAGAGGGTGAATAATTTTTCATCACCTTGAGATTTGAGTAACTTCCAGAAAACAGCTAAGACAGCAGGAGTTCCTTGCTTTAAGGTCTTTCTTCTGTCTTTGGCAACTTCTGCACTCAAATATCTACTGTTTGTTCTCTATGATATCTGAGTAACTCTGCTGTCACCTCAGCAGTCTATCAGAATAGTAGTGATGCTGTCAAGGTAAGAGACCCATCCAAAAATGTCAGTGAAGGTGCTAAGCAAAGGTCTGCAGGACCTGCACGCCAGTGTAAGAGATTTCAAGCAAATAGCATGAACTGGAAAGATCAACTTCCCTTGGATCAGTGGCTCAGTCGTGGTGTCAGAGCGAGTGCTCACAGCATCACTCACAGAGTTTGCACGAAGGGTTCCACGGGCCAGGATCGCTCCTCCGTGAATGCTGCAAGCACTGTCTGTTCCGCCCCGTTGGGCCCTGCAGCCCTCAGTGTGAGAGGTTTCCCACTACTCTGCTCTTGAATCCATGCTGGAAAAATTATTAGTAAGAAGCTGAATGCCGAATTATGCTTTGTCTACTAGAAAAAGAAAGTCAGTAGCTCACGATAATAAAAGTGCTGGTAGGTTTGAACAGCAGCAAGACATACTGGAACTCTTTTGCTGGGTTTGCTCGGAGGCAATCTCCTCTCTTGCCAAAAGCAAAGGTCACCATAAGCTGCAGAGTAGCGTGGGAAAACCTGCCTCAGAATTGGCCTGCAGAGCAGAAAGACTGACTTTTTTTTCAGCCCTGGGTTCTCTCTTCTCAAGAGAAATTTATTTATAGGAGGAATGACGTTTCCTGCTGCATTCTTAACGTGCTTGCAGCTTGGGATAAGAACATGGGATCTTTGTCTTCTGCCATCTGTTTTCTATGGCAATAAATATCCATTTACGGATTTATCTCTGCCTGGTGTGTTTTAAAGTTGTGATACGAGTGAGTGTTCTTGGATATCCATTCAGAGAGGAAGTGTCATAGGTAAATAGCAGTCCCACCTCCATGCTGGTATTGATTTACATTTGTGTAATGGACAGTGGAGCTGTGGCTTGGGGCTTTGGCCACATTTTTTAATCTTATCTTCTTTGGAAGCACAAGAAATAAAAAAGCAATCTGGACTAAATTTCTGCTGAGCTGCAAGCATCCACTGACACAACTGGGCACGAGGCCTTTAATTTACCATAGCTGAGAACTGGGACCTAAAGCTGGGCCACAAACTGCAAAACCCAATTTAAAATGGCTTTTCCAGCCAGACCTCTCCCAGCTTGATTAGTTTCTTACAGCACTTCATTTCGCCTGGAGATGGCCTTCCTTTTTACACTGCCTCTGCAGTGCCAGGCTTTGAGCCTCAAAGGGAGAAGAGAGGGCAGATTTGTTCCTTCTTAATACAAGAAAGCTGCATGTTTTCTGTGGGCTTTCCAACTCAAAAAAAACAATGCCTTGTGTTTGTGGTAAGAAACATTCCCGTGGCTGGAAAATAGCCAGTGAGGTCTTGAGAGGAGTAAATTGTGCTCTTCCTGATGCCTTAGGAAGTTCCTTACCAGTGCCTTGAAGCAGCAGACAGAGATCTCTGGATGGTGCTAGGAATTTGTTAGACATTAGCAGGACTCTATTCATCTTCCTCTCTCACACATCCGCAGCACATGGATATAATAAACATGGCTGGGAGGCATAAACCGTCTCACATCAATAATGCAAAGGGAGAAGGGACTGCGTGTTTAACAAGCTGGGGGAAGAAGACCCAGAGAAGGAAGATCTGGTGGGGAGGGCTCTGCATTGAGAAATGCTGTGTTAGGGATGGGATTCATGTCTCCTGGGTTTTTTTGGGGGGTCCTTTTCTGACCAAGGTGTATGTGCCAGTTAAAGTAGAGCTGGCTGCAGTTTAAGGAGTTATTAAATCAGTCAAACATGTGTTCAGGGGACCTCCTTTGCAACCCCCACAAAGTAATTTTACTGCCTTTGCAGTGATCCTAAACACCACCCCAAGTGCTGGTCAGGATGGAAACATCTCAGACATCAGTATTGAATTAGATGAACCCAACTCATGCCTCAGTCCTGACACCAGCTCCTGGTGTGGCACAAAGCACAAAGCTTAATTCTGCCTCAGCTGACATGTCTGGTGGCCTCTGTGTCATACCTACTAATATTTAGCACTGTCCTTTTTCACTTGGACTTGTAAAAGCCTTTGTAAAGCCCTATCTTCTGCTGGGTGTGTGCCATGCATTGCACAGATCTCTCACATCCCAGTCTTTGCATGTGAAACCTGCTCACTCAGGACTGTATTTCAGGCTCTTTCACTGCTGCAGTGGGATTTTGTGGACTCTGAGCTTAGGAACAGATTTTGTGTGGCTTCAGGACCCCCAGTGCAGGGGGTCTGCCCTGCCAGCTCCAGCTGGTGGGGGGCTCCAGGCAGAGAGAACACGATGCATGCTTCAGCCAGGCTGACCACAGCCTCGTGGGTCAGATGCCTGATGGGGCACTTCTGTGATGAGGCAGAGAGAAAAACAGCAAGGATAGAGGACAAAAAAGAAGTGGTTGCAAAAGCCATCCCATCAAATTCTCTGGCAACCCTTACAGCAAGGCTCCAGCATTTGCCTGAGAAGCCTAAACTACCCCAACCTTAGGTCAAGAAGTGGGAAGGAGAGAAATAAACTGTGGATGTGAGTGAAAATAAAACAACACAACCTCCCTGACAGTGTCACTTGGGCTGTGTGTGGAGCTGTTAAGTCTGTACACGCTGTAAAGTCCCCTGCAGTGCTGGTCATCCTTATGCAGCTGTTCTTGCCTTATATATAAATACTAACATTCCCCAACACCTTCTTCTGAAGGCATTTCCATGCTCTGCCTTGCTCCCTGCCATGGGCTTACATCCTGGAAACACCCTGTGAGAGTGCTGCTGGTATTTGCACCTCTCCATCACACGGAGTGATGCACAGAGCAAAGCAGAGGCTCGGGCAGGTCAGCATGGATAACACGTTTCCAAAGGGGATGTGTGCATGCACGGAGGAGCGTGAGCTCACATTTTCTGCACTGTATCTCTCAAACAGTGACAGAAAAAGGGGGAATGGTTTTAAATTAAAAGAGACGAGATTTAAATTAGATGTTAGGAAAGGATTCTTCCCTGTGAGAGTGGTGAGGCCCTGGTATAGGTTGCCCAGAGAAGTTGTGGATGCCCCATCCCTGGAAGTGTTCAGGGCCAGGTTGCATGGGGTCCTGAGAAACCTGATGTAGTGTGTGGCATCCTGCCCACAGTGTGGGGGTCAGAATGAGGCGATCCTTGAGCTCTCTTCCAACCCAAACATTCTACAATTTTATGATTTATCTTGAGACTACTCAGTCTCAAGCACAGTCTGCATAAAATCATGAGCCACTCCAGACAGGGAGGGACCCCCTGTGGCCATCAGCAGCAGAGGACAATGGCCCTGCAGCAGCTGAGAGCTCACTCTGGATGAAAAATCATCTGCCACCTTGCGGGAAGCCACCTTGCAAGGGGACACCACGCTCTGCCTGCCCACACTCGCAAGAGCAGCTGCAAACCACCAGACGCCAACCCCGGTCCAGCAGCAGCAGTGCCAGGCAGGGAACAGGGACAAAATAAAGCCTGACCCAAGGCAGGTTAAGGCATCAGGACTGTCTGCCCTGGGCCCCTCTCAGAACCAGCATCTTGAACCACAAGCCCAAATTTACCGGGAGGGACATTTGTGAATGCTCTCCAGAGCAACAACCCACAATCAAACAATAGCAGACCAAAGCCGTGTGAATAATTGATTATCTTTGGTTTGCTTGACGGACTGGAAAGGCAAAGGAAATATTTTTCAGGTTGACACAAAGTTATTCTGCTCTCCTTTCTGCCAAATGGAGGCGAAAGAAAAACAAACAACAAAAAGGCTTTGTGTTTAACCAAAACATTTTTTGAACAGCTTTTAATTTTTGAGATTTTTCTCATATTCCTTAAAAAAAAAAGAAGGAACTCATCTAAATGAAATTACACTCTTTTTGAAAGAAAAATGCAGAAAAAAATTGGTTTGAACTGTACAAAAGCACATTTTTTTCTTTTCTGAGTGCAACAGACTTGAAGTAAACTCACAGGTGGCTTCAGCTGCAGCCAGACTGCTTTTCAGCAAAACAGATGCCTCAAGCAAAGGTTTTCCTCTGTCCTGGGTAAAAGGACCAACTCTGAGCCACTGTGGGCTTGTAGAGCTTCTACACCTGCCACCAGTGAGTGCAGCACCCCTTGCCCACCCCTGGAGCACTAAACTCAAACCCCCTGAGGGCAGGAATGAGTAGAGGGTGCCTGTTCCCTTGAGCCAGCCACGGTTTTGGGAGGTATCAGTAGTGACAAGCTGGGATATGAGTGTGTGTGCAAGGTGTCCCTGTCCCCTGGGGGGCTGAGCTGCCCCTGCCAGCTCTGTCAGAGGCAGCACACCAGGCAAAGGCAGCCTGAGAGCACCTGGTGTGTGCCAGATGTGTGCTCAGGGTGCGCTCCGTGGGTGTCCAGCACGCTCTGAGCTGAGCCCCCTGTCCCAGGCACCACTTCTTTGCCAGCCCATCCATCTTCCAAGTGCCAGGACCCCCTGGTTCCCTGGGCACTCCTGCTGGAGTGATGTGCTTCCAAGTAATTAATGACACTAGTGCAGTTTCCCCGGGACCCCCTGCTATTCCTGCTGCAGCATGAAAGCAGCAGCACTGCCTTGGCTATCCAGGGACAGCCCTGTGGTGTCACTTCAGCTGGCACCAATTAGAGAGACTCTGTGCACTGCAGAGCCCTCACTGCCACCAGTGCTCAGTGAACATCTCCGCTGGGACAGACACCGGTGGGCATCTCCATCTGTGCTCACTCACACAGAGCCCTTCCACACCACCCTGAGCTTTCCTCTGGTGTTCATTTTTTGACCTTTATTATTATTATTATTATTATTACTCTTATTTACTCCCCACTGCTACAGGTCAGGGTTGCCGCATGCCATCATGCTCTCTCAGTGAGTACTGATTATTTGAAACTATTTTTTTCAGAAATTATTACCCCCAACTATTTCCACAGAGTCTTTAATGAGTTACATTTGTTGTATGCTATCTTGCAGTTCTTTCTGGCACCAATTTCCACTCTAAGTTACCACACAGCCTCTGACAAATATTAATTCCCATTCATCACCACACAGGTCCCACCAAAAGTAATCCCTACCATGGGACACACCAGTAGTAATTTCTTCACATCATGACATAATCCCTATTAGTTGTGACTGCTAACAGGGCAGACAACTGCTATCAAATTGTACCCTCCTCATCCTCTGGGCATGCATTCAGGACAAAGAAATCATGGCTTACCCTTTCCACACTGCGTCTCCTCAGTGATCCATATGGTATTTTGAATAAAAGTCTTCGGGTCCTACCCGGAGTCACAGCTGTCTGTACTACCATAGTGCAGAGCTAACTCGTGTGTGTGAGTGTGTGTGTGAGAGAGAGCTTGCAGCACACACAGGCTTCCCTTGAAATAACTTACAGTCTCATCTAGATTTCCCAACTCTCAAATAGCTGAGTGGGTTTTCACATCAGACCATATGAGTCAAGATGTGGCTTGTTTGAAAGAAGGAGGGGGGAAATGGGAAAAAAAAATTAAAAAGAGGAAACCCCAAGCCTTGTAACCTTAACAACATGCTTCAAGCAGTGTATCTTTAGCTTCCTTCTGTTTCTCAGTGTAGTTTGCCCAGCAGGATTGCTGTGCCATAGAGGTGGAAGAATTAAGCTTCTGGGGAGAATGTTCCAAAAACGTCAAGCCCGCTTCTTGTTGCTACAGATGGTAACCAGGTCAGTTGTCTAATCAAAGCTCTATCTGAGTTATTATACGTTTTGCCATGTGACTGCAGACCCCTCTGGTTTGCTGTACAGTAGATCACATGTTCACCTTAAAAAGAGTATCTGGTGTATCACCATCTGGTGCAGAGATTAATGTTGATTCCTGGGTTCGGCTATTCCTCTCTCCTAGACGCTGGAAAGCGCACAGCCAGAGCAGAGGGCTCGGGCAGCTCCTCTGGGCTGCTCAGCTGAACCGAGCGCTCACGGATGCCGGGTCTGGGTGGCACAGAGCAGCACATGCATCGGGACAGGGAACAGACAGCACCACTCACACTCACGTCCGTACACATCCACATCAGTGAAAGCCTGATGGGTGATGCCTGCAGCTTCTATGTGTTACTCACTTACAAAAATGGTTATGTTACAGTCTGTAATTGTGAAGTGTTACTTCACAAAGTCACTCTCAATGTCTGCTTCCTTTTTTTTTCTCCTATAAAACCACTTTAGAGTCTAGGAGAGGGTGGTGTTTTCTTGCTCTGGAAGAAAAGTTTGAAACTTTATTTACGCTCTAAATTGTACACACATGCTTTGGAAAGGGGAAGAATATTTCCCCTTACCACAGTCTTTCTATAACACCAGGGGTTGTCCCAAAGCAGCCAGGTATAATTCCATGCTTTTGTAGGGAAGTGTTTTGGATGTTGTGTTCATTTCCATACGCTGTTAGAGGTATTGGTCCACATGCAGTTTAGAGTTAAGGTGTGCAAAGTGGGAGCTTCTCAACTCAGCAATTCCTTAGCGGTACTCTGAATTTGCCCAGTAAAATGGAAAAGATGTTGGCCCATGTTCTTTTCCTTGAAGCAGTCTAGCTGGGAGAGCAAAAATCTGCTGAGTTGGAAAGCCAGTCCCTTCCTCCATGTATTGTTCTCATTTTAATGCAAAACTAAAAATACTTTGTTTTGATCCAAGTCCAAAAGCTGGGATGAAGGTGTTAGGGACATGACATTAAAGCAACCATTTCAAATAAAAAAAGGAGAAACTCTGTATCTGCTCAGCATATGCACATGCATTAAAACCAGTCAAAGAAAAAAAAAGTGCAGCTTGATGTGGGAAACTCTAAATATTAAAACAATTGGCCTTTGTTCATAATTAGTTCCATATGTCTCTCGCCAAAGAGAGTGAAAGAGACAGGAAAAGATGGAAATATCTTAAGTATGACTGACTTATATAGGTTCTTTATGTGGAATAGGTGTACCGTTAGGGTCTTTGCTTCTTGCAGGTTTTTTACGACTGCTCATGCCTCGCCCCCGCTATTTCACAGCCTGCCCAACTCTTTTTTTTCAAGCATGAAGTGGTTGGAATTTCCCACGGGGACCCCTTGCCTGCATTAGCAGAGCCCCTGGGGACGGACTGCTGGAGACAGAGGCAAAGGTGGTAGCAATCAGCCTTGCTGGGAGGTTTTCCTGAATGAAAGCTGAGTCATGCCCGAGTCAGGACCTCGGGGGTGAGTGTTTCATACAAGAGCAGAGTAACAAAGACGTCCCTGCTCACCCGATCCAAAGCCCTGGGTGAGGCTCCTGCCTACACCAGCCCCCTTCCCTGGGAGCTCTCATATTCCTGCAAGCATGTTCTCCTTCCTGCAGGTCCAGCTCATGAAAAGAAACAGCTCTGTAGAGAGAAATTTATCCACTAGAGGGGACAAAGAGCCATCACACACATGGAGATGTGTCTGTAAGCCATCAGGCTCCGGGACCAGGCACAGAGAGTCCAGTGGTACCAGCATGAAACACCACACACTGATTTTCTCCACAGGGGAAAGGGGAGCGTTCATTCAGTCATTTGCACAAATCACAAATTTTTTTTTGCCTGGATTTTTAGGTCTTGCCATTGAAATGCAAATCTGTGTATTGCTTAAGGCAGCTGAATAATAATAAAAATATTCTTTACAGGAAACCTCTTGCACATGTGAAAAGTAGAAGAAATCCATCCATTTGCATGTTACTGGAACCAATTCCAATAAGATCCCTATGTATCCCACTGGGCCTGACTCCTTGCTCCCTCACTGTGCTGCACCACAGGCACAACTCTACAGGTGCCCTCCATGTAAATCTGGAGACCTGGACCTGTATGACACCTTCTTCTGCCTCATTCCTCATTTCCCAGGTAGTATGAACCTGGAGACAGGAGGCCAAACCTTAATAATCAGGACTGTGGAAACCATCCAGGAGGATGAGATGTTGGCTTTGTATTGTTTGTTCAAAGCACATTGGTAGGCAACTGTATAGGGCAGTCTGCTAGAATTCATTTGATAGGTTGCCTACAGGTAGGTAATGTAAAACATGTTCCCATGAAGGTCTTTCTAGTTGTTCCCAGAGGGTGATGTGGGTGTTTGTGGCAGACATAAGCACATCCAAGGGCACTTCAGCCCATCAAATTCTGACTTTGCCACTGGAGAGCCCCCTTTCCCAATTAGGTGGCTGCAGATGCAGGTTAAGATCACCAGGCTCATCACTGAGGCTTCATCTAACTGCACTGTCTGCAGAGACAATCTCCAACTGAACAGCACAGTAGGAAATAAACCCCCAAATATTCTAAGGGAACATCCTGGCCTTTCCCCCACAGACCCTCAGAAGGGACACACTTCTGTATTTACTAACTGCTGAAAGACAAAGCTCTTTAAAGCAGTGGATGCTTTTCAGTACTAATTGCAGGCTGCCAGGAACAGTGGTTTGTGGTAACAATGCATCAGAGGAAAGTCTATCCAATAGATTTCTATTTGGACTAGATTTCTGTTTTGGTCTTTAATAAAAAGGAGAGAGGAATCATTTACTGCTGCAAAGTGTGTCTGATATTTGCAACACAGGAGTCAACTTTCAAGTCAGGCTACTCCCAGCAGAGATCGGTGAATGGAAACCAGTGACAGCAGTGGCACAGACTGAAATGCAGTGAGTGGTTATCTATCAGATCTATCAATAAGAAATGGTATTGTAAAATTGAAAAGTCACTCAGTACAGAAAAATCCACTTAAGTTCAGCATTCCATGAAGACACAAATATGGCAACAGATTGAGGGGAAAATAAGGAGAATTTGCAGCTCCTGGCAGTATTTTCCACACTGGATGACATCTATGGTCTGTCAGTAGCAAAGCCAAATGCTTCCCTGGAGTCCTGATAGGGAAACCACTTCTATTTGAGTTCTTTAGCAGCTCCTATTAATCTTTGTGGGATTTCTTACTTCCCACTGTTAGCAATCCTCCCTAGCTGTTTTGTTGGAAAGACGAGGAGAACAGAGCTTCTCCAGAGCTTTGGGGCTGCAAACCCTAAAGTGACTTAGCTTATATTTTATTGCACTCACAATCAGACTGCAAAGGAAATCGCCTTGTTGGGAGTGAAAGATGTGCAGAGGTTGTCATTGCAAATCCAGCTTGCCTTTGATTTAAAAAAAGCTAAACAATTTTCCAGTCTTTGATGGTGTTTTAGATGTTATGATCACTCCAGCCTGGGGAGGGATGTGGGAAAACACATGGGTGCAGCTCCATTCCCGTATGAGCCCTTTCCATTGGAGCTGGAAATAACCCAGCAGCTTGCAGGGGTGAGAGAGAGAGGCTGATTGTGGTCCCCAGCCACAGAAGGCCTGGGGGCTTCCCCTGCGTGTGGCAGGGCTATGTCACATCAGGGGCTACATGCACCATCCCGTCCCTGTGTCTCCTGGGCAAGCAGTGCACGAGAGTGCCTCTGCTGAGTGCAACTGCCCAGGCTGAATATGAAGGTCAGCCCCACACCTGAACAGAGATTTGTGCTTTGTTTCACCCTGTTTCAGTGCTCTGGTTTATGCAGTGATCAGCGTGGTGTTGGACTGCACGAGCAGCATGTCCATCCCTTGTACCTTGTACACCTTGTGCCATGGGGTGTAGCAATGAGAAATTTGGGCTCCTGTCACAAATTTACATCGTGCTGCAGCACGGTTGTTTAACCATCTGCAGTTCATAGATATGTTAGTGGGTCTGACTAGCATAAGCCTAATCAGAAACCCAGAACCAAGCCCTTCTGGACTCACAGAAGTTCATTCATATCTGATGCCCATTGCTGTAGGCTGACACAGCATGTCGTGTCAGGTGTTCCTAAATGTCCTCATTCATAAATATCCACATGGCTGCTCATCAGTTGCTTTGTGCACCTCAGCCCTGGGTGTTCATGAAGAATGGCTGGCAGAGCAGAGCGTGAAGCCCAGGATGTCACCTGCTGAGCCTGCAGCTAGGCCAAGCACTTAGACCCATCAGCTGCTGTGTCCACCAAACCAGCAAGTTCTTGGCACAGCCCCTACTGCAAATCATGGCACAGACACCCCAGGAAATATCTTCAGAAAAGAGGACAGAGCAGCCTGCACCCTTCCTCTTCCCCTCCTGCCACCAGGCAGGCTCTCCCAGAGCAGCCTCCATCCCACCTCCAGTTCTGCTCTGCATCCTCCAGCCTCTCTGTGGTCCTTGCTGGGGAAAGTGGTCCCAGTCTCTGAGCGTCCAGGCAGACGGGCTCCTGGAAAACCCTGTCCAGAACAGCAGCGGACAGCAAGAAGGGCCTCTGCTAGATGGAAGGACATTTCCCTTGGGTTTTAGTGCACTGGCAGGTCAGCTCTTTTCCCACATAACTCAGAGAGACAGTAATTAATTAGGGCGGGAACTCGCCTGACCCCATTGCCCTGGAGACACGCCCCTGTAAACATCACGGAGGGATCGAAGGGGCCACCTCTGACTTCCAGGGCTAATATAAACAAAGGAGGAGATATTTGGCAACAATAGCACATTCCCACATGGTGGCTGTGCAGCAGAGGCGGGGTGTGATGCACACAATAGCAGACATGCTCTTAGCTGGGGGATGACTACACAGTATTTCTAGTGGGGGTCTGGTCTAAAGCCTTTGCAAATCCTGGTGACTGCAAGGAACGTGTGAATATTTGGTGCATCTCAGTATCAAATCTTAAAATGTGAGCAGGCGATTCCTGTGGAGTGCTTAGCGCTGCTGATTTGCTTCAGTTCCTGAAGAAATAGGGGTTTGCTCAGCACGGCATGGAAGGTACTCAGCCTTGAGCTCCATTTAAGCCTTAAACAGGATATGTGACATATGGACTATGTCAAACACTGTGAAGATAAATGCTTCTTTGTTCTGTGCAATTTTCTCTCTTTTAAAACTTCATCCTTGTTACACTGCTTTGATTAATCTTAATATATTGTGGGAAAGCATATGTGTCTGTGTGAGGGAAGGAGAGAGAGTTATGTTGCCCCAAGAGAAAGCCACATGAGTAGCAGAGAGACCAACATGTCCCTAAAGAAAGAAGGGAAATAGAAGACCCCTGAGAGATGTTACCAGGGTTTTTTTTTAAGCTTTGCCAGACTTGGTAAACAGCTTCTCAGGCAAATTATATTGTGTAGCTGAGGTCTCGCAGGCATGGAATAATGATGACTTTTCTGCAAGTGAGGAGAAAACTCTGCATAAAGCTGAAAGTGGAACTGCTAACACTGGCAAAATACAAACCCTACTTGGTTGTGTTTTCCGTGTATTTTCTGGACTGATGAAGAAATGAGAAAAGTTTGACTCTCTGGATCTTCAGTCTTGGAATCCTGGAGTCTCTCCCTGTAATTCCTATCTATTCATACAACACCTTACCCCAGTTGTAGGAGACAGCTGTAGTGGCCTTAACCTCTCCTAAATTTGGTCCCTTTATGTGAGCTTGTCACCTGGACTCTTTTTGTTGTAGCTGGAAGGAAATGGGCACTTGCAAGATTTGAGACACCAGACCTGCTTTAGCTGCTTACTTTACTGGGGGTTGAATGGTACCTGAAAGTGTCAATGTCTCCCCATCAATTACAAAACAAACATGAAAACTGGACACTCTTTTTCTACCTTGCCAGCTCTCACAGGTTCTCCTGTGTCCCTTGGTAGCTATATTTAATCACCTTGTGTTTGCTAACATCCCTTTTGGCATTCACACTCTCAGGTCTTCGTTCTCACTGTCTCATGTCTGTGTGTTGTTCAGCATGGTTGACCAAGCCTAGGCTGCTCCACAGAGCTCTTCTGTTCCACAAAGTCTCTCTGAGGGTCAGCAGCACGACCTGACTCTCATGGGAGAGAGATGGGAGTTCTCTGCAGCTGATGGTGCCATGTGGAGTGCGACAGCACAGCACTATGGCTTTTCTTCTGCTCCAGGACTGTCCATGGCAGCTGTGCCTGGCAACTCAGATTCCTGGGCTGGGCTGAAAAAATAACTCAATAAATTTATAAAAGGACATCTACTGTGGGCTGCTACATTTGAAGGTGCTACTTCTAGGTTGTGAAACCCTTGAGTGCAAAGAACTGGTGGTTGGAAGGTAACTGTGGGGATTGTGGTTATGCATTTACCCTCTTTCAGAGCTGTCTGTAGGGACCTGATGTTATTTGCTGTTTAAGATATGATGCTGGACTACATAATTCACTGGGAAGACCTGGTATGATTATTTTTCATTTCTCAGTTTCAGAAGTGTCTAAACAAAACCTGAGGCAAGCTACCTAATTAGACCTCTTAATTGGCACAATCCTGCTAAGCAACCTCAGCTTTTACTGCAGGTCAAGGGGCCTGGTTCTGCTTCTATGCTCTGCACTGGCATAACTCATGCTGACTCCAGTGGTGGAGGGTGAGCCCTTAAATCTCCTGCAAACTGGATGCTGAGGAAAAACTGGGGGATGCTGTTGTTGCCAGAGAGAAACTCATTAGGAGCTGCTTCAAAGAACCAATTTTTCAGATAAATAAACACGTGGAAATACCCATTATATTGGAGGGGGTGAGGTTAGCACCCACACTTCTGCATTAGGTGTGATTTGTGACTGCTCTGGGTACAAACTTGCTTCTTGCTCTTCGATTAGCAAACCCTGACAGCCTGGCAAAACCCCACAATTTATTGCTGCAGTAGAGGTTAATGGATCACTTTATATGTTGATAATGTCTTATTATTGCTATGGTTATTAAGAAAAATGTAACACAGACTCCAGGAGTCGATAGCAACTGCAAGAATGTTTGCTTGATTACTTCAGGGAGGGGGCTTGCTGTGGGCAGGGCTCACGGTGCAAATGGTGGTTGAAGCAAGTTCATCAAAACCATCTTCCTGCACCCCTTCTGTCTCCAAACTGTCCTCACTTCCAGCTATGAGGATGGCTACTCTTTACTGGTGTTGATGGCATGAGAAAATAGGAAGTTTAATGGTGTAATTGCCCAGAAAATGGACAAATTCCACAGCTATCTATGCCAGAGCATGCTAGGACTAGATCCAAAGTCACACTTCATCCTTGGCATCAGAGATCTGTGAGACACTGATGGTTGGATTATTCTGCAATTGTGTGGAGTCTTATACTCTGGAGGGAACAAATCACCAAACTGGGCTTCTGGAAGTTGTATTTCCTTTCTAAGTGGGAAGATGGAGGAGGATGCTGCTTTAATGGCTCCACGCCCCTCTGTCTCAGCTTCTCTATCTGTAACACGAAAAGTTATCAGTGCTGATTTTATTGTTGTTTCACTGTTATTAATAAAGAGGCAGGTCAACTAAATGCCCCTCTCTTCCCAGCTTAGTTTTAAGAGCTGGAATATGTGGGTATTGGTGGCCACCACTCCAAATCCTTACTGGGACATGATGGCCTTGTCCACCTCAGTGCCATCCCCACTGCCAAAGTCCACCAGGGAACTTGTCTTCTGTGGTGCCGCTGGCCAAGGGACCTGACCCTCATTTCAGACTCTTCAGTTTTAGTGTTTGAGTCCCTCTCTTTCAAATATCCAGCTTTAGGTCTGTGTGGATATGGGAGTTTGACCCATACCTTAATTCCAGTTCATCCCAGGTTAATTTCCTCTGACCGAGTTTCACGGCCTTGCTATTTTGGTGTTAACTCTGCCAGGACCTGACAGTGGGGAGGGAGAAGAGCAGCTGTTTCTCTGGGTGGTGGAGGAGGCTGGAGCATGGCAAATCTGGATTGCTACATCCACCTAGGGCAAACCAATCACAGCCCCTCTCCATGCCAGAAAGCCCTCACAATTTCATATACTCTCATGTATGTACACATATATGATATATATACAGATATAGATATTCAAAAATATACTTGAAACATTTTTGTCTATACATATGAAGATGTATAAGCATATATACATAAGTATCTATGTTTATGTGGAGTGTGGTGGGAGGAAGCCTGAGGAGCCAGCTGTGGAAATAGATGTTTGCAGGAATATAGAAGGAACTAGGGAGTGTACTGTGGATTTGACAGGATGTGTTTGGATGGGGTCTAAGACACTGGGAACCACTAGAGATAAATTGCCTGTTGTCTTCCAGGTGGTATCTGGAATGGGCCAGGCACACAGGGTTCATGGTTTACAGACTTCTTCTGAAGGGCTTTTTTTTCTCTCCTGGGACATCCATTACATCTCCATCATGCCTATCCTCAGAATTCAGTCTCCTTTTTGAGGCCAGTAGATATTTGACTACTTCAGGCTCACTTTCTTAACAGGATTAATATCCCTTACCCTGTTTGCTTGAAAGTCTTTATTTGGCAGGTCTAAAGCCACACCCATAATGCAGGGAAAAGCATCCCTCACTGGGGTAGGCTCCACAACCCTTCTCACTTCCAACCCCTTCCAGACATCCCATGCAAAGTGCCCCACGCATGCTGGTCATGATCTATCCTGGAGGTTCCGCTCTGCCTGTGCCTAAGGCAAGGCTTGGAAGGCAGCAAGGTTAATGCTGAGGTTTCCCTCAAAGGTCTCCTTTCAGAGACTGTGCAAGGATAATTAGTGTGTCCAGAGGCAAGGAGGGTTTAGCTCAGGGATGCCTTTTGCAAGCTGTGAAACAAGGATTCAGAGCCTGCATTTCATACCCAGACTTCCTTTTCCCTGTAGCACACCCGAGGGACCTGCTGAGCTTGTCCCTGCACCGCCCCCCTGCTTTGGGCCCTGTCTCCCTGTCCAGCTTGTCCAGGCAGCCAAGTCCCAGCCCATCAGGCGGCTCGGTAGCAGCCCGCCAGTGATGACAGCTAATTATGAAATGTCATGTCGGAGGCTTCCCTTTTATCTCATCTCGTACGGCCCAGCAAAGCTCTCCAGTGCCCTTTGGAAATGGGAAAGGAAGTGTCAGTGCAGCACCAGCTGCTTCTCTGATAGCGGGATGACGACGCGGTGAGAACACCATGTCCTGGAAGGAAGTGGCATGTAGATGCAAATCTCTGGTCTCCACAAAATGAAAGAAAAAAGTATTTTAAAAAGTGTTCTCATGTAATACTAGCTTTCCAGAGGAAGTGTTTAACATATCTGCTGGCAAGGCTTGCCATCATCCCTGCAAAACTGCTGAATTCACTCCAGGTGAGTTCCTGCAGGAGAATTTAGCTAAAAACCTTGTCCAGAGAAAAACTGGCCCAACCCTATGGTTTTTCTTCAGGCTGCGTTACTGCAGAAGCCAAATTACATTAAGGTGTGTTAGTCTGAGCTGAGCTATGCCTCAGTTTTCGCTAGAAACTGGTGGTTGCTTATTTGTTGTCTGCTATAACCTTTTACCCTGTGACAAAATGGGCTTGATAGCTCAGTACAAGCTATTAAAGTGAGCTTTGTCAGGGTCCACTGATTCGGGAATCGGTTACTGCCCCTAAGGTCCAAGAAACATTGAAACGAAGTTTCTTCTTCAGAAAAAAAAAGATAACTCAAGGCTCCATAGACCACAATTTCCCAATTTTGTAAGTAATCACCCGGTTTGGAGCAGTGGAGGGCACCAAAGAATTGGAAGAGGAGCATTATGGTGACAGATGGCTTCTCTCTTTCAGCAATAAACCTGACACAGATGAAGATGCATGGCATGGAGCAGACTTTAGGATCATTCCCAGGAGGGTCCTGTTACCTGGCAGTCTGCCCCACCAGTCTGGCCCCACGCTCCTCACCGAAATACCCATCTTGCTGCAGCAAAACACTTGGTAGTGGATCAATGACCTTGGACAAATCTGGCTGCTAGAATGCTCTGTAACAGCCGGAGCTTGACGTTTCACCCTTCCTTCATATTGAGTTTTATATTTGCCTTTCTGTATCCAGTACATCCAGAGGTTATTTTTAGCATTGCTAAATGAATAGGGGGTTTAAAATCAAACACAGCTGCAAGGCAAGGTGATGTATGAGTAAAGCCTGAAAATTGTGCCTGATAGTGGTGGTTCTGCATTTGGCATTAGATCTAGATCACCCAAAAATTCTTCCTGCCTTAATTCCTAGGTAGGTTTTAGAAGATCCCAGCTAGCTGAAAATATGGTTGCTCTTAAGGGAAAACCTTTTTCCTTGATTTGCATAGAGGCTAGATTAGACTCCCAGCCCTGAAGCGAGACGTGAAGCCCGGACATGCTGCCCTGGGGTTGTGCTGCCCCGGGGTTGTGCTGCCCTGGGGTTGTGCTGCCCCGGGGTTGTGCTGCCCCAGGCTCTGCAGAGCACACAGCTGTGACACTGCTGCAGTGTCCCCTGCACAATGCTGCTCACACACCCCAGCTCCTCCAGACCCAGCTGTGCTCAGGAGTGGCACAGCATGGCACTGCACAGACATGTCCCCGCATCACAATTTCAGCTGTGACTGCGCTGTCCCAGCTGGGAATGATTCTGGAATTCCCAGCTGGGAATGTCACTGGGTTTCTGGAATTACAAATTTGAGGGACCAGTTCAAAACACAACCTGAGAAGAGCTCCATTGGTTTCACAAACTGAGGTCACCTGCACCTCTGGAGAATTTGGCCCACATTTTATTTGGCCAACTGTCACCCTCATTGCAAAAAAACACCAAACACCAAACCCAAAAACACATGAGGAGATACATTTGGATGGAATCAAGGCATGGACATTAAAATAGACAATGGGACAGGAAGAGCCAAGAATATATGATTCCCTACTTCCCTGTCTTATAGGGCTGTGTGTTTCCCAGCAAGACAGGAGGCTTTTCATGCCCTTCAAACACAATCAGACAGGTGTAGGATTGTTCAACCTCATTCAAACCTGGCTTTCTAGATGTTGTCAGTCTCTGAGACACTGCTTGGAGCTACCCTGTCACAAAATGCTTTAAGCACCCAGTGTTCAATGACACCAGTCCCAGGAGGGTCTCAGTACCCCAGATGTCAAACACCCAAGTCAGTGAAGCGATGCTGAGCTACAAAGAGACCAAGAGGAATTGTGGTGCCAAGTTTATCCTACAACATTTGCAAATACTCCAAAGAAAGCACTGGCCCCTTCCCACACAGAAGAACTTTCACAGCGTGCTGTGGTCACAAGAGGCAGATGTTATATTTTTGCTTGTCATGGGGATTTAAATCCTCAGGGATTTTCTCTGGGATTCATGGTACTGAGGGCTGGGAAAAGGAGTTGAACCCAGAGTGGCAAATAATCATTAGGTTGATTCAGATATTACAGCCCAAGGAGTATTTCAGTATTTCATGCCCTATGTAGAGGCTTTCACAGGGCAATCTCCAGTAATGTCCACCTACCCCTATCTCAGCAGCCTGGGAAAGGGGTAAAGGCTCTTTCCAAAGTACTGAGGGGAGATGCCAGCACAGAGAAACTTGAATCCATTTCACAACACAGATGGACACCTCCATAACTGGACCACAGGCTAAAAATCTGGCAAGATCTCCTGTTTTTCACTTCTGTGGTTGATGCCTAAGATTCCTCATCACTAGACCCTGAAATTTGAAGTATTCCATTTAAGAGATGCCAAAAATCCCTTCTGAAAATTCAGAAAGTCACGTGCCATCTTATTTCTTACAGCCTGAATGCAGAGAGTACAGATCACCTCGGCATGACTTTTTTCACAAAGACAAATGAACTGGCAATCCCTCACTGTTTTCCATCCCTTCCCCCAGAAAAACCTTCCAAAACATGACCATCTCTGATCTTTAGGCAAAACCCATCCAGCTGTGTTGGAAAAGGCAAGAATGTGTTTGGAAATGCTTTTATATTTTTAAGAAACTTTAAAATGAGGTGATACAGACAGATTCTTATCTCAGATGTGTAAAAGTAAATCATACATTGCCTCAGTGAGTTTTGATGATTCCAAGGAAGCAATCCCAGATTAACACTTGTTTAAGTATTTCATTGAGCCAGGAGTAATAAACCAGATTCTCTTGAAAACACAACTATTTTGCTTGTTCCTCCATCTTTTGCAAAATAACCCAAGAGTCAAAACTGTAATCTAATAGCTGTCAAAATCCTAAAGTCAAAGACACTTGATGTCAAGCAATACACAATTTAAATCTCTGTCAATGCAATAGTTTTACAGAGATATTCCTCAAACTGACCAAATCTCTACTCCTTTTCACATCAAATTTGTAGACGATACACAAAACCAGTGCAAAATCTATACTGTCTTGGATCTCACACTGTTCCAGTTTCATATATTATGGCTTGAAGGAGATGCCTAAACCGCAAAGTATTGGTAGAGTTGGATTTCACACAGTTTATCAGGAAATGTAAAGGAATTAAGTCACTTGGGTATGCCATAAAACTTGTATACTGCCTTCTGGACTACTGGCATCTCACTTTAAAAAGGAAATTGTGGCTTACTTACAAACACATCCATTAGTAGGTGCTCCAGCGTCACTTCAATATCCTCTAATTTAGCTGCTAAAGTCATTGTGAAGTCAAACAGAGGAAAGCTGTCAGAAGTCGCAATCCAAAGCGTCCGTGGCCAAATCTAGTTCTCAAACTGCCACAAATGAGTTTCTCACAGATAAGGAAAATCCAAGAAATCAAAACTTAACATCAGAGTCCAGATGATGCCTGGACTCCGTGCCAGCTGTCAGTCCTGCTTGCAGGGCTGAGGATTATTCCATGTGTGCAAGATGGGAGCAGAAGCTGCAGTGTGCGTGCTGCCTCCCTTTCAGAGCTCCCCAGCCAGAAGCATGGAGTTATATCTGGGAAACCACAACAGAGGGAGGGAGAGACACACACAGAGGGAGAGAGAGGGGAGGAATGGAATAAACTGCCTTTGACTATGACTGATATTTATAGGACTCCTTGTTTTTGACTCCAGTCCATTTCTCTGTTCATTTCTGACCTTTCACAAATGGCCCAGCACACTGGAGCGTATTGTACAACAGGGGCAGCGGGTCCCACAGAAGTTGGCTGTGACCAGTGCTGGGCCAATTCACACAAGCACTCCATCAATAGCTCTTTGTCACAGCATACCAGGCTCTGCGCTGTAGCGAGTGACAGAGGAGAGCACAGACATGTAAAAAACAAGGAAACAAAAGTTGTTTGGATACTAATTTTTTCCTAAGAGTATTAATAGATCCCCTTACCCACTCCCCAAGGCACTGGCATGCACTGGTGACTGCTGAGGTTATGTATGGAGGGGAATTACCCCAAATAATACTACAGGGTTTGACCCTGCAAACACTGCTTCTGACACATACTCCCACCACTCAACCCCTTCAGCTCTACAGCATCCCTGTCCCCATAGCACTTCTCAGGACTAGACCCTTCCATTTACTGTATTTATGGAAAGTTTAAAGCATGATCCCAAGTGCTTGCTGTTCCTCCACACATCTGCTCCTGCTTAACTCACTGGAGAAAAGGTTTCTGCTTGCTTAGCACTTTGTAGCTCTCACAGCTCCCCATGGAGTGGGAAGGTACTGGTGGACATGACCCAACCAAAGCAAAACCCAGTGGAGGTTTCGTTCAAGGATTTTTCATAATGTTAGCTGGAATCAACTAGAAAGGAAACTGAGGCACAAAAAGGAGAAATACTGAAAGTCTTGATATAGCCGGGACCGGTGCCAAAGTATTCTGCATCCCAGACAGTGCCAGGTTCATCAAACTGCCTTTCATGATGTTCACATTGCTCAGCCAAATTATTTTTTATTTGTTTGACATGTACCCACATAGTTTGAAATTTGAGAGTGAAATCTTGCATGTGATTATTCCAGACACCAGTAAAAAAAAACTCCACAAAGCTGCTCTAAAGGCTTCAGAAAATGAAGACCACTATTATTTATAAAGGTGTGAGATGGATAGAGTTGATGGAGCTTAGAGGGACCTCTAGTCATAAATTCCAACTAAATGTTCTCAGAGTTATAGCTGAGATCATATTTTCAGACGTGTACCATCAGCATCTGAACAGGAGCTGCCTCTGATGGCCGAGTTTTACTAGACAACAACATGATGGACCATTTGGGACATGTTATGATGGATAGTTTCAGCAGCAAAGAAGGACATGTCATTCGTTTTCCAGCTGGACCAACTCTCATTCACACATGGCCCTGCGTCAGATAATAGGTTGGCTTTTCCAGACATCAACCCAGCACGGGAAGCTTGTCTACTGCAAAAAAGCCTGTTAATCATTCACATGCTGCCCTTTCATTAAAGCTTTGACAAAGTGTCTGTCTTCACCAGTGTGAGTGGAGGGGTGTTTTAATGAGCCTGGATCAAAACAAAGAGGAACACTTTTGGAGGGAAGGCAGTGGAAACCCAGGGAACCAGGATGCAGTAAGGCAATGAGTGAGCTGGGGTGCATGGCCACAGGGCTCACTGCAGACAGGATTTCATGTGCTCTGCTCTCTAGGAAGTATTTGCAGAAGAAGACCTGACTGCTGGTAAGGTCTTTATCCTCTCCATCATGCGTGGAAATTCAGAGATCCTAGGAATCTTGGTTTCTACACAACCAGGCTGAGTACAAGGATGCCTGACTGGCCTTCTGCAGGTCCCTGGCCCACAGAAAGCAGTGTTTGGGCTGTGTCAGATGAGCTAGCAGAGGTCCAGATGGACTGAATCATGCATTTGTCCACCTCTAACTGACCCAACTACTGTCCAACCAGTCTGACCACAACAAGAACTTTACTGGAATCAAACATGTGATCTCTTCTGTCCTCCCCACCCCATTTCTTGCACAAAGGCTAAGTGTTAAGTACTGAAATATGAAATTAAAGATTCCTTTCTGCTGGCTCCCTCTGTGCAATAGCACAGGGCAAGCATGTCACTTGTGCCCCTTGACTGTCCCTGTAGCTGCATTGTGTTGGCTACAGAGATAAACAACAGGAGACATCATCCAGGGTCGGGACGCAGTGTCCATGTGACAGACTCTTTGACTCCAACACAGGCTCGTTTTTGTCTTCACAAAGATGAATTTCAAGTTTATTTCAAAACTGGTGGAGAAAACAGTGTCAGGCACAGGAAAACGGCTTAGGGGAATGCATAATGCCTTCCCTGATGCCCACTCAAGAAGCACCTGGCACTGAAACCACTACATGCTCCACTGGTGATGGCAAGGAGGATGAATGGATTCCCAGGTTCTCATCCAGGCTCAGCTTTTCGTGGCCTGGGATTCCATTATTACAACAATATATATTGCTACAGCAGCTCTTAGGCTCTTGCAGTTGCAATATTCGGCTTAGCAATTCTCCTGCTGATTGGTATTAACTGTCTGTAGAGATGGTCAGAAGTTTGGGTAAAAATGCTCTTTCTGGGAAAAGTTGTTTTGCTGAAGGTCCTGTGGAATTTTCCTGACTCCCAGACCGCAGGGCATTTTGTACTCAAGGGTATATCTCTTTCCTTTTTTCCTTCAATGCAATAAAATTTCAGATTCAAAGCAAAGCACAATGGGAAAAAAATCTAAAATATAGAAAATGTGCAGAAGAGAAAAAAGAATCACATTGTTCCAGTGATAACCGAAGCAGTTGGTGTGGCTGTGGTAAAATTATATTAATGGTGAAAAAAAAAGGGCACCAAAGTTTGGAAAGCTGTTTCACTCAACCCCTTGAAAAAGCAAATAGCAGAAATCAGAGTCACAAAATCAGATCTCAGCAGAAGAACTTCTTCAAACGCATAAAAGCTCTGAATTTGTCCCATTGGAACTCTTCTAGCTTTCACTTCAATGTTGCTTACCCCAAGTGACCTTTTTATGGAGATAGCCTCTCAAACACAGTAAACAAGAAACAGAATTTCTCTGAGTTCCCCAGGGATTATTCCCCAGACCTCTGTGCATGTGCATTACAGGTGCACACAGAAATGCGATCGCATGTGACAGTGAGAAGCCCTAACCTGGCTGATTCTTTAATGCAGTAGGTCCAAACAGTTTCTTTATTAAATCATTATTTCCATCTTTTCTAGTTTCTGAGAATGTATTACTTTGGCCTTTGCAAGTATGAGACCTCTTCTATTTAAAGCAGAGCATCCATCTGACAACACACCAGGGTATTTGTGCAGAACAGGATGTTCTTCTACACCCACATTTTCTCCTCACTTCCTTCCTAGTTTTCTTTGACCATTTGGGAATAAGATACCAGAAAAGAGCTCAAAAGGGGAGATTATTGTAGCATTTTTGCCAAAATGAGATTTCTGCAAAATATGCTGTTTTTCAAAAGCTGGAATGTTATCTGGGGACACACTGGGTCCCAGAATTATTTTCTTAGGGGAGTTCCAGGGGTGAAGGTGGTTGGTGATGGTAGGAAAGAGTTGCCCTGCAAGCACTGGCTTACAAAGAGAGGGGTGTAAAAACAGAACAAAAAGTTTACTAAGTAAGGCCAAAAGTTGACAAGAAAGGGTTAATGAGCTGATCTGAGTTTAATTAGTCCCAGGATATTATGTTTGGGCCAGCCCAGTTTGCAAAGATGGGAACTGAGGAGTCCAGGGAGAACAGGAAGGCTGTTTGTCCGTGAGGCAAAAAACATTGCTGGGTCATGGAGCCCACTAGGAAAAGCATCCTGGCTTCCTCCACTGCTCTAGCCAAGGGACCAAGGCTTCAGTCATGAACATGTGTGACAAATATGGGTGAAAAACCATTTGGGGCAGTGCCTTTGCCATCCCACAAGTGTGGGATAGGCTCCAATTCAGCTGTGGCAAGTCAGGCTGTCTTTCTATGCATCTGGCAGAGAACTTCTATGAACTTTTTTGCTTGAAATAATCAAAGTGAGCATTTGAAGATGAATCTTTTGGATCTCCTCTGCAGGTTTTTCTGTGCTTTCTCCTCTTGAGATCAACAAAACAGGAAGTTGTTCTCTTTGGGAAAGGTGAAGAGGGGCATCCCATCCTCTTGGTAAACTTGGATGACAGGGAACCATCAGCTTCCAAAACCTTCCTTCCATCTCCAGTTTTCCTTCCCACACAAAAACCTGGACACAGGAACTGATCAACCTGACACCTCCAGGTTGGATAATTCAGTGTGGTAATTCACTGAATCTGGAGCTGAGTGTGAAGCCTATCAGGTTCCAGCTGGCCCAGGGCACAGCCATCTGCCCTCACTTTGGTTCATGGTGCTGTAAGTCAGCCCCATCCTGCAGTAGCGTTCAATGTCAGCTGAAGGCCTTGGTGATAATTATCCTATGAATTAATTAAACTAGTGCTGCATCAAAGGCTGGACATCAGACTATGGCTGCACCACAGATCTCTGATCCAGGATGAAATGCAGCAGCCTCATCTGATGGAGGCATCCAGCTGCGATATATCTCCAGAGAAGGAATCCTGCAAACCTTGAGTCCATGCACTCAAGGCAATGAGCAGGGAGATGATTTTGAGTTTTCTCCAGGGATCTGGGTGAGGACACACACTGCTCTACCTATTAACAGGCAGTCTGTGAAAGAGGGAGAGCAGTGACACTCAGTTTCCAGGTAACACTGTGCTATCCAGGCTAGTGAGAACAAGGGCCTGCTGAAAGATATGATGAGACTAAGTAAATGAGCAATAAAACAGCTAATTAAATTTAATGTAGCCAAATGTGAAGTAATGTTCATGAAAGGAAAAATGTTCTGAACTTCACATATAAGATTATGGGCTCTGGGCTCACTCAGGAGTAAGATATTTGGATTATAATAATTCTATGAAACATCAGTTCATTGCTCGGTAGTGGTGGAATAAGCAAATAAAATATTAACATTTACCAAGGGGCAAGTAAAAGAGAATATTAATATGCCACTGAATCAAACCAGTGTTCACTTACGTCTTGAATACTGTCTTTTGATCCCTTTATCTCCAGAAAAGACATAAAGATGAGGGGCAGGATTAAAGGAATGGCAATAAAGATGATTAAATGTAAGAAAAATGCCTTCTGTAAAGAAATGAGTGAGTAAGCAAAGTGGAGTCTTTGGTCCAGGAGGGAAAAAATACGGAGAAAGACACCTACAGAATGAATGTGAGTAACATGGGAAGGGCAAAACATTCCTTTCTTTCAAGAGCATCTCCCCATCCTAAACTGTGTGGGACAAGCCTGCAGGTACACAGTGCACTGCCAGGCAGGGCTACACCACATCTGGGGCTGCTCCATGGGCCAGCTGAGATCCCACGTGTCCATCAGTCCTCTCACTGGCAGTGGGACAGAGGAGCCACTGCCTCCATCTGAGGGATTTGCCAGGCTGGGGCTGGCCCGTGCTGCCAGATGAAGAATGAGCGTGGGAGTCCCATTCCTGACCTCTTGCCCGCAGTGGGATTGACAGAGCTGCACAACGGAGACAAAAATGCTGCTTCCACACGACAACAAGATAAACGTTTTTATAAGGAAGTCTCCATATGGGAGACGCCAGCAGCTCTGAGGTATTGCAGGGATAAAAAGCAATGACCAGAGTCCTGCTGTCCGGGGAGGTTTAGCACCAAGTCTTGTCCTAACATTTTACAGCCTTTAACAAGGACTTTCCTGTTTGCTTTATGAAGTGAGCTTAGAGTCAGCAAAATGGCGTCTGGGTCATCCTGCCTCTGAGGAGTCCCAGGTGCTGCAGAGCACTCAGCTTTCAAGTTAAAAAACTTTGGCTATAATTTCTATTTTATTGTCACCATATTCAACCAACATCTCCACTTCTTCCTGGGCATAGCTGCTGCTGGCTGACTTTTTTCACTGTCCCCGTTGCATTGCTTCTTGTGGGTGGTCTCTCACTCCTTGATGGCCTCCCACTGCTCTCTGTAGCTAAGATGTATTTTCATGATTTAACTGAGCGTCCTAAAAGCCACCCTTTGGCTAAAGGCATCTGTCTCCTGTCCCTCTCACATGCGCTTTCATTTAAAGGCCACTCTGGGTAAGGGAAGGGAAACCTCAAGTTTTCTTTCTTCCAGACTTCCCTCACGGCCAAACCAGCCACCCAAGGATGAAGAAGCTCTTTTGGCACAAATAAGCTGAGTGGGTGTTGCTTAGATGGGTTTTGTCTCTTTCAAGTGGAGAGAGAGGGCTGTGGTCATGGAGAACGTGGAGAACACAGAGGAATCAGAGTCTCCTAGGCTGGCTAATCCTGCCCAAATCTGCCTTGCATGGCATCAACCTGCATCACAATGCACCTGCCCAAATCACAGCAATAGAAACGCACCTTTTAAATGCTATTGATAAACCCTCCCCTTTTCTAATCCCATTTCCCACAATTCACTGTCCCACTGACTTCTTCCCTTGCTTTCCTAAGCATCACCCATGCGTCTCTGGGGTCTCCCATGTCTCAAGGTGACCTGCTGGGCAGGGCTGCTGCAGTGACACCATTTCCCTGGGAGATGGCTGAGCCATGCACACGCTCGGAGATGTCCAGATGCCACTAAGCCACATGAGCCTATTATTTAGCTCACTGTGAGGGATCCCACTTCAGCTTCCCTCCTTGATGTAGCAAATCAGCTGCATTATTAAAATGATTAAAAATAGACTGAGCTTGCCTGAGACTGCATCTATAATGGATCAATTGCTTTTTATACATTTTTGGCTCCCTACAGTGCTGCTTTGTCATGTTGCTTTCACTTGGTGGGTGAGATCTTGAAATAATAGGCACATTCACGAGATATAAATATAGCTGTTTATTGCCTTAAAGTGGGTCTGCAAACAAATCACAGTCTCAGCTTCAGGTATTTGTAAATTAAATCTTCCTCTCTGTCCCTTCCCTTTTGGACCTGAGTCAAACACTGGACTTTGCAGCTTGGCAGCTGCTTTATCTTACTTAATCTTAAGATATAGGCACTAGTTCTGCTGCACAAAATTCAGACCCTCATAGGCTGTTGATTTAAGAAGCCCTTGACGCTAGTCTGGATTTGATTCCAGTAAGAAATAATGTGGAGTTACCATTGAAAAGCTGCAGCAGAGTGAAATAAAAATAAATACACTGCACTGTGTAGCTTAACGGGGTGCTAATTTCTTGGGAGCGCATAAATAGGAGGCACAGAGCACATCTGTTGCTGGTGTTGGGTTGGGAAAGTGCAGAGGAAATTTGGAGCTCTGTCACAGGGACAGGCTGAACTTTGTTCCCATGTCTCACAGAACTGCACAAAGTCTCCTCTGTAGAATTGCCAGTTAATTAAAAATGATATTTACGGTACCCTGGAGATGCATACTCATAATTCTGCTTTTAGCATTTCCACAAAGTCTGGCACAGCAAGAGGGTTGGGGCCCTGGCGATGCAAACAGCAGCTCCCGTCGTTGTGCTACCCCTGTGGCTGGAGTCCACACAGAGGGGCTTTGGGCTGCCAAGGCCATTTCCATCACACTGTGTTTGCTGGCGGGTTTTATAACCCATGTCTGCTGCAGTGAGCGTGGGACACCCCTCCACCTCAGGCTGAGATTCCCAGGTATGTTGGAAGCAGAAGTGAATTAATCTGCCTGTGGCAGGTACGATGCTCTCAGCTCACAAGTGCCACTCACAGCAGGATACACGGAGGCACAGAAGAATGCAATGCATCTAAAAGTACCAAAATAACAACCTGTGCTCAAACCACTGGACTCCACATCCCCTTGCCTCCTTCTTCCTCTAGCTCACATACAACAGCGCTCACAGAAATTATCCTCGGGCACTTCCAGGGTATTTCCCTGGCACTCTTTGTACAGCCGAGCATTTAGAAGCACTTGCAGTGTTTCCTGCTATGTGACGCGTGGGCTTTTGGACAGCAGGACTTTGTCTCGAGGAGAAGCAGTGTCCTGAGACTCTAAACATGGACAGGATAGAATAATGCTGTAGAGGAGATGGAGGACAGAGGGAGCAGGGAGATCCTCAGTGATTTCAAACTCCCTGTAAAGGTAAGTGCTCTGCAGAGAATCAGAGAGACAGAGAGGTTTCTTTGGAGGCAGACTGGAGCAGAAACCTGTGCCTCTGCTGACCACAGATGGGGATTAGGGAGGATGTTTTTCCAACCTGCTCCCAACTGACCACTCTCAGCAGCCCCTGGGGCCTCTGCTTGCTCTTCTAGCCTGAATTTGGCTTAATGTAATGAAGCAACCTCTCATTTCACCTGGACAGAGGATGTCCCAGAGGACTTCATCCCACAGGGAAGAGGTCCCCACCTCCCCATCTCATGCTGTCTCCCTCCCTTCTACATCTTCAAAAATTTCAGTTTGGGAAATTCCTACAGAAGTCGATAATTAAACTTTACCCCACCATCCCAGCCCTCCACATCCCCTGGCACCCACCTCCACCCCGGTGCCAGCAGCTCACCTTCGGCAGGGGAGTGCAGACCCTGAGCTCGGCCGGCACCCGCGGCGGGGGTCTGCAGAGCCGCGGGAGCTTGTGCCTCATCCTCGCGTATTTTTTCATATCCTTTTTTTGGTAAAGATAAATCTCCTCTTATGCTGTGCATCCAGTTGCTGGCAGCATGTACTGATAGCTGTTAATTTGTCCTAAAGGCCAGGCACTGCGAGTGCTCTGCAGTGAGCAAGTGTTACAAGCTTGCTAAGAACAAGTTTCTGTAGGTGAATATTTAGCTGTTATTATATGCATAGAGGTTCTATCCTATACCACTGGAAACAATAATAAAAATCTCATTAACATTTTATTACCAAGCCCTTCCCTCTATTCCTTTTTACACACTGCCAGTCAGTTCAAAAAGGATGGCGTCTGCTGATGGAAAAAAAGATGATGAAAGCTAGAGAAATTCCTTGACACACTCCTTTTGGTTTTATGTATTTCACTTTGAATTAGGATGCCAAACCAGGAGAATGACACCGAAGACTTCTGAGGAATTAAAAAAACATGAATCAAACCTCAGCATGATTTTATTTGCTAAAAAAAAATCCTCCAAATATGGAACCCAAAAAATAAAATACTGTTTTGGCTGTTTCTCATGGCCTCCTAGTTTTTTTATACTTCATTGTACTTTAATGCTCCTCCCCAGGACAGTGAAGGGTAAAAAAATCTTTTTTATGACTAAGTCTGCTGAGCGGGGTTAATCTCTTGGTTGAAGGATTCAAGGCTTTAGGAGGGGTCCAGGGAGTGTGAGAATCCCAGAGGGATACCACTCTCCATGACCTGACATCCAGTTCCCTCCCAAGTTAATTTCACCCTCAGTGATCTCCCTGCAGAGGGGATACCTTGGTTCACATGGCCTTCACCTGGCTAAGAGCCAGAGGACATCTTCCCATCGTCACAAAACCCACCAATGTTCAGCTGCAAGTAAGGCTGGAAACCATGGCAGAAATCACCAGTGCATTGCCAGTGCTCCCACACAACCAACAGATTTCCCAGAGGTTTCCAGGGATCAGACCGGAACACACACCAGGTAAAGGTGAAACACCTGACAGCATGACTGGAGGAAATGACTGTCCAATCCCAAATCTGGAGCATGGCTCACCTCTGAAGGTGCAGTCAGCTCACACAAATCAGGCACTGGGGAGACCGCAGCACCTCGATCAGTGCCACTGCTGCCTTACAGCCTCTCCCTACCCCAGCACGACCCCAAAGCGGGCCGACCACCAGGGCCAAGTGACTGACCAAAAGAAATGGAGTTCTCCCTCCCGTCCCAGAAATTAAAGCCTGGCTTAGCATGACATAAAAATAGCTTGAAGAGGCCACAGTCTCATCCATCACGGCGCTTTGCCTCAGCCTGGAACAGAGATGACAAATCTGTCACTGATTACACTCCATTACATTCTTGCAAGAGTTCCTGTGCTGCCTGCAGAGTAGATGTCTTTGCTCTGGTTTTTAAAGGATTTTAGGTGAAACAGCCAACAGCTCTGACAGCAGCAGCCTGGTGCTCTGGGGTCTGATCCATTCCTAGCTCTGCCTTTTGGATGTACAAAGGTGTAGGGGATGGAGAAATCACTACTTTCCTGCGTCATAAGGGTGTTTATCAGGAACATACCTGTTAAAAGTATATGGTACCTGCTCCCTGCACTCCTTAGCAGGAACCTTACTGCCAAAACAAGCTCTAGTGCATACAGCAGTGGGACCCAGACGCTGTGGATCAGTGGGTGCCTGGCTGGGGATGTGGTGTTGGGAGAGCAGAGCGGAGTTGAACCCAGAGACACCGAAACAGTCCCAGGAAACCAAGGAACTGCAATGGCTGCATGCATGGATGAACTTGCAGTAGTAACACAAGTCAAGTCCCACCTCTGAAGAGCATCTGTAAAGCAGGACTGTCTGAAAATGCCCCACAGGCAGTGCTGGAAAGCAAAACAGTTGCAGAGAATTCATTGCTTATGGTATGGGACCTCATAATCCTTAATAAACTTGCTTCCTGTGCATGAAAAAGACAAAAAGACCCTGTCTGCCACTTCTTCCTCCTGGCTCCCTATTTCAAACAGACTTTTGGAGCTCAGCAGGTTGCATGTCACATGGCTCTCAGCAGCTTTCTGCCTGCCTTTCCCCTGTTTCCCACGTGAAGCAGCACTCAGCCATCCCCAAAGGCTCCTGCTGAGGCTTTCTGCCCCAAATCCCTGTGCCCAGAGCCCGGCTGCTCACTTTGCCTCTTTCTCTCTCAAAGACAGTTAGTGCCTGAATAAAGCCCGTGCTCTCCTCAGTGAGTTCAAGAGGGGACAAACAGAAAATGCTTCCAGGGATGCAGGAGATAAAGCTAATGGTCGCTGCGGGGAGTGACAGGTTTGCTCTTGTGGGATGCTCTGACAGATCCATCAGGAGGCACTTAGCCATAAAACCCCGAGATCTCTGCAAGGGAACCCCTGTCCTTCCTCTGTGTTTATGCTGCTCTGAATTGCCTAGTTAATGCAAGAGCAAAAAAAAAGGGAAGGTAATGGGCCTCTTTAGAGTGGTTTTAGGCACTTAGTGGGAAGCAGGAAGCCAGGGACTGCATAATTATATTGCTAATCTCTCACCAAGTCTGGCAGGCTACATACTCTTGTTAAAAACAGGTTTAAGCCCCACAGCATTTTTTTGTTTCAGCTCTGGGTACAAGCCAGCATCCTTGATTCCTTCAGCCCCAAAATGCTTCTAACCCTGCCCTTCATTAGAGCACTTTGCTCTGGCAAAGCCCAGACACCAGACAGCTTCAAGATGACCCTCTTCCTCCTTGAAAAAAATATTATTAATAAGGTGAAGGTGGTTATGTTCTCTGCTGAGGCACAGACCCTCCTGAGGCTCCTCTCTCAGTAATGTTCATTCACATTCTTTTTCTCTTTTCTCTTTCCATATCTAAGAAGTCACATCAGGGACCCCACCAACCCCAGCAGTGCATTCCCTGGGTGTGAGGTGTCACACAAACACCCACAGAAGGGTTTTCTGGCTGTCTCTATACCTTTGCACACTTTATATACTGTAAAATAAATACGGAGTCCCAAATGTCATTCTGGCCTAGTCCAAAGAAATGGAGAAGGTTTGGGGGGCACTGGGACAATGTTGGAGCTGTAGTATTTTCCTCACTGATACATCCCTTCTCCTCCAGCAGTCATATCTAACAAACAGACAGCTCTGGCAGACTGCTCTGTATTGCTGGGGAAAAATAGGCAGCTGCAGAGGTATCAGGTGGGATGCTTGGTTCATTCATCACCTTAAGGAAATCCACCAAAACAAAAAGGAAATATCCCCACTCTTCTCACCATCCTGGCCCTGTACTTCAGTGTTTATAATTCCCTAGGTCACTTCCTCACCTGCCTGGAGGTCAGGAGGCAGAGGGTGTCCTGAGGAGCACTGTGTCACACTGCTCACAGCCACTCCCCAGCTCAGCTCCCTGGAGAGCAGCTTGGCTCTGATGAGCCTGTGCTTTGTTAAAGCAAGGGGCAGCGGCACGAGGGGAAGGGGGGCACAGATCCAGGAGGGAAGAGCAGCCTGGAAATCAGCTGCTCATCACTGTCCATGGGGGATGTCCCCAGCAGTTACATGGGCCATGTGTCCACTGACACTGATGGGTATGGCAGGGGAAAGGGCTCTGATCCAAGGGCTTGGAGAGGGGAAGATTGGAGGCATGGGGTGATCAGAGACCTCTAAAGATTAAAAAGCCCACAGCACAGAGATGTCACATGCACAAAATAAAGCAAGAGGAAAACACTCAAAGAAGCAGCCTAATGGCTGGGACCACATCCCTGGGGATCCCTGCTGCTCTGGGATTGTATGGCAAAAGCCTTCCACACCACTTGAGCAATCAGCTGAAGTGTGTGAAAACACCACTTAACATCTGTGGAGGATGGTTGTGGTAGGGGCAAAACTGCTTCCCCTTTCTGAAAGGTGCATGAGACCCTGCAAGGACAGGATTTGGGCTGCGTTTCACCAGCACATCTACTGAACTGACCCTGGACCTGGATGGCAGAAAGCTCAAGGAGCAATTAACCCCAAGGGAAGAAGATCTGTTTGTTCTTTGAAACGTCTTTCTGATGTTTGCAGACATTAAAATGCATGTTCCACTTCATTTCAAAATGATGTCTTGGTGTGCTCCAACTCAAGCTCCAAGGACATGCAAATTTTATTTTTGCCACTGCAGCAGTCACCTGTCACTGGTTAAACCATCATCAAAGGTTTGAGCTTTTCCCTCAAGAAAGGAGCTGCCCTTCAAGAGCAGAAGTTATCATGGCTTAACAGATTGCTAGTCATCAGCTTGAAGATGTTTACATGCTTCCAGCACATTATAATATAAAGCACATTAATTTAAACTAGGAATAATAAGTAGCTAATCTGTGAAAATTCAGTCACTTGCAAGCATCTCTGCAGACCCTTGGTTTACATGATCACTCTCACTGGGCTGAGGGAATGGGGAGACATTCACACACAAGGAGCATTTCCCTTTGTACATCACCTAGAAAAATATTTTTATGATGCTTTTAAACACATTTACTGAATAAAAAGAAGGTTCACAGTTTTAGGATGACTGGCCAGTTTTGACAAACTTGTGGTGGTATGGTTTCTATGACCAGTATGGGATTTTTTTCCCAAAACAAGACAGAAATCATTGCTCAGGAAATGGAAGACAGCAGCAGAAATCTTAAGTATGGCTCTCCCACTTCCTTAGGACAGTCTGCCACTTGCTTTTCACCTACGGTAATTCATCGCTTGTTCTTGTTCTGCCTCCTTCTCCCATGTGTTTTCTCCCCAGTCTGGAAAACCTTTTGGTTTTCCTTCTAGTATGAAAAATGAAAAGGGATGGGGAAAGGCAGCATGCAGGATTGCTGAAGAAAGCTTTTCTCAACCAGTTGTAAAAATCCACCTTCTGAGAAGAACACCTGAGCAGAGTTGAGCGAGAAACACACCCAGACTCTTGATGTGGTTGCCAACCCTTAGTTATTTTGACTCTGTCATTTACATTTGGACTGATCATGAAAAATGCTGAGAATCTGCATTTCTTTAGGGCCTCTCTAGGAGCTGGGACTAAGCACGTCATGGACTGAGGTCTGAATGCACTGCAGTAGCTTCTGGTCCACACAACACTTAAGGAAAAAACCCAAGATCTGTGGCTTCTTCTAAAAGTTTTGCAGACTTTTTGGGATCTCTGGATCCCAGAGAAGCAGCATTTGTGTGTCTAGAAATGTGTGTCCTAAAGACAGTATATTTGAACAGGCTTATTACTATTCTTGCCTCACCCATTTCCTCCACAGAGCCAGCTGAGTACAGCTCTGCCCATCCCATTCCCTGTGCAGTCCTGGCACTGGGCACAGTCCGGTGCCTGCTGTGTAGGTGTCTGCATATCAAAGGTGTCTGCACTCCAGATTTGGGCAAGGGGAATGTATCCTCACCGATACTACTGATGCAGTAACCCACACCAAGCTTTAATCACAGGCTCCCTGTACAGGTAGGAAGCAATTTCTTACGCGGTGGGATTCAGTGGATAAGGAGTGTTCAGGATGGGAAAGATGACAGAGGGGAGGTACGATCAAAGTAAATAAAATCATGAAGGGGAAAGAGATGGTGAATAGAGAAGGATTATTTATTTTTTTAAAGTTATTTTATATTATCACACCAGGACTAAGAACTATGCACTGACATGATGAGGCTGAAGATTTAGAACAAGAGAAGTCTCTTATTTGAATAGCTTATGGTGAAATATCACACAGAAAACTCCATAAAGGGTTGTTAAACCTGGTGAAGTCAGGAAGTGGCTAAACTGGTGACCCCTGGGCAGTGGGAGGATGTACTGTGGGAACATCTCTCCAGCCTTGCCTTACTTTACACCTCTCCCAAGTGTTTGTGGCTGGCTGCTGTTGGTTTTGGGGCAGATAGACCTTCGTTTGACCTAGCTGCAATATTATGTCACAGGTCATGTTATGTCACAGGGAGAGTCCTCCCAGGTGTGATTCAGCACAAGATTGTGCTGCAGCTTTGCCTTCCCTCCCTCCCATACCGTGCCTAGACTGCAGAGCAGCACAGGGACATCACAGTCTGCTTAAGCAAGTATGTTAAAAACCTGAAGTTGCTTAGTTTAAATGTCACCTTTTCCTGGTATGATTTGCAAAAAGCAACAGCAAGTGAGGTGTCCAAACCCCACTGCTTTTAAGAGGGCTTAGGTGTGCCTAATCTGCTTAGATGTTTTTAATAATCTCTTCAGGCACCACCATGAAATCTCTGTGAAAATCAGGTCTAGATTGATTTCTTCCCTTTTATCTTCTGACATTCAGGTAATACTTGAAAAATGCCATGTGACCCATAGATAGAAGCTATAGTTTCTCCACTATTTGCAATCATTATTAATGAGGCTTTTCAAGTGTTAGATTGCCTGGAAAAGACATATTTTGTCTGTTTGCAAGAATTATTTCAGCAAGTTCTCTTCCCGCGGGTTACAGACAGAGAACACACTTGGTGCAGCAAGACCCGCTGGTGCTGCCTCCATCCATCTCTGACCTCTCAGACTGTTTCTTATGCCTCTTACCTGCCCTACCTTGCACAAGCAAGTTGAGAAAAGGGAAGCTTTCAAGCTTGGCTGGGCAGATTGCACGTAACCATGCCAGGCTCCAAACAGAACCAAAGTGCTGGAGACATAAATCAGGTCTGTAACATGAGGCTGCTGGAGGAGAACTCTTATTTTATGTACTCGACCTGTATGCAGGGTTCATTTCAACATGACCCTGGTGTAACTCGCTTTATCAGCTGTAAAGACAAGCTCACCAGCTGCACTTTATGTTCACACTCCAAAGCCATTGGAAAAAGCAAGCAAAGCCCCAGAGAAGGCCTGTGGGAACAGACTAAGAATTTGCTTTACCTGCTATAAAACAGAAAGGATTTATCGAGGATAGATATAAAATCAAACAATTCATTTCAAAGTAAAGAAATATAATCAATCCAAAGTCCAAGATGAAGAGTTTTCTTCATGGTTTAAATTTTTCACATTGAAATGCTAAAATGGAGCTTCTCTGGTTTGTCAAAAAAAAAAAAAAAAAAGGGGTTCCCCATTTTATAGCAGAAAACATTAGCTGAATTCAGCTTGAGTCTGTGAATAGTTTCAGTCAGCCTGAAGCAGCATTTATTAGCAAATAAACTATTCACCTGAAAAATATTATCTAGTTCTACCCCAATGTTCTTCCCATTGCTTAAAAATACCCTATTTATAGACAAAGCTATTGTTGAACATAGACTTAAGCTGTTGTGTTCATTGTCTGGCACAGTATCTCCTTGGGAAAGCAAACCAATTAAGCTATTCCATTTTGCAGCCTCAGTGCCTGTTTGTGCAGTTACTATGTCGTGTAAGGGACCACAGTCTTATAGTATTTGACAGATATGACTGCACTTCTTGTAAGCAAATACCCTGTTCTCAGTAGCTTTGAGGTATAAAATGGTCACAAATCAGCTTAGGAAGGCAGGAACAGCCGAGATCAATGGAGCATCCTGTATGCAGGTCTCTGCCAACCCCCTGTACCAAAAGCTCCCCCCCCGAAAAAAAACCCCTGCCAGGCAGTAAAATAAAAGCATTGTTCCTAACCCCTGTTAGTAAGAGGTAGCTTCCAGGCTGAAGCATGGGGAACTATGTCCTTTTCAAAATTGTCATTATACAGCCAAAAAAATAAAAAAAAAAAAGGAAAAAAGATAAATGGAGGGAAGAAAAAAAGCATTAAAAGGTGCAGCTTGAACAGTGACACTTGTCGTTACTTTGAGGATTTTCTAGAAGTCCGATTGCTTGCTCTAGCATTTGAAGTTTTCCCTCTTTGTGGAACAGGTACAGCACAGATAAAATGAATCACACCTGCCTTGCCAAGGTGTCTCAGCCTTCTGTTGCAGGAGGCAAGAAACCTGTGCACTGTGTCCTTTGGACTGAGGCTGGTGGAAGCAGGGCTGGAGGTGCACTTTCCACTGTGACGATGACTGAGCACTGGCACAGGTTGCCCAGAGAAGTTGTGGAGTCTCCATCCTTGGAGATATTCAAAACCCACCGGACATGTCAACCTGCTGTAGGTGACCCTGCTTTGAGCAGGTGGTTGGATGAGATGATCTCCAAAGGTCTCTTCCAACCTCAAATGATTTTGTGATATGAGCTCGTGTCCTGACTCATTCTGCCAGTGTGCTCTGTGACCACACTACCTGCAGGACTGTTCCTGGGCAGTGTGTGCAGGTCCTGTAACAAATCCCTGCTCACAGAGCTCCACTTACCCTCACAGGGCTGACACCTTTCCTTTCACAGTCAACAGGCTCAATCCATCTATTTATTTTATATTTATCCTGCCAAGCAGACAAAAATTTACTGGCCAGTCTCACTGAGTCACTACTTTTCCTTTTCCTAGCAGGGAAAGGCAGATAGGCCAGGCAGATGGGCCAGGTTCACCCACATTCACAGCTGCCTCATGCCCCTGGGTGACCAAAATTGGCCTGCTTACCTGCATCTGTTGGCTAACTCAGGTAGGACAAGGCCTGGTGACCTGTGCCTAGCTTTGGGACTCCCAGCATAAAAAGGATGTGGATGTGTTAGAGCGGGTCCAGAGGAAAGCAACAAAGAGGGTTGGGGCACCTCTCCTGTGAGGAAAGGCTGAGAGAGTTGGGGCAGTTCAGCTTGGAGAAGGCCCCAGGGAGACCTTATTGTGGTTTCTTAATACCAAAAAGTGGCCTGTAAGAAAGGTGGGGACAAACCTTTTAGCAGGGTCTGTTGAGATAGGACAAGGGGCGATGATTTTAACTAAAAGAGGGTTGATTTAGATTAGACATAACAAAGAAGTTTTTTACATTGAGGGGGGTTAAAAACTGGCATAGGTTTCCCAGAGTGGTGGTGGATGCCTCATCCTGGAAACATTCACAGTCTGGTTGGACAGGGCTATGAACCATCTGAATGAATGGAGAATTTCCCTGCTCATTGAGGGGGGTTAAACTAGATGAGGTTTACAGGTCCCTTCCAACTCAAACTATTCTGTGATTCTATGATCGAAACAACAGAAACTTCTCATTTTTTTACCAGTCTTCTACATGTCTTGGCCATTTTCCAGCTATCAGCTCAGGGATCGGGTTAAAATGTCAGGTACAAGAGCACAGCTTTGTAAATACTACATTTGCATATACATTATTTGGCTAGTTGTGGTGGGGAAAGGGCTGCTGGACAGTCTGAATCCCAGGCTCTGAAGAGCTGGCCTAGCCCTGCCTGTATGGGGTCTTGGGGGAGATACCACTATTTACAACCTGCAAACTATTTGTGGAGCTCGCCTTTTCTCATCTGTCTGAGATCCACAACATGCCTCCTGTGGCTCTGAAGCCATGTGAGGTTTGTAGTGATGGAGAAACACACACAGACGTGCTGGGGCTACAGCCAGACCTAAGAGCGTGAGGTGGCACTGGCTGCTACTTGCATGAGCCATTTCCCTCCAAACTGGCAATTTAACATCACCATGGCCTTGTGTTTGTCAGGTGCAGGAGCAATACACAGAATGGTCTTTGAAGTGCCTCAGCAGCTGCAACAGCTCCCTGCTAAACTAAAGAAAAGTGCTTAAAGCTCCTGTGTGCTGCTCAAGTGCACACACAGCAATGAATTTCACAGAGCTCAAACTCCCCCCACTGATTCCGTGTGTTCATTGAAAAGCCTTGGGAGGCACAAGCCACACTTTACAGTGGCAGCACAAAGAAACTCTTCTTTGGGAGCAGAGAGTTTTCTTTACTGTGCGAAGGAAACAAAGCTGATAAATCATTCATTTGAAGGTCTTTCCCTATTGAGACACGGGATAGCTTGGCAGCAGTTTGCTGAATGCTCGGCCCTCAGGTAGAGAGAATTCAAGTGTTCCACACACTTAGAGTGGTACAGGAGAGTCAGAGACAGCCACCTCCTCCCATGCCCAGGCGGCACTCATTTGTGCCTCGTGTCAGCACATGGTTGTGTTTGCATCCTTAGAGAATCCCAACTTTATTTTTCCCCTCTTGATAGGAATAGCAGGAAGGCTAATTAGTGTCTCTGAACTGTTGCTGATACTCACCATTCCTTCCCTATAATGTGAGAGGCATTATCTCACATTTTAGCACAGAAGCTTTGGTGCCCTATAAAGACCTGCCCTACCCCTTTGCCTGTGTGCTCAAGGCATTTCATGCAGAAAATGCAATTAGTTTCCTTGCAAGAACACCCAAACAGTGTGATCAGAATTCTCTGCTAACCCACAGCACAAAAAGACCCCTCGATCCCTGTGAGAGATGTGCAATCCAGCCCGGCACTGCTGCACAAGAATTTAGGGAAACAGCACGACCTAGTGTTCCCTCTGCTTCTCACTGCCACTTGAAGACTGATGGTTTGTGGTCATATCTTTGCAAACACTACCCCTGCCTAGCTCCCACGAACACAGGGTTTCCTTCTGTAACCCCAGCTTCTTTTCTTCTCCCCACTGAGGTTTCTCCTCCCTCCAGAGGTTTATGTCCCTGCCTTTGGCACATTTTGCATCTTTGCCCGAAGAGGGGGGATCTGTCACAATTCTGTGAAGCAAGAAGCTGTTCAAAAACAGCCTGGGCTTGGGAAGGAGGCTGCTTCACAGCCACAATGGAAAGGATTTTGATAGATTTCCCTTTCCCTCTCTGAGCACTTATCAGGTTTTTGTGAACACCACCAAATGCAGGAGGTGCAGGGAATGTTGGCACTCTGTGTCCTCTCTGCATCTTGGTTGTGCAGGCCATGCACCTTGATATTCCTAGTTCTGATCTGAAACATAGGCATGCAGCTGCCCTGCATATAAAATGGATCCATTAAATGCCTTCTCAAGCAAGCCAGTTTATCTTGACAGCTCTTCTACCAAAGCTCATCAGCTGCTACACTGCTGGGTGCTTACACCTGTCTGTAACGACAGGGTTGCCCACACACCTATGTGCTACCAGCATGACCCATAAAGAAAAGCTCCACCACAGGTATCCTAACGTGAACACTCAAGACAATCCGGATCTGCTCTGCTCTGCCATCACCAACACAGCCAGGAAAATTTTGGGTAGCTCAGTCGACAGCTTCTGATTACTGTGTGTCAGACAGACCTTATGACAGACATCTGCTTTTGACCAGTCCTGTTATTCATCCACTCTCGAAGATCTATCCTCCTAAGACACATCTCCACACTGTTAAAAACCTACCACTCTATCCATTGGAGGCTTAGGACTGTGTGCTTTGAAGGAAAGGTGCTGGAATTGTAAAGCAGCCCTAGCCTGTGCAATGCTGCCCTAAGGAACAGGTGTTTTCCTGACCTCAGGGCTGATTGCCTTATTTCCTGGAGGCTGAGGATGCCTGAGAGACTTTTGTTGCAGCCAATGTAATTGTAAATGCTAGTGCTATTCAGGTAAATGCAACAACAGAGGATACTGCTTCCACATGCTCCTCAATAAAGGACTTGATCAGGTGCACCATCAACCAAAGTCAAACCCGCACAAAATCACATACACAGGGAGCTATAAAAGACCATTTGTGACTTTCTCTGTGGGCAACTTTGTGTGTGGACACTGGCAGACCTGGAATGGAAAAGCAGATTGGTTTGCAGACAGTCATGGCTGTGTTCAGACGACCCCTGTGTTTGATATTTGCTGAATGAGCAAGCAGTGACGGAGCTGATCTTTGGGCAGGGCTTGCACATGCACTGTGCAGGACCACAGGTTTGGCAAAGGTCATCCCTGCTGCATCCAGCGTTACACATCGTGGTGTGGGAGCCATGGGTGGTGCAGCCAGGTTATCCACCCTCAGGCTTCCAGCTGTGATCCTCCTGAGAGGGGTGTCAACCTGTGTTCGCCTTGGCAAGAGTTTCTTCTCTTTTGTATAAACACGAAAGCAAATAACCAAACCTCAAAACAAGACACAGCTTGCCTAGCCTTGAATGCAGGCTGGAAGCAGCACTGCCCTCAGAGCTCCAGTGGCACAGAGCCCTGCATGTTGACAGAGATCTGAGTCAGCCACAAAACTGGATGAACGGATGGCCTGGCAGCAGATAAAAAGGACGACTCCTTATCTATCGCCCACACCATCTGGGAACCTCACTCCTTGCCTTCCCAACCCTAATTATTTTTACTGCTTGATCTCAAGAGGTGTTTCTGGCGTGACCCATAACCGAGTGAGCCTGCTGTTCCTCACTCTCTCACTAGCACTTGGCTTTTCAGCCACTTTATTACCATCTTCACCTGTGAATCAGATAATGGCTCATGTGATCCCAGAGCATTAGTCCCGCTTGTGTTGTCACAAGCTTTTGGACATTCCAATTTTCAGGGGATTATATGCAAAGCAGAAAAACATCAGCTGTGCCTTTCATGCTTTCTCCAAGTCTCTCTTTTCCCTGGGGACAACTCTTTTATCTCAGGGAGCCTTACAGAGAAATCAGCAATTCAATTGCGCTCTTTTTTTGGCCTATAATTCCAGATACTTATTCCTGTTTGATCACGTCATGCAGCAACTCACAGCAAAAGAATGAAATTGCTCCTAGTTGCAGATGCCAGTTGCTTGCTAAAGCAGACTGCACTCTTTTGTATACTCTGACCTTATTTTGTGCAGTCTTTCAACCTGTCAGTCTTGAGGTCTGTTTCTGTGAAACAGAGACTTTAACTTGTTTTAGGTGTGAGTTTGTCATTTCTGGGCTGGCTTGGCTTTAAGCTCATTTTGAGATCCTGCTGATGAACTTCAGTGAAAGGAAAGGGTAAGTCTAGGAAGTAACTCAAGCCTGGCTCCAAGCACCTGTCTGGGAGGAGAGGTTCTTGGGAACAGACCTTTCCTTACTGTGCTGATGCAGGAGCGAGGCTGCAGGACTCTGTCATGGTGCAGGGCAGATTAGCTGATCATAATGATCCCTCCTGAACAGATAATCTATAGTTAATCAACACAGTGTGTTAGACACTTACAAGACAGCTCAAACTTGCCTCCAGCCCAAACTGCTAACAAGCATGGATCCCAGCCCTCTATCCTACAACTACATCCTTCTGGAATGGACACTTGCAAATATTGTCACCCTGTGTCCACGGCATCCCAGACACCGCTGAGGTGAGGAAGTGGTTTTCAAACCTCCCGTGTGGGTTTGGCTGTGCAGAGTAAAAGCTGAGGTGTGGCTGAATGAGCTCATAGGGCACTGCCTAGTGTGGAGCCCTCCAAGCCTGCAGAGCAGAGGCAGAGGGGAGCACCCCTCTGGGCTAGGACCTTGTGACCTGCCCTCAGCCACCTGAGGGAGGCCAGCCAAGCACAGACCTCACCAAAACCCTGTGCTGAATCATGGTCTTAATGGCAAAAAAGCAGAACAAGTTTGTTAATTACTGCACTTGTAAATCTTTAACTGAACTGAAAATTGAAAGTCAAGTAATTTATTTTATGCACAGATTGTATCTATTTTAATAAGATCCAAAAATAGAGCTTTAACATGGTGGCTTTAAGCTCTGACGTTGCACAGGGTTTTTTAATGTGAAATTTTCCAGGGTGTTAAATGAAGCTGTTTGTTCCTAGAGCTAAAGCATTGTGTTTTGTGTAACAGTGCACTGATGGTACCCGTGGGCTCTGAATCCCACCTCACTGGCCAGTCAGGGGCTCGGGTCGCTTTCCATGCCTCCTCTGATTCAGGCTTTAATCCTGCCTTGCTAGGGACACCTGTCTCAGGGTGCAGAGGTACCTTCAGGGTCTGAGGCAACTCCAGCTCTGTCATGAGTTCTTACTCTGTGTGAGACATCCCTGTCTCAATTCCCTGTCCAAACTACGAGATGGTAAAACACAGGACTACCAGGTGTCTTGGAGATCTCCTCTGAGACTCTGATGTGCCACTTGGCTGAACCAGTGATGCCCTGTCAGTCTGCAGGAGTTTCCCCAGTACTTACTGGTGTAGGAGACTTAATGCTGCCGCCTTGCACTTCACACAAGGGGCCACAGTGGTGTATGTAATGTGAGGGACAAAACTCTCTGCTGCCACGAGCCACTGGAGAAGATGAAGATGAGCAGTTGGGAGATTGGTTCAGCTTCTCTTGGGGGAGGATCCCAGCAGGTTTGATCTCCAAGAGCTGAAGCGACCCTTCTGTTACGAAAGCCATGGTCACTGGCAAAGGGCTGTCGGGGATGCTGTGAGCACACAGGCTGCTCCATCTGCGGATTTCCCGTGGGCTTCCCCACACAGCTTCGTTAATATAATCAAGGCCAGGACTTATTTAGTGCTCATCCAGTCACAGCCATTGCAAGGGGACTGATTATAGGCTACTCTCCTGGGGCACTGTTTCAGTCTGGGACTTGCTGGAGGAGTAATAAATAGCATGGCAGCTGCACCAAGGAGGTATTCCTATGTGACAGAGAAGCTAAAGCCCATGTCAAGGCTTTGCTAATTGCTCAAATTATTGCTGCTGTTAACAGGGCAGCCAATTATGTCAGGGAGCCTTTTAGTAGTCATACTACTCCACCTACAAATGATACACACTACTGAATTAAGGCTGACAAACAGTAATAAAAAGGAGTTGAATTAATAAAATCTGAACGCTGAGAATAAACATCAAATTTAAAGCAAACAACAGCTGAAATATTGACTTTGGCAAAATAAAGTGATGCTGAGAGAAAGAGGAAAATGTTATGGAGAGAAGATTAAGAGCACAATTATGGCTCAGGGCAAGTTTTACCAAGCACTTTGGAAACACTGCTCAGACATGTCTGTGTGCAGCCAAGTTTTGGTCTGCACTGATGCAGCTGCAAATGTCCTCTCCTGTCAAAGTCTATTGGAACTAGAGAATTAATCCCAAGAGCCAAGATCCCAAGGCTTCAGTGCTGAAAGCATCCTTTCTTCTGATGCTACTGGAATATTAAATATCACCACTCCATCTGCTTCTCCTCACTGGGTGAAATTCTTCCACATTGTGATACCAGTGGATACAGCAGACCAGGGATGTGCACTCTGAGCAACACAGACATTCTCCTTTGGAGAAGCAGGATGGTCCCCTGCTGCTGATAATGGTTATTATCAGGTAACTGAAACTGAGAGATAGGGACAACTTTGCCTGAGGCAACTGAGGAGATCAAAGTAATAGGAACTGGATCTGTAAAATCCAAGCTCTTCTTTCTCATGAGAAAGACCCCCTTTCCCTCTGAGTCCAAACCATGATGTATTTAGACCAGTGTACCCACCACACACACAAAGGACCTGGCTAATCTCTCATTTGCAGCAGTAGAAGGTAGGACTAAGTTATCCAAACCACTGACTTCCACTGTTTTAGGTCCAATCCAGGTGGAGACCCAGCTCCCCATTTGCAGCTGCCTGCCCCTTAAAGCTGGAAGGTCTAAGTCTTCATGTCTCATCCCAGGAGGTCTGACCTGAGAGATTCAATTCTTCCTCTCCTTCAATTTCCCAGCATTATAGCTGCCATAAGGAATTCCATTCACCAGAGGCTGGTTTTTTTTAATTACACTGTGCCCTATTTTCTTGCTTACACTATCAGAGACTGTCAGTATACAAGATACCAACACCATCTTTCTCCCCCTACATGCAGAAATGTGTAGATGTCACACTACTTTGAGCAAACTGATAAAACACCTTGGATTCCAGGGCCTGGAGAACCTCTGCTGGTTTTGTCATCTTTTGTCTAATTCTTTGAAGTATTTTTAAGAGAGTTTTTCTTGGTGGATTGTTTTTGATTGTGGTTTGGTTTGCTGGGGGTTTTTGAGACGGATTGGTTGCAGGGACTTTTGGTTCTGATTTAATCAAAATCTTGACTTGCCCTACATAAAATCTGGTTTAGTGCCATGGTCTTTATGCTCCCCTCCTCCACTCAATGATGTCATCCCATGAAACAAGTGGCAATTAATACATTCTTAAGAGTATTCAGGAGTAAATAGCTGTGGTTGACCACAGTGGGATGAGGAGTTTGCAGGCATCCTTGGTGTGTGCAGTCGGTTTTCGTGCAGGGGGATGGACACTGCTGAGACAGTGCTGTGTAAGAGCTCACCTTTAATCACCCCTCCTCTGTTTTCTAAGTCCTCTACTGAACGGGGATTTTTGGTCTCTCTGGAGGGCATTAGAGTCTTTAATCTCATTAGCAGTAGCAGGCTGTGTTTCTATCTTCCTATGTGACAACCTAAAAGCTTTTAGAAAACAGCTGCTTGTAAGGACAGCACCTTTAAATGCAAAGAAAATCACGATGCTATCCATTTCTTGGTTGTATTCTCAGCTCTCTGCTTGTTTTCCATGGGCTCCTTTTTAACTGGAATGCTCAAATGCACCCCATGTCCCTTTGCTTCCTAAGCCAGTGCAATCAAAGGCTGACACAAAGACCGGTGGCTTTGCAATAATTAACAGCAGTCTTGCCAAGCATGCAACAGTGCAGTGCTTGCAGTAACCTCCCTTTAATGTATTTAATCTTCTTAGTGAGGTGTAGGTTACATCACCTCAAACCAGCCTTGAAAGCTCCTGATCAGCCACATCAGTACCACGAGCGTTGCAGGCGATTTGGTGCCCCGGCCTCGCTAAGCTCTGTAGTAGCAAATTAACACGGCACAGCTGGTGCTTTCAAAAGCTTCACATTCTGAGTAACTGATACAGATTTGGAATCCCTGATGGGTTATGAGCAGAAGATGACTGTTCATGCCCAGGGTAGGAGAGCCTGATATTATCAGCATCAGTGTTATTACTGAGAGTTCATTTTTGCCTCTGAGTTTAAACAAATCCAAGCACTGGTGTGGCTTGCTTGTAGTTATTGTAAGAGGCTTAATAGCAATGAGATTGAAAGGACGCTGAGACTTCCTGGGACAAAAGCTTGTGGGATCATGACAAGTATGCATAAGGAATAGCTTAATATCTTTATTTCATTACAGCAACTTCATTCTAAGTGGGCATGAGGACCAAAAGGGAGTGAAGTCCTGGAAAGTCACAGCAGTGTCATCCTTGATGTCAGCGAGGCTGCATGGATCTTGCACAGCCAACCCCCAGGGATAGCCAAGATGCATTTGGGAGCTCTTATCACCCATTAAAGTAAGGTTGATTGTATGTGACTGAAAATGGCATTGCGTTGTTCATCTGTACAACACTTCAATGTCCTGCAGAAAGGAAGGCTACAAAAAGGTGAGAAAATCTCTGCATAGTGTTGCCCAACTTGTAAATCTGTCCAAGCAGTAAATATTTCATTTAAAACCACACTTTAGAAAGGATTTTCAATTCAAAATAATAATTGAGGGCTATAACAACACTGGGGAGAATTGGATCTTGCAAGGCTATTTCTATTTGTAAGAGAGATTGATATGAGACATACAGCCTTGGGCTTTGGGGCCCTTCTATCTCACTCAGGCACTGCATCACTGAAATGTGAAATGATTAGCCATAAGCAGGTCATCCAGATCTCCTAAAACAAGAGTATAAGTTCCCCCAAAAGCCAACAGAAAGAGGGAGAGACCACCACAGGTAACACTCTTCATCTAAATTAACCCATCTCCTGATTTAACCACCTGCCACCTATTAGGGACACAGGCTGTGAGGTTGGGAGACCGGGATTCTAGAGTTTCTTGGGGGACTGTTGCAGCTGATTCCATTCCATGAGGGATGCTACTCATGCTAGCTCAGATCTCCTTCTTGTCCTCTGCTCCAGTGAGATCTTGTATGTATTTACATAGTCCTAGCTCATTGCAAAAGTTTCTCTAGATTTTTCACCTCAATGCTAAAATTTGAAATGGTGTTCAAGCTTTACATTTGCACCAGGGGCACCCTGTGGTTCTCCCTGGGTCTGCCAGGCAGTTGGGTCCTTTTACTCTTCCTGCACAGGGAGGTTGGTTCATTTGCTCCATTGTACAGCCTGGGATGAGAGCTTGTGAGAAAAAAAACCCTCAAATTTCCTTCTGGGTACAGAATCACAGAATGGTTTGGATTGGAAGGGATTTTAAAGATAATTTAGTTCCACCCTGCCTGCCATGGAAAGAGACCTTCCACTAGAAGGTTTTCTAGGGTAGAAATATGTGAATTTAAATTTGGGGGTTGTTGCATTTTTTCAGGAAACAAAATTTGAGAGACTTCTGGACCTTCTCACAGGGGCTGGAGAAGGAGGTGTCCCTGTGCCAGCACTGAAAGTCCTCCCTAGGACAGGGGCTTGAGGCCAGTGTTGTACTCAGTGACTGGTCACCCTGACACACTCCTTCCCACTGCTGGCCTGGGAAGTCTCCTGTGCAGACTTCTGTTAAAACAAACCTATACTGACAAAATTTTGACAGTCTCTCCTTTCTGACAGCACTTCCCACACCCCCAGCTAGCCTCAGCCTGCTTTGACAATATCCACAGGGAACCTGCAGAGAAAAGCCTCCTGGCAGCAATTAGCACCTTCTAGTCCAACTCAGTGCGTGGCTGCATTCCTCTCTGATACCCCTGCACAGTCTGACACTGCACCGCAGCCCCCAGACCGTATGTGGGGCAGGACACTGCCACCAGCCATCTTGCCACCACGGAAGAAGAGGAAAGGGACAAAGCCAGGTGCCCAGCATCAAACCAAAGGGCTACACCCAGTACCCAGCTGAAGAATTCCCACCTGAATGAAGTGGCAGGTTCTGAGCATCTAAGTGCAGCAGGAAAACCAAATTACACTGCTGGCACTGAGTGCCCTGCTGAGTGTCCTAAGGGTGGGCAGGGAAGTATTCCAGGGTACTGGGCATGAACTGACCCTTTGAAGTTGTTTTGGGGTTACAGAAAAGCTGGACCTCCAAAGGAAATGATCTGACAAGCCAGCCTGGCAGAGGGAGAAGCTGGGAGGCAAGAGGCAAATTTCTGTATCCCTGCAGAGCAGCCGGTGAAGGCAGGAGTTTTCCAGCTTGGACAGTCTCCTGACACTGGCAGCCTTCACAGAGGCTGAAGAGACATTAACTGTAAATAAATCATGATGCCTTTTGCAGAGCTGCTACTTCTGAGGAGAGGTCTCTTGTTTTGGGGTGCAATGCTGACTAAGCAGCTGGTCACTGAGGTTTTTACCAAGTCCTTAAAAAATGGGGTTTCTCCCTCATTTCCCTCAGCTTACTGCCATCTAGTGAAACTTGCTGGGAAGGCGATCAAGCCTCCCCCTCCCTCCCCTTGCCCCCCAAAACCCATACAATGGAGGAGGATATCCTTTCAGGCAGCAGTTTTTCCAGGCAAGTCGGTGTGCAGCAGGTGAGGGACAGACAGATAGGAAGACTCTTCGTACTTGATGATCCCATTTCTGAAAGTTTTACTGACTCCACAGAGAAGATTTTAGATCAAAGAGAGATTTACCCAGCTGCCCTGCATGACTTTTGCTCATGTGATAATCCCTGTGGATCCCCCTGAAACAGGCAAAACTATGGACTCTTTTCCTTAGCTGGAGAGGAGAGCCTCACGTGGGGCTGCAGTGGTGAAGGAGAATTGCCAAAGTAGTTTGTTTACCTAACACAGGTTAGGAAATAGGGGCTGGGCTCTCTTGTCCTGTTTTTAATCTCTAGAATACAATTATGGATGCCAGTGTGATCAGGAGATGGGGATCTGGATGAGGGCTGTGGGCAGGTAGAAGGACGAGACGTATGCTAACAGCCAGACGTGAAACACAGAATGGCAGTCTGGGAGCAGACAAGAGTCCAGGGAAGGGAACAGGGAGAAGTCTCCTGGCTTTACTGGGAGAACCTCAGCTTCTCAGGTACAGATTAAGATGTTTTCTATGCAGAATTCCTATTCAGAAAGCTTTTATTATAAAGAAGAGCTTAGTAAGCTACATTAAAACATAGCCAACCTGTTTCTTTCTGATATATAAAAAGCTGTTTATTTCCCATGTCAAATAAGAAATAGCTAATTGCTAAAGAAGCATGACCTTTCTAACCAGCACCAGCACTGAATTTAATGCATCCTGAAAATGAAGCTACAAGTTGCCAATTCTCCTCTCTCTGTGTGCTCCATGAAGAGCACTGGGGCACCTCAGATCCCATCCTAAGCAAGGAAAAAAACAGGAAATCATCTGTTTGAAAAAGATGCAGACAGTAACACTGTTCCACAAATATTGATCAGTTTTGTGTCCTGCATGTTGGGCAACTGTCCTGACTGCAGCTGTTACGTGATATATTGTCCCAAAGCAGTGGGACAGGTGAACGTCACAAAGACAGAGAAGCCAAACAGGAACAACCTAGCCCTTAAATATCAAGACAGAGTTGAAGGTACTGAGGACTTTTCAGGAGAGGTTTACAGGAGATCATGTCAGACCTGATTAGGAGTCAGGTAAAAGCTGCATAGGAGGTGTCAGGGAGGAGATGTGGCCTTCACTCAGCTCTCAGTTTGGAAGAAATTCCCAAGTCTGAAGGTCTTAATACTGAAGATTGGGAGGACAAACTTTTCACTCAGTCAGGTCAAAAGAAGGAGTGATTGTTGAGGTATGGGGATTGAAAGTCTTGCTGTGAATGTCTTACTAATTGAAGAATGTTGGACTGGGGGTCTCTCAAGATTTATTTGGTAATTTTGCTTTTTTTTCCTTGGTACGTGAATTTAGAGATAAATGTGATGAGTGTGTGACAATCAAGTGCTTTCAAAGCCAAGTTTTTATGAAGCAGGAAAGATAATATTTTTCTACATCTAACACCTATCAGAGCTGTCATCAGATGGTGGGAGGGTTTTGCAAGCTCACTCTACACTAACACACACATAAGAACCAGCCACAACCCAACACCTGCGCCATGACCGAGACCTAACTCAGCCTTCGAGCAATGTGATCTAGTGGAAGGTATCCCTGACCATGACAGAGGGTTTGGAATTAGAGGAGGTTTAAGGTCACTTTCAACCCAAACCAATCCCATTCTAGGATGCTGTGGTGATCCTGTTATACCCTGCTCTCACCGGGGTGTATTTGCACGCTGCAGAATTGCTCAGGATCGAGCATTTACCGCAGTGTCAGGTGCCACCAGAGACTCTGGGAAAAGCAAATTAATTCTTCAGCCTTGGAGCTTTGTTTTAGTAGCAGCCCAAACATTTGCAGTCCCATTTGGTGTGAAGACTAACTCAGTGTGTGCATACCAAACACTATTCATGTACATGTAGTGAAGTCTCCAGCACCAGCTCTTTAATTACACCAGACCTTATTCCAATGGTTGAAGATATTCCACCTAAAAGCACCAAAGGGAGCTGCTGGAGCCAGTGCTTCATCAAGATCAATATACAGGGGAAGTATAATGTGATTACTGCTGGGTTAACTTGGAGGCAGTAGGAATGTCATGATGTATTTGAGATGTGGGACATTTCGTCATGAGGAAGAGAGAAGGAAAAACCCAGTGTGGTAAAATTGCTTTTGAGACAGGAAGAATGTCTGCATTACTGGGATACCTTGAGGGTATTTTTCATAGATTATTAAGGCTACAATTTGGCAATTTTCATTATTTAGCCTGACCTGAAAACACCAGGCAGTAGAATTTACCTCATCATTCTTGCTTTCAAAGACTATATCCATTTTTACATTAATTCAGTGGCAGAACCACAGATTGTCCTATTCCCACAAAACCATTTTGAAGTCTTCTTTCAGGAAATATTTTCTAGAACCTTTCCAAGACATTTTATATTTCAGAAGCACTCAAGGTATGACCTTTTTGTAAAACCCAATCCTGGAAGTAAAATAACAACAATTATTGATTAAACATCTCTGAAAAATAACCAAACTATTTGAAGTTTTGGGTACAGTTGAATTAGTAGATTTATCTCCAGAAAAGGGAAAAAAAAACCCCAATCCCCACGCTAAAAATTTTTTCCATTTAATTTTAAATTGTGGTAAATAATTGGAAAATGTCTCCAATCAAATTAACCATTTTTGAACGAGAAGCTGATATCTGACTGCAGTTTACCACAACCCATATGCGTGCCTGACACGGCCCTTGAAGCCAAATATTACTTCAGGTTTTCTTTACAAGCAATATTTATTTTTTGTCTCACTGCTTCCTCAGCCAGATATTTTAATAACTTCATGGTATTCCTTTACATGAAAGATATTACAATATTTGGAATCACCATCTTTATATAAATTGAAGGCTGTTATATTTTCCAATCTGCCAAAAGTTTTTCAAAACATTCCCTTTTAAGTCCAGGCCAGAATGTTTCCTTTGACCTGACCAGGCTTTTTTTGTGACATACTTAGAGAGTTGATGTCACCAGTGGACTTAATGGTGCCTAAGAGCAAAATATTTTTTCAGAAATCCATTTATTAACAAATAGTGGCTGACTTCACTTCTTTCCTGCTTGCATTTTCACCTCTGGATTTCTTGACAGGCATTTTTGTGTTGGTGTTAAGCTCTAAAAGCAACATACATAATGAGTTCACAGGTTTTGTATTATTTGGGACTATTCTGGAAGGTTTTTTACTTTTCTTATTATGTGAAGAAATTTCTGTGCCTTGTCTCAACCTCTTTCTGGCAAGCCACAGCATTTCTGACAGAAGGAGCTGACCCCACTGACCCTTGCAGGTCTGCTGGGGGCTTGGGGTAGAGGAGAAAGGCGGTATTTCATAGATCATGTTGAGCCAAATGGCTTCATCAGGGCCACCGTCATCTTCCATCATTTGCTTTTGGAAAGACTGCTGTGGGGTGCAAACCCTGACATCTCGTGCTGCAGCTCATCCCCAGCCCCGTCTGCTCCTCATCCTCCCCCGGGAGCGGCGCCGTGTCTCTGCTGACCTTGAAAACGCCGACTCAGCACAACGCGGCCACGTCGGTTCCACTGAGACTCGCCCGACCCCAAACACAGATAACAGCCCGTTTATGTTGACTCGTGTTTTCCCACCTTGTAAACACCCTCTGAATTTATATTCCCATCATTCCTGCTGTAATACGATTCCCTAAGCCATAAAAAGAATAATTCTAAGCTCCTTGACAGCTAATATTTCTGTTGAATGATATTAATGCATTGTAAGTCTGACCTCAATACTGATGCATCACAGCCTGATCCTACTCAGTGCTGAGTTCCCTCTGTGCCTTTTGATGTGCCCTGACGTTGGCAGAAGGCGAAGGTGCTCAGCAATCCCTAAAATTGTACTCCAAAGCAGGAGTAAAGGCACAAAACAGAACTAAGATTCTCACTGTCACTCTAATGTAAAGGTGAGACACATGTTTGCAGGAGCTAAACTCTGCTGGGAAGGATTCCTGTAAGAAATGGCATCCCCTTGGGATAGATATCAGTGAGAAAATAAAAAGCTTTACATCTTCATGCTGCTGTGGGCAAAAGCAGTGGTTGTGCGTGAGGTCTGTGTAGTGCATACTTCTAACTAGACAGCAATGGTTCACATGCACAGCACGTTTGTTTGAGTAAAGTTTAGCTTTGGGTTTCTTTAGCTGTCCAATTAATTTTTATGTTAATCATTGCATCTGGAAGAGCAATGTTTTCAATAACTTTGTGCCATTCACACTACGTGAAAGCCATGAAGACACTTGGAATCACAGTCTGCTTAAAGAGCAACAGGCATCTATTAAAAACCCAACAATCATGAGCTATAGGCACACACACCTCCACACAGGCTGCATCACATCCATTTCTACCAGGTATGAAAGACCCATCATGTACCTGAAACTGTAATTTACACAAAAAAAACCATCCCAGTCCGGATTCACCTCAGTGCTCCTTGGATCAGAAAGGTCAAAAAACTTTCAGGAATCAAACAAGAGAGCTCTCTCTTGGCTGAGCTGATGTACAGAATTAGGCCCTGATTCTCGCTTTATTCATTTCCATGTGAAGATGTTTCTAAGTGCTTCTTGTGTTGTGTGCAGCTCTGCAGTCCATGATCATGTGTACTGGTCTGCAGTCCATGACCCTGGAAGAACCAAAATGAAAACATCCCAGGATGATTTCCCCTTCCTCCTAAAGGACCTTAACACAATCAGAGCTGTTTGAAGTAGCTTTTTTTCTGGTTACTGCAGCTCTGACTGACAAAATCCTTGAGATAATGAGAAGCTCAGCCAAATGAGATTTCCAGCTGTGTTGTACTCTGGGAAGGCTGGCTCTGCTCTGCCCACTGCAAAGCTTGCCCACAAGGCTGGGGAAGCAGAGGTCAGCCTTCCCTATCAGCTGCTGGGTGCACCCCAAATTCTGCAGGGGGGAAGCTGATAATGAAGATTAAATCCTGCATTTTCTAAAATCAACTTCTGGGTTGTTTTTCTTGTCATCTCACATTCGAAGTAACACCCAAATTCAGTCCCTGGGCAATTATTAGAAGCTGAAAGCTGGAGCCAAAGATTGATATATTTGGGTACTTCAGCGGAATTAATGGATTAACTCCCAGTCAAAACCACTTTAGCATTCTCCCTTCATAGTCTGCAAAGTTAAATTACTCTGGGCAGTGAGATAGAGCTACCAGCTTTAAAAAAACCCAGAAACTCAGCTATAATTTTCTCAAGCCGCCAGCATGGAGTGATAACATTTTTGCTCCCATAGCATTTCACGGTGGCATCTCTGTAAACCATGCAGGAGCTGCAAGGAGTTGAGGAACACAATGTGTGTGTCAGGAGCTGCCACCAGCACAACCCACCACTGCCTTCAGGGAGGAAACATTCGGAGGAAGGGAGGGCTGGGACAACAGATCCAGCAGCTGGGAATGGCAGGCAGACAGCATCGGACTGGGAGCACAGCACTCATTTCTGACTGGGAGGGATGCTGGCTGTGGGAATGGATCTTCCAGGGGTGTATCACGGGTTTGCCACCATTTGAGGCTGAAGTATTTTAGTTTTACTTCTAACAGAGATGGCTGCATCTTCTCCTAGAGAAAACAGCATGATCTCAGGATGGAGATGCTTGTTCCTGAGCTGCACAGGGACTTAGATCAGTCTTCACTGGCCTCAATCTGACCTTGGTGAGCAAGAAACACACTGGGGAAATGTACTCTCCTCTTTCCCGATTAACCCCAAGCACAGGAATGCCTACTGCCCGCTGCTGGCAAACAAAGGGTCACGGCTTGATATTCAAAACAGACCCTTCAGCCTTAAAGATCTGTGACTCCGTGGCGGAAAGGAGAAGAAAAAGGAAAGGCTGGCTGAAACATCTATTCTTTCACCTGTGACAGCTTCATGTGGCTTCACATCAACAGTGGCACTCAGGCATGGTGTCCTGGGCATTACCACATGCAGGTGACCAAAGGCACGTCAAAGCAAGAAGGGAGTGAGGTGTAGTCTCTCTCATTTTGCCACAGACACCCCCTCACACACAGAAATTAAGGATCATATTTGTAGCCTATGGGTATCTTAGGCCAGAACTTCCCCATCAGCATCAGCAACCATTTGACTGGCAAATGCTTGCACACATGTGGTGGAAAAAATGATGCCCACTGTCAGAATGAATTTCTGAGCATCTGACTTATGCAGAATACTTTCTTTTAACGTCTCCCAAGCACTCTGGAATACATTTGTGCCAATGCCTGCCCATGGTCTGCTGAATCTGGAGACTTCTGCTTGGACTTTTTTTCTTTTGCCTTGAATGCCCTGGATCACAGCAGATACATTTGTCTGCAGCACTATCTGCTCTCACTGCTTACTTACACTGGGACCTTCATCTGGGATGTAGAGTTCACGTCATTATTATGGTAGGTAAAACTTTAAGTGCTGCAATGTCAACTGCTGTAAATCACCTTAAATTAAGTGCTTGGTCTCTGAGTTTTGTTCCTCCAGGAGTTGTGCAAGGCTTTGCTGTCCTGAAATAACACAGAGCAGCTGGGTATCTACCTCGTACCTTGAGCCATATGTGTCCTATGCCACGTGATCCTCAGACCTCCCCCTCTCCCAGGGCCAGGAAGAGGTGTCCCATTTATTCCTCACATTATAGGAACAAGGATGTCAGTGCTGACTAGTCTTGTATATCCTGGATATGAAAATTAGCTGGGTTTTGTTAACACTGAGATAACGCCATTATAGCACCTTATTTGCATGTGTGCTGAAGCACTTTTGCAACATTTTCCCAGCTAGAAACAGTCATCTGTGCAATGCTGATACCCAGAACTCAGGTCTGGAAGGTTTTTGTAGCAAGAGAAGCATATGAGGGTATCCCTGTCCACACTATGCCATGGTAAAGCCAGCAGACAAATACAGAGACTTTTGGTTTGGTAGTTACACCTGGAAATGCATCTCAAAGAAGGAAAGAGACAGTATGAGGAAGCTGAGGAGCAGGGAGAGGAGATACAGCTGAGTCTTCACTGGATACACTGTGGAGACACTGTGTCCTGCACTTAGGTGAAAAGCTCATTTCAAGTTTTCCAGGCACCATGTTAGAAAATTAAACTGTCAGATCTGCTTACGAGCAACATGCTCACCTGTGGAACACATTTTCTCTGTTCACTGGCACAGTGCATTTTAGAAAATCTTCTGTTATTCCCTCAACATTACTGTCATTCCTAGCCCTCTTCCCTGCATGAGGTGTAGAGATTTGAGTCTCAAGGTGCTCTCAGTTGATAGGTAGTGATAGTGTTGTAAGTTTGGAAGATGCCAAGGACATATATCACAGTTTAATGCCATATCTCAGTCTCAAGTTGAGCAGAAATATGTTAAAAAACGAGCACTTGTGACATTCAGCCTAACTTCTGCTCACCTGCCTAGTGTGCCTGTCTCTCCATGGAGAATACAAGAAGCCTGGGGCAGACTGTGCTTCTCAGGTAGGTGTTTCAGATAGCAACAGCTGTGATCAATCCAGAATACAGCTTTATGATGCTCTTTATGTGCTGAGCACAGAAATTTATCCACCTCTCCACACCCGCGGCACGGCTGTAGACACAGCAGGGCAGAAACTACTGTCATGGACTGTGTCTCTCCCTTAGCTATAGAGGAGCCAGATCTACATTTGTATAAGGCAGGAAAAGGTCTAAATTTTGTCAGTGTACCACACCAAAACACATTTAGCTCAGTCTATTGTTCTGCAGGTATGGTTTTCTTTCATTTCAACAACTTGCACTGGAAATCTGTCTCTTTTATCATTCCAAAGAAATTAAAATTACTGGGCCAGTGTCCTCCTTCTTACCAGCAAGTTAATGAAATTAGACATCCCAAGCTGTAATGAGCAAAGGGTTGGCAATGAAGAACATAAAAGACATTTTGGCTAAAAGGATTTTGATGCCAAAGGGAGTAACTCAAGGAGCAGATTGGATTGCAGGGAGATAAACTGAAGGATTTGTTATCAGATTACTCTTTCTGCAAAATTATTCCAAGATCTAACAAATGCTTGTGAATGTGCTGAATATCTAAGAGCTTTGGAGAAGTTTAGCATGAATAATTCTGCAAGTCACTTGCTTTTTGCTACTCTCCTTTTCAAAAGGGGAAAATAAGAAGATCATTGCGGCAAATCAGGGATGTCAGCATTTTTGGGGTGTGTCTTTCACTGGTGTAAAACAGCAGAGTCTCCTCTGGCTGCAGTGGGATCTGTGATGGGAGTGAGGCAACTTGGGAACAACTGACCTGCTGAAACTGTTTTGTGAATAACTGGGCAAAGTTATGAATTACTGCAGGGAAGAGCAGGCCGTGGCACCTTGGCCATGGCCAGCATCCACCCGGCAGAAGGCTGAATGGAGACCTCTGTGAGGTCTGGCACCAGGAGCATGTAGGAAGTGCTGGACAGCACTGGGATCTGGTCAGTGGCCCCCCTGCCTTCACTCCACACACTAAGCTCAAGTAGACTCAGTTATGAGGTGACACTTTCTCTGCTAATGGGCAAAGCTGTGAAAAAGGGTCCCTCTGCTTTGTTCTTTCAGCATAAATGCTTATCCTTAGAAAATATTTCAAAGCAATGATACTGAGTATCACTGCAAATTTTGGACTCCTCTTATTCCTGATGTGGCTTTTTAAATGGCCAAGTGTTGTCACCAGTGCCAGGAAGCACGAACTCAAAGAGGGAAGGAGGGGGCCTGCTGGACCATTTTGCTGCTAAGATATGATTCCTGTCAGGAGAATGGTCCAAGACCTTATATTAGGAATATGCAGACTGGCTTAGGAACAACCAGTGGACTTGGAAAAAACAAAATTTTCACACAAAACTTGTAGAGCATTATTACTTTTAAAGGCTGTGAGCTTGGTTTTCTAGGTTTTCTTAGTAGGAAAATAATCTTGAAAGGAAATAACGTTGTTGTTCAATACATTTCTGCCTTGTCCTTCTTTGGCTCAAATGCCACAGCTGCTGAAATGTAGCTTTCAGAGAAGTGTGTAATGAACTGGGGGAACTGCAGGTTAATTTTAATGCCTGTAGCCACATGGCTACCCTTGCACTCCAGGCTTTTATTCTTGTTTGTCATCCTTTGCAGAGCTCTCTGTACAGTGTGTTGGTGATATGAGAGCAGCTACTAAAAGGGAAAACTATATCAAAAATTCATTTTGGGGAGCAAGCATTAGATTTTAGCCACCGCTGACTCAGCCAGAGGATGACTTTGCTAACAGCTCCTACTGTCCATGCACATGAGCCAAGTCTTTCTGCATTTCTGTATCTCTAAATATTCCCAGGACGTGGGTGACCTGTTGGCTGGGAGAAGGGTCCGTCCTTGGGACTGCCTCACAAAGACCTTTGTTTCCACAAAGCGTGGTGTGCAGCTGGAATACCCGAGCCAAATCTGAGTGAGAAATGGTATAAAATTCATGACGTTCTACACCACAAGGACATCCTGTAGGATACCCCAGTTCTGCCCTCAGTCGTTGGTGTGATTACAATCATTACGTGGAACACACAGAGGGGTTATTAAATAGCTGTACTCTCTAAGTATGTACTAATTACATAAAGCACAGTACAAGGACAGCACAGAATGTCTCCTAATAAGAGTGGCCTACATCTCTGGCATCCATCTAAATTAAAAATCTTCTCAAAATAATAACCTTAAGTAACTATGCACTTCAGAGGCAGCTGCAAAAGAGTTAGAACTAACTCAATCAACTAAATTATGTGTAAACGGCTCCATTTTTATTAGTGGTCTCCGATGTACACACATTTCAGTAGTACAGCAGCCACAACAAATGGATTATTGCATTATCTGTTATAATCTCTTTCCTTTCTGTCAAAACATTTCTCTGACCCTAAAGACTAGCTTATAAACTAAAAAATCAAGCAAACAACAACAGCAGCAAGATAAAACCAAAGAGGGAAAAAAAAAACCTGCTTAAAATTCCATCTCTTGGTTGGTTTTGCTGAAGATAAAAGATGCACTCTGCACTGAGATTTTTGAAAGTGCTGTGGAGGGGAAAGACAAAGGCCATTTTTACCAGGCACTCTTTCATAAAAGCACTCCAGACAATTATGATGCCTGTAAATGTAATCTACTCCAAACACTGCTTGGATAAAAAATGCATGGGAAACAGAAATCCCCCATCAGCTTCTCATCTCTCTCTCTATCAAATATAGGCTGCCATGTCTCCTGACAGGAAAAAGGGATCAGTACAAAAGAAATTCTCATTGATTCAGCAGCAAGGATGGGACTTCAGCTGCTTGGACACAGCTGCCACGTGAGGTCATCTGTGGAACTGTAAGGCCCAAGGCCCAGGAGGTGACTCTGTGCCACTGTGGCGGGGTTTGGATGTACTCTGAAGAGACACATGCTGCAATGAGGGGCAGAATATAATTGAAATGAATGAATGCATGATGGTCTAAAATTTTTTAATTGAGATGAGAGAAGAAGAAAGATGTCTGCCAAACTCGGTAATGAAATTTAGCTTAATTTCAAGAAACAGTTTCCTAAATCAGAGGCTGGTCCCATAGCATAATATTGTGGAAGAAATCCCCTTCAGTAGATAAAGGCTTTCAAGACAAGACAAACCACTCTGAAGCACTGAGAAGGACCCATACTCAGACATAGTAAAGGGACAGTATTTCTTTTCATATCTTATGCCTGAAAGGCCAAATTTAACTCCAGAAGACCCAGGTGTGTCTCCCACCATGCAGGGGATGCATAGGCACAGCCACAGTTTTTGACATGTAGTTGTTGAGTGGTTCCAAGAGAAACTCATTTTGGATGTCCCAGAGAGGGGTCTGTGGTGTAGAAAAGCAGGCACAGTTCAGTTCCCTGGGCACACATGTGCTTGTAATGGAAGACGACATATTTATCCCTGAATAAATAAATGTCTTATGGCTCATTCTGCACCTAATGAGGGGATTTCAGGATCTCTGCCTGGAAGAACACCTTTGCATACACTGAGGTGCATTCATTGCTGTTCCCTCCATGCCTGCCACTGCCAGCTAAGGTCAAGGGCTTGAAGTTGTAAGTGAAAGCAGCCTGGGAGAAGCCAGTGCAGGAAGTAGGTTCCAGCCCTCGGTAGACCTGATATGCTGCCTTTGCAAGTGCTTTGGTCTTGTTTATTTTCATAACACGTCACTCCCTTGGAGCTGCCCATTAGCCAACACAACAAAATTGTGCCAAGAGTAGAGCAAGGCAGAAGGTACTGTTTAGTCCAGTTAGACAGAGGGGACAGCAGAAGAAAGAGTACTGGTCATGTTTCATAGAAAGGGTATGGAAGGATGAGGGATAAATAAAACCAAAGACACAGAAAATCTCCTATTGGGAATGGAGCCACTTCTGCTATATACCAGATGAGCATCTAGGACTATCTATCTTGCAGTTGTACTTCAGAATCCCCAGAGTAGACGCACTCTCTGCTGAACATCATCAGATAAAATTATGGGGAGGTCTCAGGAGAGGACCTCTCTTGATCTTGAATGCTTCCTTTCTCTCCAGGAAAATGTGATGGGAAGGCCTCACTAGGGATGATGGAGAGTGGGTGTATCCAAGGACACCTCTGGACATGCTCCTGGGAGATGAGAAGGAAAGCTGTGACACCTCCTGACAGAGGTGAAAACTGAGCTTGGCTCCCTCCTTTCTTAGGAGAGAACAGTCTAAGACAAGAAGGAAAATTCTTTCACCTCTGTAATATTTCTATTTAAATAATCCCCAGTTAATTTTTTGAAGTGAAGGTTGGAGATACTTATATATCAAATGTCAGGGTGTAAGCTCCCTCTCTTCTTCACTGTCTCTTGGCTAGCTGCAGGTGATCACACACTGGGGACCACCCAGGACCCCAGTAGCTCTTATGAGCCAGGATTTTTGATAACCTGGGGCCAAACACCAGAAGATATTAGGAACACATAGGTGGGATATGTGATGTGCAAATATTGCTCTGAAAGTATTGGTTTTGTGCAGTTTCCCATTCTGTCTGCTCATAATTTCTGTTGTGGTTTTTCCCAATCTCCCCACACTCAAAGTAACAGATTCCCAGTAGCCAAAGCAGCAACACCTTCCCCTCAAACAACCTCTTTCAGATCTGAGTCTTAGTCTCAAAAGCATTTATGCTGAAGCTTGACCTATAAATAACATTATACAGAGATGAGGGTATATCCTCCAAAGTTGGGGGTTAATGACTGGGAGTGAACTAGAAAGACCCCAGAGAGGGGGCCTTTAGTGCTGATCTCCTCCAGCAAGATACAGATAATAACTCTTCCTGTATGGTACATCATAGGCTTGTTGTGATGCTTAACTAAAGCATTTATAAAGTCTTTCAGCAGCATCAGTCTGTAAATGTTAAATGAGGCTGTTACTCTTCTTCTCCCATGGTTACTGTCAATTGTTTTATTGATCTGGTCCATTACAGACTTAGGAAAAGAATTGTTTATTGCAGTGCGAACTTCGAGGAGAAGTATTTCTTTTCTCCTCACTATGCTCAGAACTTGCTTCCACAGATACTTTTCATCATCAAACATGTTGACTTGAGTCTACAAAAAGTGGCAGGAAAATACTGGATAATGTTCCCCACTAACTAAGAGCCTTTTTTCTGATCTTTCCATCACAATTCCCATGTTCCGTTTATTGGCATCTATTGGTACTTGCATATGAAAGAACTTCAACAGAAAAAATATCTCTGCCGTTCAATTATGGCTGGATGAAAAACTAGTTGGTATCAAATGGAGGCTTCCCACTGTTCCACAATGTTTTAAATCAGATTATTAATGTACTGCAAGCTACTGGTACATAAAAATCTCAAATGATTTCTCTGAGAGTTTGCATGTGAAGAGACTGCAAAATTTGTCCTCAGCATTTAAATGCTTTTAGAAAAATTGAATTGATGTCAGTGGAGAGAAATGATTAATAGCAAAAGATAATTTAGCTACAAGCACTGTTAAATTTTCTTTCTCATTATACGAACATGCAGTCATGCTAAAAATCCAAAACGTATTGTAGTAGCTCCCTGCAAAAGCAGCATTTTTAAGAAAGAGGGAAATCCTGGAAGTCCAATTATTACTCATAGACTTCCGAAAAATCCTATGTACTTACATTATATTTTTAATTAGTTCACAAGTTAGGCAACAGTTGATAACATAATACTTAACATTTCAGAGAAAGCTCATCAATAAACAGGTGCTTTGTTACTGAGCTCCCTTCTTTTCCAATTACAGGGAGAATAATGTTTTTACAAGGAATCAAGCAAAGGTTAATTTACAATTAAAATTTTATGATGGGAAGAGGCTCTGTTGCTGAGTTCTATGACTCACAAGTCCATCACTGAGATACAAAAAGGAAAGGGCAGTCAAAAAGTACTCCACAGAGATGTTCAGATGCTTGTCCATCGGACTGTAGTTCCCAGCTCGAATTATGTTGTATTAATGAGGAGAATGAAATTAAAATTTACCTACATAGAGATTACGAGAAAAAGCGGACAGGAATTTTCCATTCTTTGTAGGAGTGGGAAACTGGGAGATTAGGGGAGTTGCCAAATGTTGCAGCCAAAATAGGAAGAGAACTTCTATCCTTTGGCTCCTAGCTTGGTGTCTCGTTATAATGTAAACCCTGATTTTATGTTCTTTCTTCTCTGGTGTCACATGAATCACTGCAGTCTCGGTGGGGGGTTGAATTCACAGGATGGCTTTAAATCTACAGAAATAGCCCATGGCCCCTTGCTGTGATGGGGTAGAGGGAAGGCAGAGTGGATGAGAACCTGTGTTCAGGTATCTGCTGGAGGCCAGCTCTTGCCTGCCCACACCTGTAGTAGCCACACTGTTGCCTGAGTGGCATCTGAATTGCTCTGCACATTTTTTTGGGTACTGAAGCTATACTCAGGTAGCTTCAGTGAAATAACACAGCAATAATGACTAATGCACAGTCAGTCCCAGAAACAAGATGTGTGCAGGGGAAAGAGGGAGATTCTCCTTAGAAAGGAAAAGTCTAAAATAAAATAAGGTGTAGTAAAGCTCCAGGAACTGTTTGCAGTGGGGTTCTGTGGTCTACAGTGCCCTTGGCTGACTTGATCCACCCTTCCCTGAACATCATAATAGGAGGACACCTTACTCACTGCCACTAATGAGAGGAGACCTCTAACCCTGCTTAGAAAGAAAAATAATCCTTGCTCCTTCTGGCAGACAGGACACACATCCTTCTGCTGCTGAAGTCATGCCTGGAGATTGGCCTAATGGGTAAGTTTAATGTGCAGGATACTGCTATGGCTAATGAGTGTGAGGCTCTTGTCTTCTCTCCAGGAACAGGAATCTGTGAGTGAAATGGCAGAGCAGGTGTGTTTGAGACTTTAGGCACAGCCCTGTTCTGCTGCTCAGGGCCAGAACAAGGATGTGACTCTAATTAGCCACCAATTTTCTTATCCTAAAATAACAACTGAATCAATCTGTAAGACTTCCTTGCTATTCAGCCACATTTTTTGAACTGAGATTTATTTATAAAGGCAAGGCATACATTTACCTTCAGTGCAGCACAGGCAAGTTTGGACACTGATTTTATATTTTTTTCTAACTAGCTCTTGAAGTGGATTACCAAGGATGATTTGCAGATTTTGGCAAAGTCAGTGCCAGGTTTGGCCATGCAGTGGCAAGCAAAGCAATTAAGCAGGATGAGGATATACAATCTCAGCAATGAGAATGTTCTGCCATGAAAAAGGAGTGTGCAAGTGTTCCAGATACCTTGGCTCAATTGTTTATGAATATTTCTACATACCCTAAGTCATCGATATTTGCCATAAATCAGCAAAAAATAGCACATGAAAAATAAAAATTCACGTTTGTATATGTTATCAGACTTTTAAGCCTGCAATAATCCCTTGGGTTTTACTCTTAAGCTGCTTGTAGCAATCACAAAGCAAAATCGTGCTTTAAAATGAAATCTGGCAGCCAACTTCCAGTAAAACTTGACTTCAGGACCTAAGGATCTAAAAGCCATCCCAATAATATCAGATTAATTCTAAAACTATTCTAAAATTGTTGGAGTTGACACCTGCAGTCTAATAAACTGGCATTTTCCAAGTCCTAAGCTGAAAGTGGGGGAAAAAAAAGGAAAAAACAGTCTGCACCCAGCTTGGAGCTTACATCCATCTACATCTTCCTTGCACCCTTGTTCACCTGGACAAGAAAAGAGAAGGCTTCAAGGTGACCTAACTGTGGCCTTCCAGTACGTAAAGGGAGCCTACAAGAAAGGTGGGGAGAGGCTTTTTACAAGAGCCTGGAGTGACAGGACAGGGGGAATGGATTCAGACTGGAAGAGGGTGAGTTTAGATTGGATATTAGAAAGAAGTTCTTTACTGTGAGGATGGTGAGGCACTGGAACAGGCATCCCAGAGAAGCTGTGGTCACCCCAACCTTGGAAGTGTACAAGACCAATTTGGATGGAGCTCTGAGCAACCTGGTCTAGTGAAAGGTGTCCCTGTCCATGGCAGAGGGGTTGGAATGAGACGATTTTTAACATCCCTTCCAACCCAGGCCATTCCATATTCCATGAAGAATACCCAAGCAAAGTAAGATGCTTTATTGTCCACGCATGCTTATCATTCTCCCTCCTGAATCCCAGCAGTGGGCTTTTCCTAGACATTCAAAGAAGGTAGGAGAATGACTTGTGCTTGGGTGTGCACTTCAGGAGCTGAGTAGGTATGATCAGCCCTGTGGCATGGCAAACTACCTGGTACCTTGTCAGCGACTGTGCGTGTTGGAAACTTGCATGCGCTTGCTGAGGTAACACAGCACGCTGGAGTAGGGTTAAGCTAAAGCACCATCCAGCACTCCCAAAAAATGTACACCTTCCCAGATGATCCCAGAAGGGGAACCATGACAGTCTCAGCTGAGTGGGGCAACTTCTCTTCAGCTGCTCTAAGTCAAAATCATCTCCAGACACTCCCTTGCTACTTAGGTTTTGCTCTCACTTGGTGGGTTTCAAACTTCATGAAAAAATTTGAAGAAGTAGCCCTGGAGGAGCCCAAAGCAAATCATGGAGTGGCCCAAATGCCAGGCCCTCCTCAGCAGGAGGCAGGATCATCCCTTGCCATGATTGATGGCCCTGGTGCTGGGGCCAGGCAGTGTGTGCTTCAGAGGGGTCATCACCACACAACACCTTAAATCAACCTGTCTTCCCTCACGTTTAAAACTTCCCTTGATTAATGATGCTGAAAACCTGATAAATGAGAATCAGCTACGTCGTGCATACAGATATCTGGGCAGATTAAATAATTAATCATCCTGTAATTAATAAAGACAGATACTGGCTTTTTCTGAACTTTCCCTCCTCCTCTTCTCACACAGACTTTCAAAAGGTTTTTGACAAAAATAACTACAGACACCAGCCACTAATCCTGCTTTCTGGGGGAGGGGGCCCTGCTGCTTTATTAATGTGGCAAAATCTGCGCATACATTCAAGCAGTAATGAGCTCTCCAGGGCAAAGTATGACATCTGCTCCAGAACTTCTAAAATATAGGTTAATTTACACCAACCAAACCTCTTTGAAGCCAGGCGGTTTGATTTTCACTTGTAGACTTAGTGTAGTAGCGTCTGACAAGCATCCAGCCCTCAAAGGCCTTGCCATTACTTAGCTCCCGGTAAACGAGCCTATCAAAGCACTTTATAAATAATACAACTAAATAATCTCTTGGCAGAGGAACAGCTGAGTCCTTGGGCACCATCATGCGAGTGGTCACTTGCCCCAGAGGCAGCCACACCTGCAGGGATGGACCAAATGCCCTCAATATCAACATTATTTTCACTAGGAAAATCGAGAAACTCAAGACCCTGAGGGTAAGATAAGACAAATGGATCTAATAGAAAAGGTAAAACTGAAGTTAGAGTTTGTTTTTTCAGAGGTGACAAAGCTACTTATTTCCCTTACTTTTCTGGTCAAACACTGCATTTCTTGTTTCATCTGTTGTTCAGGTTTTTTTGTTTAGTCTTTTTCATTTTGTGTGTGTGTTTGGGTTTTTGTTTGTTTGTTTTGTTTTGTTTTGGCTTTTTAAAGAGAGAAACAAAATAGCCAAGGTACTACAACAAAATTATCAATGTAGTTAATTTTTTCTTTTAATACATCTAGAAGACAGGGACCATTCGTGGTGGGTAATGGCAGAACTGGGCTATTTGCTCAAGAGCTGTACAGAAATTCTTCCAAGTGATGGTCCCTTCACCCCTTTGCACTTTCTTGTCAGAGCATGCTCATTTGGGACCCTGCATTTCAGGTCCTCATGGAACTAGAAATAGTCCTTAGGAGAAACACAGTGGAGGTCGAACAGGAATCTAGAAGGTGTCTAGCATGAGTTCAGACACTGGTGCCCAACAGAACCTTTCACTTTTGTTAAACCAATTTATCTAAAGTAGTTTATCCTTGGGAAGGTTAAGTGAGAACTCAATTACAACCTATTAGCATTTGCATGAGGAGATTTTGTACAGGACTCAGTTCTTCAAGATGATGCAAAGTTCATAATGAGCTCTAAGGGACAACAGTTAAGGCTGAGCAAAATCAGACTGCAAATAAGGACATCACCTTTTCCTTGTTTCATTTTGTTGGTTATTTTTGATGTTGTTAAGAAGAATGTTAGCTTATATCTACAACAACCTACTAGGGGAATATAGTAGCATATTGACCAGCTGCAGATTTCCAAGCAGCTCTTTCAAAAAATATATGCCACTTGTTTTTAAAAAGTTATGGACTTGATACAGAAATTCCTGGATAATTTTCTGATGCAGAAGGCTACTAATATTTTCTGGCCCTTAAAATCCATGAACTCACAAATTTGAATGAGATAAAGCAATTGGAAAACAAAAGCCACTAGGACAGAGAATGAGTCAGGTGCAGATGTGTCTTAGACAAATCAATTTATTTTCCCTTGTCTGAAAGGCCCTTCCAACAAATTATTTAATGAGATTATCCTAAGTCTTTTTCACAGAAGTCAGCCTCAAATCTGATTTCAGAGATTACCTGCTGCAATAATCCAGACATAATTCCTAAAATGCACTCGGGAATGCTGGGTCCAGTATTGGACACATCCAGGTTACAGAAGAGCTGCAAATACCCCGAGAGGCTCTGCTCACTGGGAGACTCTGGGAAAAGGTACTGTCTGTTTTGCACACTTGCCAAACACAAATCAAAACATATTAAAAAAAATAAAATAAAAAGAGACCAAAATTAATGGAGCTTTATGGACACTATCAGGAATGCAGCAGGAAGTAATCAAGTATGAGATCACATTGCTTGTGTGACTGTTGCCATGACATTCAAAAAGCACTTAGTGTTATCATAGACTATGAAATAGTCTGTTGGCTGATTGATAGTCTGTGGCTTTTTTTCCTTGTAAGCAAATGCAATGACAATATTAAGCAATTACTGATAATGTCACCCAGCTGCTTTCCTGCTGCCTGGGTGACAGGAATTCTGAACTGCAGAAAAACCAAATTTATTAAAGGATGGAGCATCGCCCTCTGCTCGCTGGCATTGCATCCGACCAGGCACAGCACAGCAGAAGGTTTCATTTACAGCAAATGGAAGAAACATATCCTCAGTAAACTTTACTAGGGGAAGTACCATGGGGCTTATTTAGCTCTGATTAGATCAATGAGACTCTCTAAACACAGCAATTAAAAATACAATTGGTAGCAATGTAGCCTGCTTTAAGCATCTGCATGCCTGAGAAGTTTATACAGGAACAAACTTGTTAAAGTACATTTCCTGATTAGTAAATAATCAATATGCAAGGTACTTGATAGCTTCACGTGGAGAAATGGGGAGGGCCAAATTTTCCTCAGCTAAGAGTTTCACCAGCCTGCTACCAAGAGCTACTGCATTGGGCTTAATTTATGGGTTATTTACCAAATTGTGTCCACTTTTTCCCTTAATTATACAGCAAGGACTATATGTCCCTGCATGCAATGTCTGACCATGAGCCAAGCAGAAATTTGGGCTTGGATCAAAGAATAAATATTGGCTTCTGCTGTTGCTGGGTGTCATGGAGTCAGTGGAAGCACAATGGGAAGTTCTGCAATGAAGCTGGGTGTGAGATTTGGGATTGTGGCCTTTGGCTACAAACTTGACCTGGATCTGATGGCCAGCACCAAAATATGCATCTTATGAAACTACTTACAGCACTGAGGACTTGGCAGATACCTCCACTGTTTCATGCTTGAAACAGAGGGAGCTTTAGCTGCACTGCTGTGTCAAGGTTTTATTACTTGTCCCGGAAAAGAGAAATCCAGGTCATGCTTCAGAGATGCAGAGAGGTCATCTCCTCCCACCACTTGTGCTGCTCCCTTCTTGCACGCATGAGGTGCTCAGGGTGAGAAGATCTGGTCCAAAGTGTGCTGTGTCTCAGTTTTACAGCTTGCAGGGGAGGTTAAAGGCTGGCTCCTTGCTTGCTGTGAATCTTACTGTTACATGCAAAGTCAAAGCAAACATCTTTACACATGATAAAGATTCAACCCTAAATTCATAGGGGTTATAGTCTCTCTAAACCCTATAAAATGTAACAGAGATGAATATCCTGCTCATGGGCTCTTAATGCATTTTGTGTTGGGGCTTTTATTTTATTTTACATTAATTTTTATAGGAGGGTAAAGTAAACCTCTAACAACAATAACATTTTGTCTTATATTTTACAACACTTTGCCAATAAAAATTGGCATTTTTGTATGTGCAGAGAGAAAAATATGAGAGGCTGACAAATTAGAAAAATTGTGAGAGGTTTCACAACAAAAACAGGCAGCAGCTTACCAGCTGGGTAAATCTTCATGACATGTAAAAGATAGTTTTGAATCCCAGACTGCACATGAATCAACAGCAAAATGCTATATTGCAAAAAAAAACCAAAAAAACCAAAACCAAAACCAAAACCAAAATAATAAATAATAATAATAATAATAATAATAATAATAGTAATAATATATTTAAAGGCCGATCTCATCTGAGAGATGAGTTCAGGATGTAGATGAATGGAGATTCAGGATGTAGGACACATGGAGATTGTGTCCACATCTGGACACCACCTTCTAATAAAGTATGGGACAATTTCTGGAAGGGGACAATGGGAATGATTATGGTTTAGAAAACACGACCAGTGAAGAAAGGTTAAGTGATGCAGGTTTCCGTGGTCCAGAAAAGAGAAGCCTGAGGGGTTGTGAAACAGATTGTCATGGAAAGGTGGAAGATAGGGCAGCGGTTAATTACAAGAGAAGGACAATCTGGCTTTCTCTGCAGGGAGAAATGAAGTGGGCTTAGGAAAACCTCTTGAAGGGTAAGACTAGATGAGCACTGGGAGAGGAATTGGTTACCTGGGAGTCAAATCTCCTTGAAATATTGAGAACAGTTTGGATGTACTCCTACTGTGAACAGTTGCAAATGTGCCTGTTTTGTGTCCAAGCCTGAGAGCCTTCCAGGACTAATTTTTTAATAAATTTTGCTATATACTGAGAGAGTTTGGCATATGCTGTCTCCTGAGCAGTTTACAAACAGACAGAGCTTCAGAATATTCGTTTAAAAGGTGTGTAAGTGGGCAGGTATTACAACTTCAGTGTAGAAAACTGGGGGAGAGAAAAACATAGGTTTAAGCAATTTCCCTAAGGCCAAGGAAGCAACAAGCATGTCAGACAAGGTTCAGCTACAAGCATTTCTGCATCCAGCAATCCTCAGAAGCTCACACCCACCCTTTCCATCTCAGACCATCTACCTTTCGGGGCCCACTTTTCATCTGGCTCTATTTTCATGCAGTTGCCTGGCAGCTTCCTTGTTTTTTCCTCCTGAGCACTTTGCCATTCACCACATCAATAACTGCACAGTTTGAGTTTGTAGCTGCCTTATAACAAGTGAATACTGCTCCTAACCAGCCTCCAAACCCTTCCACCAAAGCTCTGCTGAGCTGCATAAAGCATAGGAGTGACCCAAGATTTTGTCCCAGCGGGCAAAAGGCTGCCACCAATTACACCACCAAACCTTTGTTTAAAAGAGCTGGATCAGACAGGAGGAGAGTTTGCTTTCTTGCCTGGAAGATGGTCAGCACATGGCAAGAGTGCATGTATCAGTGCTCATTGCTTGCCCAACCTGTACCCCTAAATGAATCCCCAGAAAAAAACTCCCTAGCCAGCTCAGAATGCCAGTTTCAGAGGTGAACAAGCAATCTTTAGGACTTGATCAGCTTTCGTATGGCATTGGGATAAGGTGAGGGCTGGTGTTCTGTGAGTTCTTGACGAAGGAGGTTGCTTGCTCTGAGAACACCACAAACTCATTTAAAGATGAGAGCTCTGCCTGCCAAAGCAACAAACACGACAGTGCCATCACTTCAGATTGACAGCCATTGCTTTTTTTCTTTATTCCCTTAATTGTTTTTCAATTCACTTAGAAGGCATCCACAGCCTTGAGGGACTAGGAACAATCACATTTAGAATAGTACAGATGCAATTCAATACTTCTCACCTTTTCCTCACTGAGACTTGCTCATTCACCAAAATATCCCTCCACTTTCTTCTGCCTTTCTACATAAGGTATGGAATATGCTCACACTGTGCCGGGTATTAATTAATCTCTCATAATCAGCTGGCTGGAGGACCCTATTATTACCACGGGTTCTTTTAGAGTCAACCCAGAAAATCCTTGTGTCTTGTGCTGGAGGATTGATACCAAACCATGGCTGACTCCTCTGTGGGGTTACCTCTTGTATTTGTGTCAGGAGCAGCGCAGGCCTTCGCGGGCAGCCCCGGCCCCGGCAGTCACAGCTAATTTGTACATATGCTGCTGTTGGATGGGTGCCACACAATTAAGAGGATGCCCTCGAGGCATTAACATTCCTCGTCTCGCAGTGAGGGCGGTGGGAGAAGGCAACAGAAGTTTATGGGGTGTTATCCATGGGAGTGTGTTATTTCAACAGCATTTGTACGGATCTGTGAAGACGATTCAGAGCTGGGCAGGGAGCCAACACAAAGAGGTTTCTGAGGCCACAGTGGAAAGCTCTTGAAGTCCCTTTTTGCTGGAAGAAGATGGTGATGAGGCAGCATGGGGTACCGATGGTGCTGGACTGGAAAATGCTGATTTCACTTCTGACCTGTTGTCTCTGGGACCTGGACAACAGGAATTACCCACACTCTTCAGTGTGTTTGTAACCCTAGTTGCAGTAAAAGGCCCATCAGCTAGATACTGTGAAGTCCTGACAACAAAAAGTGTGTCAAGGTCTTCGCCCCTCCTGAGGAGGAACCAAGACACTGAACAGCAAGGACACCAGTGTTCTTCAGGGCCTCGGCATCAAACCAAAGGGCCTAAAAGTTCCAAAGGACCAGAGCCAAGATCTTGCCATGACAAGTCCTTTCCACCAGAGAACTTCTGGGGTGCAGGGGCCTTGTGGGTGAGTTTCTTTGGGCTATCACAGAGCTCCTGGCCCTTGGGAATCCATTGGCTGAGTACCCTGGGATACTACTGCAGCCTTGACTTAGACTGAGAGAAAGTCCGAGGCTGACATGCTCTGACCAAGACATCTTGGAAGCAAGCAAACTGGAAAAGGTTTGACAGGAAAATTTTAAGCCAGATTTCCACCCTGCATTGCTCTTAGGGACTCAGTGAGTCCCATTACTGCCTGGCAGAAGGATCTTGGCCTCATGGTCCATCCCAAGCTGTGTCCAGATGGTCCTTCTCTAGGACCACCTGGGAATGGTGAAAGTCTTTGCCTTTGCAAGTCTGGCATCAGCAGGACTGTGTCTATCCTCTTTATGAACATATTATAGGGAGGAAATCACTTGGTGCCACTCGTCCCTGCCTCACTCCTACATTTAAAAAGCCACAAAATATATAGAATAAATGAATTAAAAATACTGCACTTTCAGCTGCACTGATTTTGGGAGAATTACATTCTCTCCCACCATTAGTGCATTTATCCCCCAGTGCTAAAATGTGTACACTGAGGCGTCAGTGCTGCTGGCTAATTTAGGAGTGTTGCCATCATCATAAAAGGAAGAAAATCGATTCAAATCAAAACCGCACAAACAAACTGTGACCTTATTCAAATCAGAAAAAAACCAATCCCAACCTCTGACAGCTGTGGTAGGATGCCAGAGAAGCCGAGAAGCCATGCAGGATGCACAGCATTGATTACTGTGTAATAATGATTTCCCTTCAGCCTGCAGACCCCACCGCATCCTTCATTCCGCATTCCAGAGCACGTCTCCGAGCGTCGTTGGGGCCGGGAAGTAACACACACCAGACCTTGCTGGGGGCTGCAGGTTAAGTATTGCACTTAGGTTTTATGGAGCAGAAGAGTAGATAAATTCTGTCCAATTAATGTAAATGCTCAGCAATAATTTTTGCTTCTGAGAGTCTTTAACAATTTCTTTAGGTTTTCGGTAATATTTCCATATTTCTCATTTTGTGTATCAGCATGAATCTCTCCTCAGTTCTGAGATTCAGTTTGGCTTGGTTTTGGTTTTGTTTGTCCAATTTAGCAGTTATTTGCTGGAAATTAAAATCTTAAATCATTCCTAATTCTTGGTTCCTCTTCTGCACTTTCTGGAGCATCACACAGAGAGAGGAGTGGCCACTGTAATCCTGGCTGAATACAAACTGGCACAGTTCCTTCAAGGTATGTTCCTTCAAGGGTGGTGGTTTAACACAAGTTTGCATCACTGACTCTCTGCCCTGCCTTTCATTCCCTTTGGGTTTGGTCTTTTCTCCACTGACATTAATTCTTTTACAACACACGTAATAGGCAATGGAGCTTTATTTCATCTCTCTGTTTGTACTGTGGGTGATATCTCCCAGGGAAGATTAATGATTTAAGCTGATTTAATGGTGCACATGCTTTCCATAGGGGAAAAAAAAATATAAAGAAAAGAAAAAGGAAAAGGAAAAGAAACCCTTTCTCTTTTTCTGCCCAGACTGAAAAATGTTGTCTTCTCTTGAGTTTTTGCTTTTTTTTTTGTCCATTGTTATTTGTTTTTTTCCAGCCTCTGATGGCCTCCCATACAACTTCACCATCTTTCTGTGCATCTGTGATGTTCCCATATTAATGTGAATCATTCTCACCAATAAGTCTGGGACTGAGCTGAGTGTATGATAAACTACAATTTATCTCTACTGAGTTTCAGGAGTTCTGCCAGGAAAGACTTTGACCCTACACTATGCAGTCTCATTTAAGTTATTGTTCTGCCACCATTCCCTTTTCTTCTTGCTCTATCCAGGAGAAAAGACAGCTCACTTGGCAAAAGAGGTTTGTTATGTCTGTGGGAGAGGTTTGAAACATTTGGCTGATGTTTCCCCTTGCACTTGCTGAGGCACCAGAACACTGTTACCACCCATTTAAAAGGATGTTCAAAAAAACCTCAAACCCAGACATATGTGACAAAACTGTGGTCTATGCCAAAAAAAGAAAAAAAGTACTTAGAACTTGTAAAGAGATGGTTGGAGTTTAAAGAAATTCCAAAAGTACTTTTGTTAAATTTTTTCTTCTCAATCTACCTGACAGTCTACTTTAATAATAATGTAGTGTTTACTAACTAGAAAATTTACACTAAACAAGAATGCAAAGAGCATCAGTAAATGCGCAAGAGTGATTTAGAATAGGGTAATTACTGGCATATGCAGACACATATTTCTAAAAATGAGTTGCATCACATTGTAAAAGTCACACCCAGTTTATAAAGCTTTCTTTACTGCCCTGTCAAACCGGGGAAAGTAAACAGATTCAGCTTTCATGTGGACAATTTATTCCAGGCAGAGATGGCACACAGAGAGATGCAAATGGGAGGACACGAATTCCCTCCCCACCCTCAGCACATGGTTTTCCCCAGTGCCGTGTTTTTGTTTGTGCATTCAGAAGCTGCCTGGCATTTCCATACAGTCAGCTCAGCCCTGCTCACACCTCCTCCCACGGCTGTCTGTTTTGTCAGCCTGGGTTACTCCAAAAAGGTGCAGGGAGAAATGATTAACTGCAGTCAATTTATGTAGAATTCTTAAAGGGAATAAATAACATTAGCTTAAGTAAAAAATAGCCAGGTGACAGCAGTCATATGCTTGCTGATATTATACACTGCATTGGGTGGATATCAGGGTGAAAAGTTAGAAAATGCCAGGCATGAGTGGATGTTTCATGATGCAATTTTTAATTGCATGATCAGATGCTTCCTTCACCCTAACCTCTGCACCCGTATCTTCCTTCTTCCTTGTGTGGGGTGGAGCTTCCTTAAGGATGAATCAGGAAAGCTGTCTGCTTTCTAAAGGGCTCCTTGGCATTTGTGGCAGACAGAAGGTGCACGAGGAATGAAGGGGAGTGCTGCAGAAGGTGAAGAAGTCTTTGGGTGAAGATGTTTGGTGATGAGTGATTCCTGTATCCCAAACTTTTACTAATGATCTCTGATATCTAAACTTTATATTTCAGTTTCTGAGAGTTACCCCTGGCACATGACTTGAAGAAAGTCTGGGCTGTACCAGAAGCAAATGGTGAAGGACACAATGAATGCAGAAAGTGCTGTATGATGTTGAAGATAGAGAAAAGTCAGAAATGGCCCAAAACTGAAAGAGACCTTTAATGATTCCTTCATGGCTCAATTCTACATCAGTTAAATAGAGATAAACCAGAGTATGATTACAGGTTTTGATGAACTTTGATACTTTTGTAATTAACATTTCAGAAAAAATACACAAGAAAATGAATAATCCTGTTCTCAGGACAGTATTCTGTAAATAAGACCTAGTGTTATTTGGTAGGAAGTGAGGAGAATGCGAAATAAGGAATAGCTGCTCATTATCTGAGCACTGTCCGTCTTACGCATGAGAGAAGAAGAAACCCATGGAAAAAAAATTTGTGGGACTGCACTGTTAGATGGGACAGGGCTGCAGGAATGTCCCTTGCTCCAGTATTTCCCAACTTTGCATCTTGATGGTGTTCCCTCTTTAAAAAGCAGCTTTACACATGTACATCTGTCCTGATTTGAGACAAGGGAAACGATCTGGAAGGAACATCTCCTCCAAAGAAGGCAGGTTTCAGCCACCCCTCTCCCACAGGTTTGGGAAGAAATTGCTCAGAGGAAAGTGAAAAAAAAGTTATTTATTTAACAAGCAGAGTGCACACAGGCATGGAAAAAAGAATAATGTTAAATAATAAAACCTCTCGCTGTGGAGAGAGCCCAGCAAAATTCAAAGTTCTTTGTAGGTGTGGCTCTGCTCTGCTCTCTCTGCAGCTGGGGTTCGGTGTGGGCCCCTCTGGGCCATGGTGTAGGGCCTCCAGGTGATGTTCTGGTGTTGCTGAACATTCCAGAAGAGAAGAAGAAGAAACCAAAGTCCCAGGGAAAAAACTTTCTTGCCTCAGCTAGCAGACTAGTTAAAAAGCAAAGACGTTTAAATCTCCCTCTCTCTCCTGAGAGAAAGAACCGAGATCTGGGAAAAAGCAGGAAAAGTTCTTTGCTCTGCTCTGCCGCAGCGGTGAGAGAACGCAGGGGCGTGTGTGTGTCCTTGAGATACAAACCGCCCTGAAAAGTTTGCCTGGCTTCTCTCCTCTCCCCTCTAAAGGTACAGAAAGGCACAGGATTCATGTCTGGCATAGGGCAGATGAGAGGGAATACAGTATCCTACAGTCACCCCAGGACAGCATCCTACCAACCACATCCAGCTGGGACATGGGGTCTGGGCTGAAGGGGTTTCCATGCCATGGGACCAAGTGCTCCATATCACCTCTGCCCCCCTAGCCCTGTCTACAGAACTTATCTCTTTAGTCCTAGTTTGCCTCTTCTCAAACTCCTTTCTCCAGCCCTAATCCTCTGTCCGCATCCTCCCCTCCTCCTAGACTGTTTATTCCAGCTCAGATTGTGTTTCCCTTCCACTTGTGCCTTATTCTCCATGCTGCAGAGGGTGTCAGCAGGGATCCTGGGAATGCAACACAGGCTTCCTGTCCCACACACTGGGAGTTGCCAGTCTAATCAAGGACAGATCCTGTCCTAAAGCTCAGATGAGCTGGTTCCAGCCTAGATGTTTCTCAGACAACCCTACCAGGGTGCCATCAGTGCCTGTACACGTGCCACCCAAATACCAGCGAGGGTCTGAGCACTGAGGCCCAGGAGCCATGAAGAGGTATCTGATGTTATGAAGACACATTTAAGCTCTCATCTCACCCAATCTGTCTCTAAAGAACACAATACATTAGGGGAGGGGTTGTGCCAGCCCAAATGAGGCTAAATGTTGCCTTATTTGTGCCATGTAATTCTTGGGCCTGATCACAGAATATTTGCTGAAAAGATTAGTCTTATAAGTAATTAGTCTTTCTGGAAAGAATATCAGTGGCACCAGATAATACTCTAACTCCCTCTATCCAAAACAATTTAATCTCTTCTAAAAGAAATCCATTTTTCTAAAGAAAAATTACTTCCACGGTATTATTCGGAACCTGGCCATGGAGAGATTCAGCTTTAGATGCAGCAGTAATAATTTCACCTAACTTCATATTTCAACTCCTAAGCTACTAGAATTAATTGAGCGTGTAATTAAGGAAGGGTTTTCTTACCAATATGATCATGCCTATAATTAAAATCTCACACAAGTGTGTATGTGGAAGAATAGGGCAGGGCAGAGCAGGGAAGAGACCAAAGTGTCTGACAGGTTTACATCAAAGGACCTGAGCTCCTGCAGCTCTGAGCCAGAGGGAGGGGAGGAAGGGAAGACAGCACTGGCTGATAACTGACTTGATATATTGTTTTTGACCTCCTCTCTTCAAAGTCCCGAGTGGTTTGAGTGCTGTCTACCCAGAGATGGCTTCTACCTTTAATGTTCCTTCAGCGCAGCCAAGCTTTGCAAGCGTTCATGCTACCAAGACCAGAAGAGTGATGATATCTGCCTGTTTTCAGAGGGACTGGAAAGGGTTTGGCTGTTGCTTTGGGCTGTGCCTCATCAGAGCTGTGGCCCAGATGACCCATGACTCATGTCATGAGAGCCACCACTTTCCTCTGGTGTTTGTTGCATGGGAGAACCATGAACGAGATTTTGTAAAAAAAAAAGGAGTGGTGCATTTTTAGTGCTGATATTTATACTGCATTTACTACTAAATCAGCCTTAAATAGCTGTTCAGCCTGTCATGCTGGACCCAAGTCAACGGCTCGGCCTCAGGACAGCTGCATTTGGGGAGATTTTCCTGTTCTGAACATGGGGAGATGTTGGGTGCTGGGAAGCTGCAACACAGCGCCTCCACAACAGCTGAGCTCCTGCACAAAAGGAACAAGGGCTTTTCCTAAAAAAAACCCCAAACAAATCACCAAAATGGGGACTTGGAGCTTGAGGAGAAGAAGGGATTGACTCCCTTAGCTGGTCTGCCATACGTCGTAACACTCTGTGACTGCATAAGGGAGGGGGAAATCTCCCCCTCAGAGGATAACCAAGCCAAGGATCAAGACACCAAGGAAAAACAGGTGTGGATGAATGATGCATGAAAGAAGCCACCCTGAGCAGGGAAACTGCTCTCTCATTTGTTTGATATCTGCTGTGGTCAGGGAAACAGGACTTTTTATGTTTGTTGACATTGTAATATGTTTATAAATCCCATCAAAAAGACACCTGCATCTGTCCTCTGGTTTCCTCTGAACTGGAGCAACCTGAAGGGCCTGGGATTTTTGTCCTGCTGGTTCAATCCCAAATGGGGTCAGAATTTTGGTCTCATAGATTTGGTGGGGTTTATGTTGGAATGTAGATAAGAAAAGGCACAGCAAAAGTTAAGGGACATTAGGTGTGTGTTCTCAGGAAGAAAGCCCACAAGCCCAGATGCACACATATTTTACATTCATTGAAATCCAGTAAAATACTGTAAGAAATAGCTGACCATTACCGAAGTCTGTGCTTGGGTGCTTAGAGCTACACTGGTATACACTGGTTATGGATCAGATATTTTTTACATAAAATATGCATCGTGCAAGTGCTTTATTGCATTCCATATAGTCCCGAACATTAAACACATGCAGTCCCTACCTACAACTGCCTTCAGAATGGCCTAATATATCAGGCAGATGTGCAGGAGAGCTGTTTTGCTCCACAGATAACTACCAGGCTGGCATTTTGGAACAACCATCATTTTTTGCTTCATAATCATCTCACTCATAACTTTCTCATTTTTTCAGCTTTCCCATATGTGCAGCAGTTAAGACTTTGTGACCTTCCCCAGGGAATGCAACCTGTGATTCACAGCTAAGGAGTGGGTGTCTCTGTCTGAGTCCTGCTTTTGAAAAGGGTGGCCAGTTGCCTTGCCAACAGCTGCCATTAAGTAAAATACTTAATGAAATGACTGGGAAGATGAGTGCTCACCAGTGCATTTTCTCTGCACTTCCTAAAGAAGCCTGTGACCCACACACTGAGCTAGCAAGCTTTATGCTCTTAGTGCTGTTATCATAAATTTCCTTCCCTCCAGTCCATGCCTTGCCATACTGCATTTCAAACACTATTATTAATTGTTATTATGTTGTTATTGCTATGATTGCTATTATTAATTTCATTTTGATACCTCTGTGGTCTTTACATTGCCCCCCAGTCCTAGGTCCCATGGAAGCCAAGGGAAGGTCCTTGGGCACTTTCAGGCACCATCAGCCACATGAAGGCTTAGGGAATGTAAGACCTTCCTGAGCAGCCCTGCTGCAGCCTGGGTTTGCACAGGCTGAGCAAGATGTGGAGAATTGAGGCCAGGCTGCAGGATGGGTTGAACCGGGACATGGTGTCTGGGCACTGGGAGGTGAGCAGGGCACGTGGGAGCAGTGTCTATTTCCATCCCCTGAAAGGACACAGAGGTATTTGACACACACTGTGAGAGCTTTGGTCCCCAAGGCATGCTGTGATCATTCCAGGCTCCAACACAACAGTGTGCCAAGCCCAACTGCACCTCCCAGTGATGTGGCCCTGATGCTGAGCTGGTGATGGCAGAGGGGCGATCAAACTGTCTGTGAAAGGCAAAGCAGTCCCAGCATTGTGATTATCCTGGTTCATCTCAGGGGCTGCCTGATAGTCATGAGAGAGATCAGCAAGAGCTGAACCTACTCAGCCTGGTGAGCAGCCAAGGGTAGGTCCTAGGGTAGTGTAACCTGGACTCAGTTGTGCTCCTGAGGATGCGGAGAATGGACAGCACCCCTCAGGCTTTGGATCATGGGTGAGATACCAGAACCTGCACTGCAATCCTTCCTCCTTAAAAACAGAGGCAAAGTGCCCCCATTTCCTCCCAGCCGTCAGCAGGGGAGACTTGGGGACAGGGATTGTGTTCTCATGATCCCACACTAAGCATACAAGTCCCTGTGCTGGATTTTGATGTCCCAGTGCTCTGCAATGCAATTCCCATTAGCAGCGCTGTGTTCGGCTCCTGCCCAGGATACACAAAGTTTCCTTTCCCTGTGCAGTAAATAACCACCCCTGCTGCAACTGGGCATGAGTGCAGGGCCCAGTCAGGCATGGAGCTCACTGCTCTGCTGCAAAGCACAGCCGGGGAGGAAAAATAACCTTTCAGTTTTATGTTCAGTGATATATGGTCTTTAAATCTGAATGGGTTTAGGAAATGTTACGGAACAGAAACGGCTCTGCTTTTCCAGAGGCATAATGTTATGGTACAGTTGTTCCAAAGCCAAACTCTGCTCTGAGTTATGCCCCTACATCCTCTCTCCCAGGTACTTATAAAATTATGATTCACAGTAGCAGACATAGGACTTCATTATTTCTTGAGCTGCCTTTCTTTTTAACCATCTACAAGCTCAGAGAATTACATATGGCCTCATTAACCTCTGTGTCAAACTGATAATAAGGCAGGGAAGGAGGTTCCCTTCAGCTGCTCGACAGCCTGTGCAGGGGCCCTGTGGAAGGGCTGCTGAGGGAACACCAGCACTTCCCAGTCCATGCTGGGAGCTTCGTGTGTCCGTGTCAGCTTGTGGGTGGTTGCACAGGAGCCTGAAATGTTGTGTTTGTGTGCTCACTGCCCATGTGAAGTTATTCCATCTGGGAGATCAGAAACCCCAGAAATAAATGGCTTTGGAAATCTCACTCAGTAAGTGTCATTAGCACCGGTGTGTGTCTATCTTGACTGGATACTCAAAATGGGAGTGAAAAACACAGTTGTATCAAAACAGGGATCTGAGACTCCATAGGAGGAACGTGAATGCTTTTGGAGGGACAGGGGCAATTTTGTCTTTTGTTCTTTTGGTATTCTTAAAAACACCAGGACTGGTGTCACAACACAGGCAGTTATTCTGCCTCTTGGCTTCTACAAGAGTGCTGTAAAGTGATTTTAATATACATAGATGTCCAGACAGTGCAGGATCCTAACCTGAACTTCTGCAGGACAGCTTACGAGATTAAAGGCTAGAATCTGTTCAAACGTTTTGGTGCATGCAGCTGCACAAAAAACCTGCTTATATAAACTTTTTTCAGTGCCATCCAAGAAGGGTGAAAGACTACAGCAGTCCATAAGTCTAACCCAAACTCCAGACTTCCCTCTCCCAGCGATAATTTCCCCTCCTGATTTCCTCCCCTGATGATCTCAAAGGCCAGCTGTCACAGCCTTTGCTACTTAGGATTCCCAGCATATAGGATACTTCCCAAAGTTTCTCTGCTTCGAGCCACTGCGAACTTCTCTAAGTAAGGCACAAGGACAACTTAACCATTCTTTGTGAGAGATCCAGCGGTCAAAAACTAAGTGGCTTTGAAAGCAGAGCCAACAGGGTTTAACAAACTAACAGTAACACCATGGGAGTTTGCTAATCCCCAAAATCTACAATAAACAGATAAAGTTAATAAGATTCAATAAACGAGAACAGACCCATTAGTGCTTAAAGAGCACTATCTAAATACTACACACATTATTTACTGAGTTCCCTTGCTGAATTCGCTGTACACAGGAACACTCAAAATTCATTATCTTTGGATGCAAAGCTTAGTAAATTCGACAGTAATTAATCTCCATTTACCCTCCACTGTGTTTCTGAACAGACGAAAGTTCATTGAAAAAGTTCTTTCAGCCGCTCTGAAAGAGAAGCAGTGCTTTGATAAACAAAAACTGCCAAACACAGGCTTCTGAAAGGAAAACAGAGCAGTAGCCAGTTCTGCGTGGTTCGAGCCAGGTGCTCATTGCAAATTCAGTAGCATGCACTGGCAAGTGTCAGCAGCAGAGAAACTGAAATTACTGAAATTCTTATGCCAGTGTAATTTGCTGAAGGCAATGCACTGAGGGTTAAGGCAAATTGTGCATGTGTTGAGGATTATAAAACAAATTAAAATGGAGGCTAACAAAAGGAGTGCAATATTTATGCATTTCTTCATTCTTTTCACTTCGCGGTACTCAATCAACTTCACAGTCTCTTAAGGTGGCATGGGGACATTGCTATTGTGTACATTCATTTGCTCTGAAAAAGAGGGCTCAGATATCCTAGGATACAGAACTTAACTGGTTCTGGTAATATTTATAAGTATCTCCATTAATCCACCAAATATTTACAACCCACCATTACTTCTAATCAAGTGACATTTAACCATCAACACAAAAAATGCAGTAACATTTCTGTTCAGTGCGTTCTACTGATCTGCTTCAATTTTGATATACCAGCCCATTTTACCATGTATCCCTTTCCCTTCCCTTGAATTCCTGCATTTGTGTACCCCGGTTATACAAAAGCAGAAATGTTTCAATCACCCACAGCTTGCTGCAGTAGAGTCCATTACACGGTGTAATGTGCTTAGTGTTTAATACCCAATTTACCAAATATTTTAAAGAGTTTCTGAGTTACTAAGTATCCACTGTATGATCACCCAGCACAGCCCAGCAACCAAATGGGTTATTACCTTGCAGAATGACAACCAAGTCCTCTATGAAATACGCTCTTGGTTGTATATTCCCAGCCCTCTGCTGGCAAGCCCTGCCATGGAGCTGGTTGGAGAAGTGAGGACATTGTGTCCATGACTCTCTCCAGTGTCTCAGCTCCAGCCCTCCTGCACAATAAACTGGACTTTTTTAGTCACGATGTGCCCACCTGTCCCTCTGTCAGCTCTGACGTGGAGTGACAACCTGTGTGAACAACAGGGACCAAAGAGCTGACAGCAATCTTATTTTCAGTTGCCGCCACAAGATTCATCCAAGCCCACCTGCAGGGATTTAGACCTCATTTTAATTTCAGGGACCCTTGCATTTGGCTATGAGAGGCAGATGTAGGCTGTTCTCACCCAGTGGTGACAGACTGTGAGAAGCGCCCGCAGAGTCAGCTCTTGCTCCTACTTACCCATGGAAACAAAGAAAATTGTTTGATTTTAGTTTTCTGTCTAGATTTGAGCAGGCTAAATAGAGCTGCCTGGGACTCTAAGGATAAAAAAGAGTCTTTATTTGTATTTCACTGTGACATGGAGATGTTTTCACACAGGTTCAAGTCTTGGAGCTCCCAACTGCTCCAGGCTCTCTCCAGGTGGCTCTGCCAGAAATGACCAGAAGCCCACTGTCCTTCATGTCACTCTACAAACCAAAGGACAAAACAACGTCTAACTAGCCTCCAACAGTTGCAGCCTTAGTGTAAAACAAGTGACAACAGATGGGATCAGACAGACAGGGGAATAGAGGAGGAAAAATGAGGCAGTATTAGGGTGTGACAAGCAGGGGTCTCGGCACATCAGCAGCCTTGCTGTTGTCAAGTTTTTTTGTGTAGTCATCACATATTAAGGTTGTATTTGGGGAGTTAATAGATTTTACACTTGATTTTCTGGCAGGGAGCAGGGAGCTGCTGCCAGCCATGAAGCATCTTGGAAATGAGATTAGTTTTCAAATCTATTCAAGTGATCTATGCATTGTTATTTCTATGAAAGATAAAGCTGTAAGGGCCAGATCCTGACCTTTATGTCACAGAATCTATTTGGATATCTCCATCAGCTGCCATGGAGCTACTCCAGATTAACAGCAACGTAACACCAACGTCAGGATCTGGATCTTCCAGAGGATCCCATCGATCTTACATCATTGCCATAGATGATCTAAAATCACACTGCTTTGGCTTGAGAAGCTTTTCCCAGACACAAAGGAGCTCAGAATCTCTCCCCTTCTCTAATATTAAGGCAGATTGTGATCCAAAGGGTCATGTCTACATTCCCAAGCATATTCTTCTATAGGATCAATAAATAACCTGATAGTAGCAATTGAGATTATATTTTATGGATGGCATTATTAGGATTTACATTCCAGCTACAAAGCAGGTCAGAAGAACAAACAGAATACCCAGTCCTGGACCACTTCCCTTACTCTACTCTGTCATTTTTATAGCTTCACACATGCTGCAGGTGCTGATACTACACACGTCTGACTGTAATCCACACATCAGCCTGAGAGCACACCAGTCCTGGGAGGGACTGCCTCCAGCAGTCGTTTCAAGCTTGGTTAGAGGAGCAGAATGGAAACAACAGCTAAAGCAAGGAAAGTTACATTTTCTAATAATGGAAATGAGGTGGAAATGTTGGGCAGCTGCTAGGGGTTTCCTCTATTATCTGATTTTTAAAAAATAATACTGAGAGATGCCTTACAAAGCCTAACATTAATGTATGTATTCCTCAGTAATGAGAGATATAAATGGCTGGGTCTATAATCCCTTATAAATCTTTCATTCTAAAAACTGCCCATAGCATTGTTCTTGATAATAGCAAGCTATATGAAGTTGGCAGGTCCTTTTTTAAATTATCAACTTACTGTGCAAGACAAAAAAACCTGAATTAAAGTGGAAAAAAAAATTACTCCCCTGGAGAAATGCAGTGCAGACATTTGCCAGCAAATTGTTTTTATTTAAATCACTTTTCTTGGTTTTAATATTGAAAAGACTCTCAATCATTGAAGAGCCTTTAATTTAGGATAGTGGATGGCAAAGATGCAGTTGAGGAGACCAGACTAGCTCATCTGCTTCAGCACAGGGGCTGGATCAGACAATTTCTCAGAATTTTTTTGAGTCTGGCATTTATAGAAAGCAACTCTGGTCTGACTGCTCCTTCAAAACTGTTTGCATCTAAGGCATATGAAGATACCCTGTTGCCAGCAAGAATTGCCACTGAATTCCAATTCTTCCAGTCTTGAGATACAATACAACAGGGTTGGATTGAATGTGGTGATGGACTGGAATCAGAGGGGTTTACTCAACGCAGTTACCTCATGGGATGGAGGTAGTGACTAAATAAAATACAATCAGGATTCAGTCTATCCCCCAGGACCATAAGGAAATAATGTCACGGGAAGAAATTTTACAAACTAAACCATCACTGTTTTTTCTCTGGATTTTCCCTGCTGGAATTCAAGTTCCTTTAATAAGGAGGGTTAACTTCAAACCTTTAAAGAGAGTTGGGAGTGTGAGAAGGCAGCAGACAAGTGCAGCAATTCCTTAGCTCTGCACACTCACTCTCTTTTACAGCTTTCTGGTCTGGGTCCACAACAAGAGGTCTCCCACCCTGGCAGGGTATTTGGGCGCAAAATCATCCACTTTGCTTGTCCATGCCTCCCTTGCTGCTGAAAACACCACGCTGGGGTAGCCCCGTGTCCCCATCCGTCCCTGTGCCGCAGGTACGCTTTCCCCGACCGGCTCCCCGGGGAGCACGCACAGACACACAGACACAATGAGAGCCTCCAACTGGAAATTCAAACAAAAATATGGCTGTCTACTCCAAAAGGCAAACTCATTTACAAAGGTCATCTCTGTCGAGGAAGAGTGATGCGTTACTCCCCTCTTGGAGGCAACTGCTGTCGCTCCTCTGCCGAGTTGCATTCACGAACATAGTTTTGAAAAAGAAGAAGAAAAAAAAAAGAGAGAGAAAAGAAAAGAGACAAAAGCCCGGCAAGCCCCCTATTCACAGAGCTAGCCCCGCTACTCCCCTTCCCCTCCTCGTGTAAATTCAGCTTCGAAAGACATTAACATCTTTCCCTACCTTCGTTCTCATCGGAGACAGAAGCCCTTCCATTTTGGTCCGATCCTCATGCCAGTCCTCGTCCCCCAACTTAGTATCTCGTGCCTGTCTCAAGCATCCCACACGAACAAGAGCATGTCAGGGACCGCCAGCGACACCCTTCACGGGAGCTCAGCCAGCTGCCAACCTGCCAACTTGCAATCCTCAGCCGCGTGGAGCACCGTTCCTGGAGAGACCTTCCTCCCTCTGCCTCCTCTCTCGCTCTCTGTGCATAATCTGCCCGCAGCTATGTTTGTACCATCGCGGCTGACAAACGATCCCTGCCTTACGTAATGCATTCAGCACAGGACGGGCGATCCCAGCCCCGCCGCGGGGCTCCGGTCGGCGGCAGCGCTGGGGAGGAAGGTGCGGGACTTTGCCCTGCCCATTGTGCCGCTGGGGCCGAGCTGCGAACGCGCCCGTGTGCGGCTGATGCTCCTCCGCTCTCCGCGCTAGCAAGGAAAGCACCGAGAAAACTTCGTCACCGTGGAAGATCGTGGATTCCCCGCGACTGACTTAAAAGGGTGTAATCCTCATTCCAAGCCTCAGCCCAGGAGGTTTTCCCTGCTCGGGGAACGCCAACAGTTGGAGCATTTTCTGCTGGGCGCGTTTACTGTCAGCGGGTGACCAAACCCACGCTGAAAGGGAGTTCCTGACAATTGTCAGCCGGGAATTCAGGGAGAGAAAGGAAGGAAAGCGCACTAAACAAAAGGAATATACTCCTGCAAAGTTGGTCAGCAAAAGATACTCCCTGAATGCATTTCTATTAGCATTTTAATTCAGATCAGAACATGCCTTTGTGGAAAATTCCCTTATTGCTCCTGCTTTATGCATTTTGTTTTCCATCATGAAGTGATGCTAGGACTGAATCTCTTTCAGAGAAAAATCCAACTGAAAATGAGTTTCAGATCTACAAACACACCAGTGATCAGTCCACAGCACCAGACTGGACCAGTTCAAACTAAACACTTTTGAAATGCCATCAAATGAGCACAGCTGCCCGACACTGCTCTGAAGATCAGCTCCCCCCAAGGCCACCCCACTTCCTAACACACACACAAAAAGGAAACCCCTTCCTCAGCCCAGGGGATAACATCCCACGTACCAGTACCCAACTGCTGTCCAAAAGCAAAATTTAAAACCCTGTTACACCACCAAAACTCAATTTTCAGTGTTAGGAAAACCACTGTCAGGCTGGTTGGAGCATATTACAGGTGGAAATGTCTAATGCCCTTTAACATCAACAAGCTCAGGGAGAGTCACTGTCTGATTCAGGCACTGAGCTGGATCCGGTTAAACTCCTGAAAATACCACATGTTCTCTGGATGATGATGGGATTCACCTCATTTAGCTTTCACCATCTAAAACTCTGCCTTCTGGTCCAAGCCAGCCACTCAGGTTCCTGCAAAACCAAAAAGAGAAACCAGTTCCTTCTCAAAGTGATTGGCTACCCAGACCAGGGACAATCTCTCACCAGGGACCCGTGTATCCTTCACGCTCAGCTCAGGCTCCTGGAGGCTACACTGAGAGGGAGAAGGTGCAAAGGAAAATGTTCATGATGGTGTCAAGGTGGGTTCATGGCATCCCAGGGTGCAAAGCCTGGGATGAACCCAGAGACAGGCAAAACTTCTGTCCTTTAAGCCTCAGCAGAAGTGCTCCCAGACAGTGACACATATGAGGAAGTTCAATCTCACACATCCTTTTTCCTCTCTATCTCTTCCAGTCCTTTTGACCATGTAGATATTGCAGTTTTAGGCCATTTTTCTTATTATCCTTTATAGGGTAAAAACAGAGAAGGAAGGTACCCCCTACAGTGATTAATATTAATTTCAATAATAATTAACTGTCCCCAGCAAAATTCAGGTTCTTATCAAACGTGAACAAATCTGATCATATCACACTGAAGGCAGAGGTAAGTTTTCCAGAACTAAAGAGAGTGTAGAATGCTGGCAGACTCATCCATTTCTTGCTGGTTGTATATAAATGTGTTTTGCTATAGGTATTTACAAGACTTTAATAAGACTTTGAATAAATGGCAGCAGGAATTCCAGGCTCCAGCAAGACAAGGCCGTTGTGATTTTTCTGCTGTACAACATTGTGCCAGACTCTGAGGAGAGGTTTACAAGTCTGTGCATCTGTGAAATATCCAAATCCTCAGAGAAATTTGACTGTCCAAAGCCTCAAGAGGAATGTAAAGAGAGAGGTGCTTTTGGGTATTTTGGAGATGTCAGGGCAGGTGGTCAAGATTTAATGCAATATGATAATGTGGGTGATATAGCCATGGCAGCGTATGAAGGCCCAGTTCTCTTAAAGCTCAGCTCTGCTTTGAACTAGGCTAAACCACAGTGCCTTGTGAGCTTCCCTATGTTATCTCTGTTTACAAGCAAAAAAAAAAAAAAAAAAAAAAAAAAAAGCAGCATTTCTTCTAAAGTCCAGAAGAGTAATTCAGTCTGGGACCAGAAAAGCAAGCTGGGGCCTTTCTGGTTCAGCAGCACTCAAAGGCTCTCTGATCTGAATGGATTGGGAATTGTGCTGATACTGCATGAGTCAGAGCAGAGCCCAGCTCAGCAGGATGAGCAGGAATGGGAAAGAGTATGGTGCTGTTTGAGCAGCACCCGTGGCTGTGAGCCAGCAGCAAGTCAGCCTATTTGGGGAGTGCAGGCTGCAACCCCCAGCTGCATCCCGAGGATGCTCTGGGTCCCTGGGTGAGTTACCAGCTCCTGCATGGCATTGCCTGAGCCACAGCTGAAGTGGTGTGTGTGACAGTAAGGTCTGTTCACACCCACCTTCACCAGTGGGACCAGGGCACCCAAGCGGTTCTGCTTGTGAATAGTTTTGTCTTGGCTCCTTGGAAACCCTGGCAATTCCCAGTTAGAGCTGGCACACGAGTGGATGGATCGGTTTTGTGCACCACATCATCCTCCTCTCAAACTCCAGGCACCAGGTCGGACTAGGGCCATCTAGGCAGGTACTCTCCTTTAGCCTGGGCAGCCACCAACCTGGCCTCCTTGTCCTACAGGAGCAGGATGAACACTCTTGGTGTGCTCCAGACTGTTTGCAACCCCTCCTTCACATTCAGAGCAGCAATTTTACAACTGTGGGAGCCAGAGAAGTTTATCTTCACTTTAAAATGAGAGCTTTAGTTGCTGTAGCCAGGGGAGCAGTGTCCCAGCAGTGTGTGCCATGGTCTGACACCTCGTTCCTCTGCATAGCTCACAGTAATGCTCAAATTACTGCAGACTCGTTCCACAGCCTCTGCTCCTGCGATTTCAGATCAAAGGCACTGCAAAGGCAAAAGGAGCATGTGAACACTTGTATCCTCATTCTTTTTCTGGAGAAGGGAGCAGCATTTGATTTAGATCCTGGGCAGCTACACCCAGCATATCTCAGGTTCTCCATCTGCAGAAGAAGGGACCAACTTGTCTGGTTCACACAGGTGTTGCAGAGGTTCATTCTGTCCTGGATTCAAACCACCATATCCTGAAAGATAGGAATATAATCACTCTTGGCTCCTTAGCTAATCATGGGACTAAGAAACCTTGCAACTCCCTCACATATTGTCATAATTTAAATGTCTTCTGGACTCTAGACAGCAGACCAAGGCAGATATCGACCTGGAACCCGTATGTTCTACCTGGATTCAGTCTTGGAGCTCAATCCCTTGCTAGGCTCTGCTGACTACATTGACAGACCTCCATGGACCAGAAGGAGAGCAGAGATGTCTCTTGATATTTAGCCATGTAGAGGTAAATGGCTGAATTTAGCTGCCTGACTCTGGAGCTGAATCTCGCCCTGTGTGCCCAGTAATAAGAAAAATGGCCCAAAATTTCCTTATGTTCACTGTCAGACTACTGGCTGAGGGTTGTTGAAACAGCTCATGTATGAGCATGAACTGTATGTATTTGAGCCCTCAGTCTTCCTCTTGTTCGCCCTTTGTGGGTGCATCCAAGCTGGGATAAAATTCTGTAAGCTGAACACTTCCTAACCTCCGGGGTGGGGATGCCAACACAAAGCCAAGTTGTGCTGCCTGTACCAGCCCTGAAAAACGGAGGGAATTTGGATTCGGACCAAATCTCCACTGCTCTGTGATGAAAAAATCTGCCATCTCCTCCTGCCTTCCGCCCCCAGACCTGCCCGTGACAGGGACAATGGATGCTGTGGCAGCGCAGCCTACCCTGCCTGTGTGCCCCTGGCCGACCTCACCACTGGTCATTTCATTCATCTAACAAAAGGTAGCATCGCGGTGTTGCCATGGGAACGCCCCGCCAGCTGAATGGCTGTAGCATCCTGTAAGGGAGGGGAAAACATCCCAGTCACACACCAGGGCTGTGCTGAAACGTATCTTATATTTAGAACAGGCGGTGCGGGGAATACTAATGAATATTTAACACTCGGAGTGCCTTTCATGCTTGGCTTTTTTTATTTTTGTTGCATACTTCCCATAAGCAGAACATTTGCTTCCAAATGGTATGACTATTATTGCTACTGTGCTTCTCTCATCACTGCTTCTCCAGGTTTCCCTTGCTTTCAATGAAAGCAAACTTTTCATGGGTTACCTAAAAAAGGGTAAGATTTGCTTGTGCTCTGGAAGAACCAGCCCCTTTTAGGGCTTTCTTTCTGCCCCCCCCCCCCTTAAAAAAAATCTGCTTTCAACAATTAATTCTCTGTGGTGCAGAAAAGAAATGAATTAATCAATCTAACTTTCATTCATTCAGGAAAAACACACACCTGAAAATGTCCTGAAATTCCTTTCTTCTGTCCTTTTTCCTGAAATGGTGAGCAGTGAAAAAAGGGGTCTAACTACCCAAAAGCCCAAACTATGAATAATTTCACGTGCCTTATGATATGATACATTTTTTAAAAAGGCAAAGGTGCTGGGTGTGGTGGTGAGTCCCACCTGCTACTGCCCAGGCTGTGCAGGCAGATTCGGCACCTCCTGGTGATGAGCAAGCTGATTTTTTTTGAGGATGGCAAAGGGAAGTGAGAACATCCCTGGCTGGAGTGGCATGGGGAAGAGGTGCCCACCCATGTGGGTGCAGCTCACAGCAGTGCTAGCCTGGGGACTCCCATCTTCAAGAGGTGCCAGGAGGATGCAGCCTGGCACAGACTGTGGGTTCTGATAGCACTTCCTCTTCAATCTCCTCTTTAGTTATAGATGATGTTATAAACAAGGTTAAAAAAATGTGGTGTATCAGATCTCATTCTGAAGGAATCTCCTGGCATACACAAAGCTTTGTTCTCAGAAAGGCCAGATTCTCTGTAATGATTTTAAGAGGGAAATGTGCTCTTTTTGCTAGCCAGTGGCAAGGCTCTGGGCTCTTTTTTGAGCTTAGCAGCCTTGCAAAAGCTGCTGGGATCCCAAAATCTTATCTGTGTGCTTCCTGCTTGGTACCACGCCAAGGCACCAAGGATAGAGGCACAATTCAGCTGGCAGCTTTGTCAGTGATGTGAGGGGAGGAACAGTTCTGTACTGGGTGTGTTGCTTTGGCAGCACTGAGAAACTGGATCTGTGTTTATTTGTTGCTGGTTGTAGGGCGTATTTTTAAAATGGAGAAAGGTTTTCCTCTCCAAGATTGCCAGTGCAGTCCTTTGAGATCCGCTCTGTGTGTTCAGAGGGAGAGGGACTCGCCTCTGAGGAGGTTAAGAGGGGACACACCCCTGCTCTTTGCAAGCTGTTCCACTGATGCAGCATTTGCATGAGTAAGTGCTTTCAAAATCATTTGCCACTTACCCTAATATGGCACCAATTCCAGTAAGGGCTAGAAACACCAGTTATTTTACTGGAGTTCATCTGTAAGGCTCTAATGACCTGCTTTTTTTCCAGAACAGTTAGGCTTTTTCCACAAAATCAAAAGTAGTGTGGTTAATAATAAAGTCGCAGGGTATTAATAAGGCTGATTTAGCTGCCTTCCAGATTTGGAAGGCAGACATACAAAAGTCATATCTGAGGACCAGAGGTCATTGTACGAGTCTGAGAAAGACTCTGGCTTACAGCAAAGCCAGTTCAGCATCCTGCCCTGCTTGGTAGGACCATCAGGGTCTGTCCATCCTCCTCCAATAACTGAAAGGCATTTATCTCTACAACACATCAATGATCTCAGCCATTGTTATCATGATTCCTGTTTAGCCAGTGTGGCAGTTTAGGAAGGAAAATCTGCCTCTCCACCACACAAACAAACCACCCCAGCAGAGATGGGGACTGCTGTGTTTGAAGAAGTATATTCCCAGGATCAGGCTCTGGCTCAGTGGCTTGGACAAGGCTCTGTGTGCCTTCTCTTTTCTCACCTCCATCCTGGCTCGCTTGGAAGATCTATAGATGAAAAATGGGAGTTGTAGAGATGGGGCTTACAGACTCAAACTGAGAATTGCTGTGCACAATCTCTGCCCCAGCGGAGAAAAAGGCCTCTGTCTGTCCTGGTTCCCAGCAGGTACCACCACGAGGCTGAGCATCTTTCTCAGTCTTCTGACAAAACATGTGCTCAAAATATAAAGGGGCTTCCTTCCCTAAATAGCAACTGAGCTATATTTTCCTTTTGCTGCTAGGTATATTTGCTGTTCTGGACGTTAACAGTCAAAACACACTCAAAGCCTTTCACTAGAGCATTTGGTCTGTGTATGCAGTTGCAACAGTCAGATGATTTATTCATCCACTCCAGTAACCGTTCAAACAGGGCATGATGCAGAAAGCAACAAACACTGAGTGTTTGTGTTTGTTTTGCAAGAAGAAATCAACAGAACAGGATAACAGAAGCTGTTTTTCCAATGTAAAGGACTCCAATCCTATCCCTGTCAATATCTCTGTCAAATTAAACACTGTTTCCTAAAGCTACAACTCCTCTAAAGCACAGCTATTATGCTTTCATTTAGAAACCTGTTTATAGCCACCTCATGTCTCTAAAAACACAATCTCTGATGCAAGGTGACTCCCAGATACTCTGCAAATGCTCATAAATGCACTTGATGCTCTCTGGACACATCTCCGTGTGTGCTGGTAGAGGAGACCAGCTCTCACAGGGCAGACAAGGCATTAAGGGAGAAATAGCCATTTCTCTGACATGTTATGTCATTACAACTGTGCAAATCCTGGACAGTGGTATTGCCACCTGCAGAAGAGGAGGAAAGGAGGGAATGAACAGAAGGGTTTGGGATGAAGCAGAAATTGAAGGCAGAGGTAAGCGCAAGAAAGGGGTTGACAAAGTACAAAATGATAATAATAATAACAATAATAATAATCTGGGATTGCCCAAAAGGAGTCCTATAAAATACTATTTCATGCAGAGATTCTTTAAAGGCTGGGTTAGTTTTGATGCAAATCAGAACCCCAACTGAAAAGAGCCACCAGAGATTCTCTCTTCTCCAAAGTGTATGTGCAGTTTTGAGACCTCTGAGGGTGAAGGCTGGGGGAGAATTTTGCAGGTCTCAGAAGGTATATCTGCATGTAAAACATTCTGTAGGCAGGAGGATCCCCTGGATGACAGAGTCTGAGGTAGATCCTGCACTCCCCTTATGTCATGGAGTGCTCCACAGGACATAATCAGATGCCAGAGCACAACACCAAGGGAAGCATGTGATAACTTTTTTCTTCATCATGATCCTACATTTCTTCATTTTAAGTATTTTTATATTAGTTTGTTCATCCCTAATGAATCCCACTCTCTAGAACCAGAGAACTTTTTGTAAACTCAGAGTCATCACTATCACTTAGATTATCACTTCTGGGCTAGGAGACAGACATCCCTCCCCTTTCATCTCAGCTGGGGCTCCTGTCACTCCCCCAAATAAAAACTGATGTTGGTAGCGTGTTGCCTTGTTGGATATTTCCAGCTATGCCCATGGCTGCTTCAGCAGCTGCCTGCAAGCCCCTCCTTGGGTCATTGTCCTCTCTGTGCTCCAAGCCCCCTGGTGATGCCCTTCGGCCACCCAGCTATTGGTGACTGTGTGTCCCAGCTGTGATTGTTTCTGACCAAGGTTTCACTGACATTGGAAAGAAGACAAGAGCTAAAGCAAATCAGAGGTCCATTCAGCTCATTCTAACTCAAATCCTTTCAGGAAACTCCCAGATTCAGTTCCTTGGGGCAGGGGCTCTAAGTGTCTGCTGAGGTGTTATCCCCTTTTGGGTGCTCCTCTCATTGCATGAACCACAGTCATATAGATATTCTTTTAAGAATATTTATGATCCTAGGTCTCCCTGCTGTCTCATTTTGCCATCTTTACTGGGCTAATGGGACATTTATGCATCTCCCAGAATGTCAATAAAGGTGTAAAATAAAGATGCCGGCACAGGAGAGCTCCTACATATAATGAATATATATCATCAGATGGTTTTCAGCCTAAAAACAATCCCCACTTGCATAAAAGCCTCATTTGAATTAATATCTGATGCTGGATTTCATGGCACTATTAGATGCTGTTAAAATTCAGGGACCCCAGTTTTTCTTTACCTGGAAACAACAAGAAAACTCACCAAGACAGGTCAGAGGTGGGATTCACCTCAGCCAGCTTCAAATATCTGCAGTGTGACTGGCTCCAGCTTAGCTGGTCCATTATCATTTCTTTACAGTAAGTGGAAGGGACTGGCACTTCTAAGGCTCAGTTCCCTTGACCTGTGCTAGGAAAAGGTGACGTGTGCCCTTACTGCCTAACAAAAATGCATTTTTCTGTGTTTCCTGTGCCGCAATCCTGACAGAAATAAGGATGACAGCATCTCGTTAAGGTTTCTACTCACTATCCTAAATCCCTGCCTGCCCATCTGAAATACTTTGCATGCAATAAGAAAAGAAATCACTGTGATGATGGAGCAGAATTTTTAAAAATAATGGTAGGTGTTCTACAACATGGGGCAAAAGCCTGAATCTGCCCCAAACCTTTTTTTGGGGTATTTGCAAACGTCATCAACTTTGCAAAGTTCAGTAAATTAAACAGTAAATACCATTACACTGAAGTCTTAGCAGCACCTCAATGTAATGACTGTTAGGCACCTAACTTTCCTGTGAATTTCCTGTTAAGTGTTTCTTCACCTGCTTTTTATCTACTACTGCATTTGTGATGTCATGACCACTTCTTAGCTGTCCTTCCCTCTTGATCTTTGCTTATTAAAAACAATTTAAAAGGCAGCATCATTGTGCAAACACACAGTAAAAGGTCTGGGGAAGGAGTCAATTTAGTCAAGGAAAGAAATCTGTGGCATGGGGCTTGTCTGCAATTGATCCAAAGGTGGCTCATGCTTGTCTTCTACGAATCCTTACAGGAGATATGCAGGTGTAATCCAGAGCATGTAACAGGTGAAAGTCACCCACAACTTCCAGAGGGATGAAGTTCAGCCTTATGAGTGGAGGATGGAGCTTTGATCACGCCAAAAAACTGTAGCCAGGGCTGTTACAAACATTGATCTTCAAAGCATCAGCGCGATCGATGTGGCCGGTGCTGCTGTGCGGTTACTGGCGCTGGAATAGCTAAAAATAAACCCAGCCACATGACAGGGGCTGTGGCATCTGCCCGTGAGCAGTGGCCTGACTTGTACCTCAGGGCTCACATGTGTGGGACAAGAGCAGCTCCACGCTTCCTGCTCTGGACAGACCCACAAATCCTTGCTGGAGGTTTCGGCAGTGGTGAGGGGCACTGGGTGCAGAGTGGTGCCCCGTCGTAACGTGGAGCATGACTTGCTGTGTGCGTCTCCATGGGAAGAGGGAACCCACCTTGGGGGTGCAAAGGAGGCACCCAGGTCTACTCTGTTCTCTGCCTTGTAATCCCTTGAGGGTTTAGGGCAAGTTACATCTCAAACCTACGCACTCGGGTTTACCACTATGAAAGTGGAGATAATCTATACCTCAGAGGAACATTGCATGGATAAGTCAATTAACTGTGAAATCACAGATGGAAGATGCAAAAGAAATGCAAAGGATTAGTTCTGCGGATCAACCCTGCCAGGCACAAATACATTTTCAGATCCCTTTTTTTCCCCCCTAACTAAAAATCACCAGCAAGCTGCTCTTTACAGTGCTGCTTAACCTGTTAATGGAGCATCTCCACCAGCACCAGCTACATCTGTGTCTGACTGTGAAAAGGGGGCAGTGAGGCCTCCTGTGCTCAACACCCCTACGTGGGCAGCCCAGGTGAAGCCCACTGCTTGGCTCTTGCCTGTCAAATGCTGCATGTCCAAGTGAACAGCAGCCTCTCCTTGTCTGTGTCATAGACGTGGATCTAAACCTGTCAGTCTTCAGGGTGTGTTTAGCTGCCAGAGGTGACCACTACTGAGTTGCTACAGTTTCACATCAAGGCACTTTTTAATTCCGGCAGGACCTCACATGGATTTGGAAATCTATTAAAGGATGTTTTTCTAATTTTAATGCACTTTAAAAATATCCTTAACATCTAGTACTTTGAAAAAATGTACAGAACATACATATTTTTTCTCTAAAGCAGTGTCCTATAGATAATTAAGTGGTCTTCACTTTAAAAGGTCACTTAGAAACATCATTGGATTTATTACCCACTGGTGATAGCCATCTGGGAGGTAAAACTGTCTCACCCAAGGAAAACTCATCCTGTAGCACTGCAGCCTCTAAGCACCAGTGTCAGACATGCAGTATAGGATTTCAGGGGATGATTTATCTAGCAGTAGCAAGTGAACAGGGTCCTGTCCTTCCTCATCCTGTCCAAACCCTAATCCATTCCCCAGTCCCCAAAATTTGTGTGCCCATTCATCTAGGGGATGCTGGATTAGAAGAATAACCCCAGGTAAAAGAAAAAAACATGCAAGGAAAGAAAAAAACATGCAAGGAAAGAAAAAAAGTAAAATTGAATTAATGAGGGTTATATTATCCACCCTGTGAAGAGCAGTAAGTTACAGCAGAAAGAGAAAACAGCCACGAGAAAGGGAAGACTTTGATCTGATGCTGGAGAAAGTCTAACGCAGGACCCCTGTTTCTTCTTGAAGTGTCATTTTCCAGATCATTGGTGAGAAGTAACTTACTGTATTTTGCTCTTTGCTTGGTTGTGGGTTTTTTTGAATCAGTTTTTCTTATGTAGGCAAAGTCCTTAGGCACACATGGGCTAGCAAAATAATGCTTTTGCTGGTAATCTATTTTGTTAAAAACTTCAGTAAACTACATTACACAAAGGCCTCTTTTGCCCTGGGCTGCCCAACCCAGGAGGGCTGGGCTGTAGATCAAACCTTTGGCAATAAGCCTTTAAGAATGCAGAATAGGCTATTGTGTAGATCAGCTGCTTTCTTGAGTTTCACATAGAAAAGAAAAATGTTTACCCGTCCTGATTGTAGCCTCAGGTACCTAAAGTTTCCGTACCACTACATCTAAAATACAGGGGTCAGATACTGCATTGGCTAGATTTTGAAAAAGCCCCCAGTGGTTGTGTGCTGAGCACATATTTCATAAATACAGTTGCAGTAAGAAAATAGGAAACTACTTCAAAGTGAACAGCATGCAGACTGGCTTCATACCTACTTGTCTGTCTTAGTTTGTTGGCCACATTTCCAGCTGATGTGAATAGCCCCCTCTAATCCAAATGACATTAACTTAGACATGATGGTGACATTTCCAGAGCAAATGTACGTTCTATCACTATTTCCTTGTCTCACACATTTTGTTACAAACACAGGGGTGTGATTGTGATCCAGAGAAGAGAACATCCCCTTTTTTCTGGTGCTATGTTTCTCAGAGCTCTGGGATCTGCTGGATTTAGAGCAGTGGGACAAAGGCTTTCTGGCCCCAGGGTAGCACTCCTATAGCTGGGCTGGCTGAGCTGGATGTGTGGTGACTTCTCACTCGCTCTGGTTTAAGTGCAGCCTGTTCTGTCGAGCCATTGGCAACAGTGCAGCCTAGAAAACTCTGCAAAAGGGAACTTGCTTTGCATGCTCTAACTATTGGTAGGAAATGCAAATGTTGACACCTTTGCAAATCTAATCCTCCATCCTCCCTCACATTGCTTCCTGGTTCCTGGCAGAGCCCTCTTCCCTTTGCTCTCTTCCCCAGGGCTTCCCAGCAGAAAGGGCCAAGGCTGTGTATGGCCACTACTTTATCATATCTGAAGAATTAGCATGCTTGGCCCTTTCTGGAGAGCAAAACCCTTGGTCCTGCCTTCACAGGGGTCAGGTTATGAAACACTTCCTAGCACTGAAAGGTGCAAACTCGAGCAGAAATTACAACATACCACATGCTGAAATCTTTCAAAGGGATCTGTGTGTCCCATTGCAGTTGCTCTGCCTCCAGGATAGCTGCAAGGCTGACACTAATTTTCAGGCATTTCCAGCTTGGTTTTCTAAGCACTTGCTTATAGCGTTGAACACTGTTTAGTTTCAGAGCAAAGAGTCTTTCACTGAAGCATCCCATCCTCCCAAGGGTTTTGCTCCCCTCTTTCTCCTGTTGTGTTGGTACTTCAGTCATGCCAGTAGGTGTTCTCTAAAATCATGGCCCCCTCATGTCAAGAGGAGGGTTTCTATACACAAGAAGGGCTTATCAGGACAGGAGAAAAATGGCTGAGCAGCAGTCTAGTGTCTCAAAAGATATTTGCCAGAAGCCAAATGATCAGATACATACATTAATCCTAATTGTGTATCACCTTCTCTTGGAAAGCACCTATGGCCCAACTCTGCATATTTCAGCTCTTTTCTGTTCCCTTGTCTCCTGTGAATAAATAAGGATTGGCTGCAATTACGTGTTAGAGCAAACTGAAAAAAAAAAGCCCATACTTGCAAAGAAATACATCATTAGTGTGTGATCATGGCAGAACTTTCATTATTTAAAAGCAACACCTTTTCGCCCATAATTTTTGACGATCACATTTAAAAAAACCCCAAAACCTGCATATTTTCCTACATATGGGTATTGTTGAGACTGTCACAACTAATAAGAGCACGAGAAGACAGATGAAAGCACTGTGCTCATTTCTGAGCAGCTGGGAACGGCGCTGAGAAAAGCACAGCAACTGAGATTAAGAGAGAGCCTTCACAGCGCAAGATAACCCAGCTGTTTGGAAAATCAAATCTATTGAACATACAGATTTCATGCAACAAAACAATGCCTTGCTGATAAAGGAAAACAACAATGCTCACACAGAGTTCTACAGTCTTCGATTCAGTTTGGAGATAAATGGGCAGTCCTATATTTTTCCTCTTTAGAAAAAGTCAGAGTTAGCTTTCCAATTGTGACTATTCATTGCCTCTTTTTGCCAACTCTGAAAAATCAACTTGGAGGTTTTCATTTGATAATAACACACCCCACAATTTACTGGAAAGAGCACTTGCATGGGGAACTAGGATGTGCAGGTCTCATTCCTCACACTGGCTGTAAGAACCTCCTTCAGCTCTCCTTCTCCTTCTCCTCAGTCTTCCTATGCTGAAGAGACATCAGTGTCTTTGGGAAATGTTTTGACATCTCTAGAAGAAAAGTGTTATACTACTACCCTATCATTTCTATACTCATAGCTGATTCATGCTAAGAAGTCAGGAATAGTAGGGTCTACAAAGCTGATCAGAAAATGATTTTCCCTCTGATGTAAACTGTGTGCATCATAAGATTGCACAATTTCCTCTGAAAATTACTATCTGGGCCCAAATGTTTTAGCTTTTTGAGAAAACTGGGTATTTTCTCATGGGAAGCGATGCTTGTTCGTAATCTTTAAATCTGTAGCTGAAATCTGCTTTGCCATTGCAAAATAGTTTTATGTGATCAATTTTGATCAGCTGTGGAACAGCAAGCTGCTCTGTTGGGATTTTAAACTTTCACTGCTATCCGAATGTAACATTGTACCTACTGTGAGGTTTTGGTCCTGGTAGAAAGTCTTGATTGCTCCCACCCATTCTCCATTTTCCTTTTTTGCGCTGTGAAAACTGTACACAAAAACACTTTTCCAACACCACGGCCCAGCCTTCCTTCCCAGACTCAAGAAATACGTCAAACACTGGACAGGACATAAAACCCAGCTCTTTCTTTCCTTCAAGGCACCATATTTTCAGTAACCTTCTAATAACCTCTGAATGTGTACGATATTAATTGAGAAAAGCAATACTTCTGGAGTTCTCATTGGATATAAAAGAAATATAATAGTCTTAATTCCTCTAAATGAAACCTTTTATTTATGCATGAAAAGATGGTTAATGTGTTCCCTCTGATAGCCTTTTGTTATGTGTTTGGCATTGTAATAACTAACTAGTCACTCCTGCTCTGGTTTTTTGTTCTGATCAGTTTTTTAATCAATGGCACAGTACTTTACCTTTCACCAAATGCCTCTGGTTTCCTTGAGAGCTTTTGTAATAAAATGCATCAAAGCGTTTGCAAAGTCCACAGAAATCATTGTTGACAAGTTTTCTTTCAAGTCAATTATTGTATTGGTGCTGAAGACTTCAGACAGGCTGGGGGAAGGGTATCATATTCCCCAAAATAGGTTGTTTAAGTTACAAGGAGAGTCCCCGGCAAAAAGCTACCAAAGATGCCACAGCTGGAGTTCCTCCCTGCTCCTGCTTAGGCCAGCAATAACATATATTACAACTTGTAGCCTTGAAATTACCCTCTTGGGATGAATTCCTAGCACCACAAGCTCTTTCTTGAGAGGATATAATTAACAATGTGTTGATTCTCCCTCCCTTCTTCCAGGCAAATCTGGACTCCAGCCCTTACATCTCTGCCTTGGTATCCTCCAGCCCTTGTGAAAACGATGTGAGTTTTGGCCTTAATAACAAGCCATGTAAAATCTACATAATTGACCCCTTTTCTGAGAATATTTCAAAGCTTTCTCTTTAATCTTTGAATATGTATGTTCGGAAGGGATGCCCTCATTTCAGAAGACCCCTGTTGCACACAGCAACCTTCTTGCTGCCATACAGAAAAAACAACCAGGGAGTTGTAAGAAATGGGGGTTTTGCCTCTCAGATGCCCTACTTTTCCTTTCCGTGTGATTTTATGCAAAGGAGCTCAATCTCTTCACTTCTGTGCTAGGCATCTGTGGCATTACTGCACATAGTATAATCCACATATCCATGGGATATCAGGGTCGTGGGGTCCAGTGCTGAGGTCCATGGGTCCATGGTGGTCTTTGGGGCTTGCATCAATGGTCTGAAGCAATTTTGCAGCAGCACCCAGGACAGAAACCTTTTTATGTGTGCCTGCCTGGACAGAGAGGTATCCCAAGCAAGTCTCAGAGGTGAGAGCTGGATCCTGAACCCAAAGATCTGGAATCTGCTCATCAAGAAATAGGAAGTGTTAAGGCACTTCTGCCTTAGTTCAAGCAACAATGGCAACATGATAATTTTCCATTGTGTCTGATTTGACTGATTTCAGTGTTGCCAACTCCTGAGTTGTGAGCCCAGTTCAAAGGCCATTGAGTCCATGGCATATCTCTATTTATCCTGAGGGAACCTGAGGGTGTGGATCTGAAACAGTGAGATGGTGTTTGCTTTTGAGTTTGGGTTTGGTTTTATTTTTAATTACTTATAAGCATTATGGCCTCATTGTGAGCTTTTTTTTCTGCATCTAAATTTACTTTTTCCTTTTAATGTTTCAGTATCATTCAGATGGCCACCTCTTCTGAACTATGATTTGTTCACCACTTGCTCTGTTCATTGTCCCCCTTCCTTTACCAATCCATCTAAAACTTTTTTTATTTTTCATTCAATTGCAAAGCCTGTAGTCCTTATCTGCCAACAGGACTAAGAAAAAGGGTGATGGACACAGACCTTGATTTCGTATCTATGATTAAAACCTGCCTTACCCAGCTCCAGAGGGACTTACAGTTTTCCATCCCTTGGATTCAGTCAGTCCTTCCACTTGTTAAGAGAGAGCTCCTCCAAGTCAATATTACTCACGTGTTTATTCAAAATCAATACTGCTTATTACAGCTTCTGCAATTGTGTCTCACTATGGCTGTCACCTACTTAGCTCACAACCTCCCCAGCAGATCCCAGCTTGCCGTGGAGTTGCAAGACTGACGGAAAGAGAAATCAGACAGACACAGAGACCCGCTGACGTGGGATGTCACATAGGACAGATTGCCAAGAATTCCTTCATCTGCTTCTCATTCCCTGCGCTCAGACACACATGACCAGGTGAGAGACAGTAATGATCTTTGAAATCTCTGTGTTACTCTCGGTTTCTGCTTTCCCTCCTGAAAAACAGAAGGCCACAAAGATGATCAGAGGGCTGAAGCACCTTTCCTGTGAAGACAGGGTGAGCAAGGGTGTTGTTCTTCTCTCTGGAGAAGTCTCCAGGGAGACCTTAAGAGCACCTTCCAGTACCAAAAGGGGCTACAAGAGGGCTGGAGAAGGACTCTGAACACGGGCACGTGGTGATAGGACAAGGATTAATGGCTTTAACTGAAAGAGGGTAGATTTAGATTGGATATGAGGAAAAAATTCTTTAAGGTGAGGGTGGTGAGACATTAAAACAGGCTGAGCAGAGAAGTTGTGGATACCCCATCCCTGAAAGTGTTCAAGGCCAGTTTGAGCAGGACTTTGAGCAACCTGGCATGATGGAAGATGTCCCTGCCCATGGCAGGGCTGTTGGACCAAGATGATCTTTATGGTCCCTTCCAACCCAAACTATCCTTTGATTCCATGATTCTAAGTGATAACTCACACCTAGTTCAGGCTGCAGCCAGTGCTCAGGCAAAACCATCATGTAAACAGTGTGCAGTGTTTTTATACCTTGATGCTGCCCCTGCTGAAGCAGATGGCAAGCTCCCATTGACTTTACTGAGGCCATAAAAAGCCCACAGTGTGCATGCAATATGGAACAGCTCCTGTTTCACGCCCACGTGCCGCCAGTGTCACCTTTTCTTTTGTTCGCTCCACAGATTAAGAAAGCCTCCACTGACCCCAGTGGAATCTCCAGCCTCCTCTGCAGAGAGGTGGAGAAGGATGGAGGCCAAATTCACAGCAACAGCAGTGTCTTTTCTTGCATCTCTGCTATCCCTTAAGCTCCTCTTACCCAGCCAGAAAAGAGGCACTCAAGTGCCACAACTCACGGCTGACACAAATCATTCAGGAGAGCCAATTCCAGAGCCAGAGCGGCTACAGGGGGATCTCAGGGCACTGAATTATATAGCAGTAAAATGGCAGATGGTATTCAGTGCCTATTAGTGAAAAGAGAGTTGTGGGGGAGAAAATAAACCTACCTACATGTGTGCAGTGCTGTCTTTAAAGCGCTGATAGCAGTCATAAGAGAGATGCTGGAGACACTGGATAGTTTTCTGAAAACACTGTGTCATACTGAGTGCTGGTGAGAAAGACAAAATGAATGTTAGGAAATCTAAGGGAAAGGGTTGAGAACAAAATGCAGACTTCATTATTCCACTGCAGAAATTTCTGTGCACCCTTATTTTGAAGACTCTGTGTTGTTCTGATGACTTTGTCTTGAAAAAATAGAGAAAAGAGACAGAGATGATCAAAGGTTCAGAAGGACTTCCACAGAATGGAGGAAATAAAATAGAGAACTTTTGGGCTTGGAAGAGTGCTAAAGAGAAGCAAAAGGTTTGTAAAATCACAACCAGTGCAACGAAGAGGAATTAAAGAATAGTACTGGTTTGTTTCTCATAATATAGGGCCTACTGGGCATGCAGCAATGTCACTGAGCACTAGTTTAAAATGAACTTAATACAGTACTTTTCTTATGCTATTATATTCTGTCATTAAATGGAAACCTTATTGCAAAACCTAAATTGCAAAAAGATACTGTGCAGCCCATGGTGTAAAAGGAGATCGATTCAAAAGGAAATAGATAAAATAAATAAATAATTTTAGAGTGGCCAAGTCCTTCCATGGCTGTTAAACACAAGGGTCCACCTGCAGCTTTTAGCTTAGGAAGAAAATTTATTCACTGCTGGATGATCTACATCCTTATTCCTCCCTGTAAGCACCCACATTGGACCCTGGGCTCTATGACACAGATGTGGGGTGCCTCATACACCTGCTGGTATTACAGACCCTATCCTATGAGGGCAGCACAACTGCATAGCACAATCGTCTGTGATGGCAAAATAAAGTCTGGCACAGAAAGGCAGCCCTTGTGTCACAAAGAGAGCTGCTGTTCCCCCCTGTATAAGCTGAGGTCTTGCCTCATGGGTGGCCCATGAAATTAATGTTTTCTGTGGCTGTTTCCAGAGAAGACCCCTGCCCCTTGTGTCTGCAAAAGGCAGGAATAAATACATTTATTTGTAGCCTTTCAGACTTTGAGACTCATTTTTCCATTGATTACCTTAAAAAACAGGGGCTATTTATACACATTACGGTCTATAACTGTCAGCCCTGTGACAAATCACCCACCCAGTGCCTTGTCAATGATGTGGAAAATAGTGGCCATATAAACAGATCAAATGAAGTGGAAGTTAGAGAGTACAATGGTGTCAGGCCGTAGCCTTTGACCTTTAAAGGCCAGAGGTCAAATCTGACTGCACTGAGGAGTTAAAATGACTTGGGGAGTTCACCCTGGTGTGATGAACCAGCCCAGGGAGTGATGAACCAGCATCTTTCCTTGGGACAGGTGCAGAGTTGGTAGAGGTAAAGCCTGGGGTGCATGTGAAGTTTTGCACCATGGCAGGAGAAGCTCTAATTAAAGAGTCCAATGGTGTCACCAGAGCACCTGACCAGGAAGAAGGTCAGCACTATTGGGAAATGTGAATCTCTGGGAGAGGTCATACAGGTCTAATCAGAGTGTGGTGAAAAGATGCTCCTGTCTGAGACATGTTTCAGTCAGGGGATAGTGGGTAGCAGCACTCAGAACAGCAACCAGGAGAGCCTCCTCTGCAGTTTGGGTTAATGCAGCTCCTGTGGTGCACAGCACAATGAGCAGCCTTAGGCCAAGTCAGTTCACTACTGCCTCACCTGTGTTTTTCTATAGAATGAAACACCCTTGTATATTGGGGGAGAAATAGGTTATTTTCAGACTAACAAAAGCAATGGCTTTTCCACCCCACCCGGGGGGCCATCCCTCTTATTTATTTTTATTGACCCACTCTGCTTTTCCCATTTGAGTTACAATTTGACAGTTGCCATTAACTGCACCTTCAACAGTTTCTCCTGGCTGCTGTCAACACATGAAAGTTAAATAGTGGGACAAGAAATTCATTAAAATCCATTGCAGGCTTTTATTTGTGCAAGCCTACCAGGCCTCCATCATAACATTTTCACCTCTTGCAATTGATAAAAATGTATTTACTTGCGTGCTGTGCAGGGCTTGCTGTACAAGAGGTGAGAAGGTGGGAAAGGCAACACAGCCCTCTCCCACCCGTGCTGCTGCCTGCACGGACCCTGCTGTTGCTTCCCTGGGACAGCACCGAGCCTTGGCTGCGTTCTGCACTGGATGAAGCATCAGGGGGGCAAAGCCTCTCTGTATTCCCCAATTCTGAACCACCCAGGGGATCTCAGAAAACCCTGCACTGTTGGAGCAGCTAAAGAATAAAAAAATCACATTTTTTGGATTCCAGCCTCTGAGGGGGTAAAGCACTTGTCCTTCTGCTTGACAGCATGCCACCTGTTCTGCTACACACAGTGAATAATCAGTAGCACGCGATGTGCTTTCACTGTCGGGGATTAATCCTCTGCAGTCACGTGGGCTCGGGCTCAGCAGTCAGGTACAGCTGCTCCTCACCTGAGTTGTCATCACTGCTTATCAGGTAGGAAGTTCATGGCCTCTGATGGTGGCCCAGGGGCACCCAGCAAACTGTTTTTCCAGTGATGGTGGAGCTGATCCTGGCTGCCAACACAGAGTGGCATGAGACCACCTGGCTCTACAGATGCAATGGGGCAGAAAAGAGCCCCTCATAGCACCCAGGGGCTGCACAGTTCATAAGGGGGAGGGTCCTACCTTTACCTGGGACCCTGACCAACATTCCAGACCCTTGCTTCTGCCCCACAGCTGCAGTGGGACAGAAGGGCAAGTCCACAAACTTTCTCTTCCCGTAACTCCATCCAAAAGAAAGGGACTGTCATCACCTGGCTCTGAAAGACCCCAAACCCTAACACGCTCTGAAAAGACTTCAAACATCTGAGACACAGCTTTCCCAAGTCCAGCCTGAAGGTGTGAGCTAGGCTTACTCTGAGTTAAAATGCTCATTAAGGGAAGGATTTTTCTTGTCGGAATTCAGACATGTCAAAACCAGATGTCTAATTTTAAGTTAGTCACCTCACATGTTTTCTTCTAGCCACAGGTGTCTAGAGGCCACTTATCTGATTTTAGATGCCAATTTTGGGATGACATGAACCACCTGTTGGAGACACCTACTACTTTTCATCAACTATAGGGAGACAGGAGGGTGAATACCCCAGAATTAGATGTCTAATTTTAAAGTGTCCTGAATTAGGTCAGGAAGATCTCCTCCTGCCTTTATTGGCAGGCCTGAAGTGCTTGGGCCAGTGCTCAAGGCACATGAGCACAACCGAAGTGGGTGGTATCTGGATGAAGGGAAGGACAAGAGTGCCCTGAGTGAGGTGAAGGAGAATCAAACCTAAATAAATAGTGGTGATGGATTCAGACTATATAATCAAATATATTATATATGATATATAATCAAATGGGTGCACTCGACCAAGGCTCTTTCCAATGAATGCAACCACAAGATGACAGAGCACCAAGAGTGGATAATGAAGCAGAAGAGAAGCCACCAGGGATAATCTAAGTGCAGGGTCATGGTCTTTTATTTCTTTCCACCTGTTCTTACCTGCTTTGCACCTATGTTGTCATCTCTGGGTCTTGTAAATAAACTATTTTATCTATTTGCAGGTTAACAAAGTGTGTTAAAGGCATTTTGGGGGAAATGGGTAAAAATAAAGGAATTAATTACTTTGAGGTAGCATAACGATATTCAGGGTTTGGATTAAGGCATGATTAGCCTTGTCTTTAGTATATTGTGTCTTGTTTAAAAAGTAGATATATATTTCAACCTCAGCACCTTGGTGGCTAACAGTGGCAGGCGTGTGAAGAGCAGGGTCTCCCAGTGATCGCTGTCAGCCTGAGAGTGGGAAGAGAGTAGGGAACAAGTTTAACACCCTCTGTCTCAAACAGGGCTTGGCCTCAGCTGTGGAGCAAGTGGCCGTATCATGAGCCAGAGCGAAGTGGGGCTCACAGGACTACATTCATCTACTCTTTCCCAATCAATTGCTTCAGTGAGATTATCACAAACATGATGGATTGGATCACTTAATCCAGTTAGACGGGAGCTCAGGCGGATGGGTAAATAAGGGGAGCCAGGAGTCGTGTGGCCTCTACTGACCCGGAGCAGCAGCCGGTCAAGCTCTCAACGCCCTTCCTGACCTGCTTCTTGGGACTGACAGTGCTAACAAAACACATGCAAGCCACACAAGGGATGTGCAACTGCAGGCAAAGTACTTGCCGTCAGAAGGGAAGAGGGTGGAAATGGCAGTGGTGGCTGTGTCTTCCTTGCCTTGTGCACCCTCAAGAACAAACAAAATTTTTCTCATCCACAAAACCAACAACAACAACAAAGAGGAAGAAAGATAAAGGTTGACAACCCATTTAGCTATTCCTGTGCAAACACCAATGTTTTGAATAATGGGTAAATGGCATATAAGGCTGGAAATGGCACCACTGGATTTTGGAGGGGGATGCAGCACAGCTGAGCTATGTTTAATGAGGGTGCTCTGGCAGCACTAGATCTGCACAGCAGCCAGTCTCTTGTGAACAAAATGCAGCCATTCCTGCCTTGTGTTATTTGTTATTAACCAGAACAGTCACTTAAAATTTAACACCTGAATTAGAAAGATTTTGATCACTAATGACTGCATGCAACGCCACACTCAGCATGAGCCATCAGACAAGCATCTTCATTTTGTGCATGCAAGTCCTGCAGCTGGAAAAGGCAGCGTTTGGTTTGGTTTTTTAAAAAGCTGAAATAATTCCACTCCTTACCCTTGATAACACCAATAAAAAGTCTGCTACACTTTCCTCCCCTTTCTAAGAAAGAAGAAAAAAAGGATGCTCCCAGTGAGATAAAAGCATGAGTGTGTTAACATAATATATGTGATTCATTATTGGCTGATCAATGATGAGATGTGGCATTCAACTCTAACCTCTTGCAAAGTTTTATTAGATGGGAGAATTAGTGCCTGGACTGGCAAACAGGGGAGGGTTGAGATCCAGAATCCTGTATATTTATACTGAGTAAGCAGACTTCAAAGGATTCTCACGCAGGTTGTGGGCGAGCATTTGTCTTGGGAGGGTGAGAACAAATCTTCCTTCAAAAGCTCAAAAATGCAGAGAAAAAATATGCATTTCTCTGGCACCAAGCATTGAACTGCTGCAGTCAGAAAATGCAACCAGAGCCAAAAAAGGGGAAGAAATAGCAGAAATGAGTAGCAGAAATCCATTCTCCTTAAATAATCACCACATACATGGGTATGTAAATACACAAATACACATTGAAATATATTTAGCTTACAGATGTTTTCAAAACTTTTAAAACAAATAACAGGTTTTTATAGTCTGGCAAACCCTGTATTTTGAGGTCATTAAGGCTGATTGCTTTCAGAGCAGCCTGTTAATAGGTTTTCCTTATTTATCAAGGGTCATTTAACATTTGCTGTGCACAAAACATTCCCCCAAATCATCAAGCCACTTTCCATGAGCAAGCCTGATTAAACACATGACATGGTGGGTGTCACATTGGACCTCTCCGTGGCTCATAGTGCTCTATTTACCCAGCAGTTTCCATCCCAAACACAGAAGCAGCACCTCATTACTGGTTCCTCGAGGTGCCTTTCCCTTACAGCTTACATGGGGATTTTTCCCTTCTGAGGTCTTCAAACCTTGCTCAAGGCTGTCGTCTTACCTCTGTATAGAGATACCATAATTTCAGGATCTTTGGGTAATATGAGCAAAAAACTCAAGAGTCACTTCCAGTGGCATGAAACAAAACTTGGGATCTCCCTGGGGACCCCTCTCTCTAAATTTTGCCTCCAAGCCATCCCAGAGGAGCAATGCCACCCCTCCAGGATCTGAAGGAGAAGCCAGTAACCAACCTCTGGGTCCCTGCTGATCACACATAAGGTCCATGGACCTCTCAGACTATCCTTGGAAGATTTGCAAGAGCAAATTGCTGACCACTGGCAGAGCAGAGGTTGATCTGAACATGAAGAGTTGTGAAATGTCCTGGTCTCCAGGAAAGTGAGAGGCAGAGCTGTGATCAGATCCACTGGAGTGACGTGATCAGAGGGGGCTGCACTGTGCAGCTCCCCAGGAGCAGCCCGTCTGGAGGAAATAGGAAGCAGCTGTTTTGTGCAATTATCTTTTCACAATGCATGTATTGTAGGAGAGGGCAGGAAGATGTGTGTTTCTGTGAAGAACCTCTCTTGTGAATAGGTAATCAGCAGTAATTAAAAACTCCAGACATCTTCTTGGGGGGAAAGCCAAATCATACAGTGACAGAAATGTGAGTGAGACAATTTGCTTCCTCTCCCACAACCACAGCTTGTCTCTGATAATCTGGCAATGCTGGCTGAAAAGTCATGCATGACCTTCAGTGGGTTTTGTCTGAAAACCACACAGAATTCTGTCTGTTTTCTGTGATCAACTCTCATCTTTAGTACCTTAATTTACCAGATCTGGTCTGCTCTATATTTTGATTGCATTTGTCAAGTGGAGAGCAAAAGTCTCAGAGAAACACTAGGAAAAAGCACAGATAATGCCTGACTCTCAGGGAGGGCAGTAGATGAGTAGGAGATACAGAAGAATGAGACTAAACTAAACTAATTTCATACTATTTGAGAACTGCCAGCTTCCATCGTTGTACTGCAAATCTTACAGCATTTGATTTTTTTCAAAAGCCCCAGAGAATATAAGGCACTTTTATAGATGTAAATGCCTTGCTGTTGCAAAGAAAACAATGAAAATAAACAAGAATATAAGCTCCGAAGAAATAGAATGTGGCAAACCAACAGATCTAACCCTCCCAACTTATTTCTTACCTACAATGTTCTTCCCTTATGATGTGTATGTGGAATAGACAGCTTGAAATAGATGATAGCACAATTAAAATGGTAGCTTGGCTCTCTGTGGAAAGATGGCATTTATGGCAAACTTAACTTTTCCAGCATTTTTGCATACATGTTTAAGCAAGCTTGAGAATATTTATTTAGTTTGGTTAAAATGCCAAAGTCTGAAAGCCAAACCAACTGATGAAAGATACTCAGCATTACGGTATGCAAAAACTAACCCCAAGAAACATAATCATGTTTTATTTCAAAGCACACACATACACACTCTCTGATGAATAATATGAGCTGAGTGAAAATCACTTACTCTTGCTACAACACACTGAACTCAAGGACTTGGTGACGCAGTTGCCAATCCCTCGTTCTCAAAGACCATCTGCTCTTGAATCTCATCTCAAATGCTTGCAGACACATTTTTAGCATTTTTGAACATGTACATTTACTGGTGCTTCCCTTACACACCTCTTGGAAACCCCCATTCTCAGAATGGCTGTATTTCTCTCTTCGAGGACAGGTAGAAATACAACTGTCATTAGTTTCAGAGTTAAAATCCCCCTGAGTTAAAGAGGTCAAACTGCCTCTTCCATGATACTGCCTCTCTCTTAGAAGTGGGGACATGTGAGATCAAATCTCATCCAGATGGTTTTTTTCATAAGGAGGCAGACATGGCATCTTTTAAAGAAAGATAATTCTTTAGAGGACTGATGAGGTCACTAAAGAAATACTGACACAGTGCATTAACGAGGGCCAGTCTGATCTGACCTCTGCCTGTGCCATTGGATATTGTGGGATTGCTTTTAATATCGACTATTCTTCAGGGAGCAGGAGGTCACGAGCTACATGTTTCATACGGTGTGTGAGTGGTTTGTGGATGACGGATGCCTGCTGATCTTTGGGGCTGCATGGATCACTTGCAGTGAGAGGCACCACGTGTGATTAAAAATAACTCTGGGCTCACTCAGGATTGCTGTGGGGCAAAAGGTTATTAAACTTAACTGAGTTCATATTGAGAGGATCCAGAGGCATTCACAAGATCTGTTAAGGCACCTGAGGTTGCGGGGTAGGGTCTAACGTCATAAGGAGCATCTCATAATTGCTCAGATTACATCTGTGAGAATGCATCCACCTTTGACTTAGCAAAGCAGCCATGTAATAATCAGCCTTCTCCTTTTATTTCAGGAAAATCACTGCATAAATCTGATCTGAAAAATCACTCCCAAACTCTGAATATTTATGTCATATGACTCCTAGTTTGTCCCAGTGCTGTATCTTGAGGAGCTCATCTTGCAAACCCTGTCCTTAACAATCTTTAATGTCCACAACTTAAAGACTCATATTCCTATAAAAAGCCTGGCAAAAATACATTCATTTACAGTATGATCAGGGGAAGCAACATATTTGCAAAGTAAATTACAGCAAACCTCTTTCTGCCAGCCAGTAAATTTAACTTAGGAAACAAAAAGCCTACGAAATCTCTTGAAATCACACCTCTTGAAGGACCATAATGGCTACTGAAAACTATGTGGTAGTGCTAAGACATATACAACATCTGGAGCGGATGTAGAAAGGTGTGTGTCCATACCCACATCAGCTGAAACGTCACAGTGACCAACAAACCAAGTGTTGTTTCCAATAACAGTGACCTTGGTCTTTATCAGTTCATGTCTTACACCCCTTGTCTGACTACATGGCCAATGTCACAGCCAGAGCAGAGGATGGAGCTCTTGGGCTTTATCAATTAGGACAACTGACCAGTGTGGTTTCTCCTACATTTGTTTTGACTCCCTGTTCATTTCTAGCCCATACTGGGGCTTTTCCAAGTCCTTGAGTGACCTTATTCTCAGTGAGATTTGCGGGACAAGCCCTGTTGATTAGTGATGCTCTGCTCTATCAACTCTCATCTGTGAAGCCATGAACCACCCAACTCCTGACAGATCCAGAGGAGGAGACTGCAGCCTCCCTAACCAGCCTGAGGACCAGCAGCACAGGTATTGCCAAATGAAAGGAGCACAACCCTTGCAGCTCTGCCAGCAAGCATCAGCATGGAGCCAGTCCTCTCTGCCCAGACCAACCACTGCACCTTCCAACAAGGAGTGTGTGTAAAGTCATGTGTTACTTTACATAGCAAATGCTCTTCTGGACTGAATCTTGTGGTTTGTCTCAACTGATGTGTGGTTCACCTCACAAAGTGGTCTTGAAGCACATGACCTGGGTTTCTCCTAGGTAAACTGAAATATGATGCAGAAGCATTGCAGAAACACACCTAATGTGCTCCAAACAGTGATGGACCAGGCAGTTTATGGGATGTGGTTAAAGCTTGTCTGGAGTAAATGCCTGGAAATTAGTGCATAAGAGAGATCCTTGGCACCAACTGTTTCACTTTACAGACCTGCTGCTGTCAGGTCACACTGCTTTCTAAGGAAACGTGGCCTCAAACACTGTGACTCTACCATAAAACTCATTTATGGTATGATGGGGTGACATTAGGAAATGGTCTGATTACAAGACAATTTTCCCCTTGTACAGAAAGAGGATCCCACCTCTTTCAAGTCAAAACACAGATGCAGTAATGTAAGCAAAGCCTCTGCACTAACTCAGCCTACATGGCACGTGAGAGATTCCTATGAGCTTAGCAAGACAAGGACCTCTGAGTCATATGCTCGCAAATGCTAAACCATTTGTTTCTGCATCTTCTCTGCTCTTCTTTACCTTGCTGGAAGTGGTGAACAATTGCCCCCATTTTTTTGCTTTGTACAGCATTTGAAGTTGTCAAGGATTTTCCAAAGGTTTCAGAGGTCACATCAGACAATCAGGTCTGCTTGAAGTGCTCTCGAGTGATGAGCATGATAGAAAATGCTTATTTCAGTAACTGAAGAAGGATGGGCTGGTGAATAAGATTTGGGCAAAAATATGTGATGGACCAAAGTTCATTATGGAGCTGAGAGCTCTCCTGTCCCCGACACAGCTGTGACAGTTCCATACAGTCTGTTAGGGAGTAGGGTAGGATGAACAGAGCATGGACTATACACAGCTTATATCAGGTATTTTCTTTGGAGAAATATACAACAGGATGGAATTCCCTGTATTTTAAGCATATCATCTGTACCCTTCAGCTTTGTGCCTCATCTTTTTTACAACCAGAAAGCATGGCAATAAAGTTCCTGACCTTTGTTCTTGCAGGATAAGCTTTCAAATGTGAAATTCCAAAATGCAGATGAAAAACATGAAATGAAAAAACCCAAATACAACAAAACACAACCTTTCTGTTAATATGGGTTTTAAGACAATACCATTAGGGAATGAAAATTAGTCATGATTTTGAGTGTATGGATCTGTCACTCCATTATAACACAGAATTTAAATGAGCCTTTTCTCATATGATGCTTCATCTGTCTGTGAGTTGAAGTGCAGTTAACATACATCTGGTGTTAGACTCTGTATGGCACTTGGTAAAAGCACAACTTGAATGCAATGGAGACCTGTAGAAAAATAAGAAAGGGGAAATTCAGGAGGAAAAATTCAATTTCACTTTGTCTGTGGTTCAGATCTGACCTGAGATGTCAAACAGGCTGTGTAACAGAATCCACAACAATTCAACAGACTCTCTATAGACAGAACGGGCCCACAGTAGAGAGAGATTGAAAAATTAATTCCATCCACCTGGAAGAGGAGGCAAATGTCACCAAGTTAGGAAACACAGAGAAGGGGTCATTACTGAGGACTCGCAGTACACGGTCTAACCTGTGCACATCAGGACAACAAACACAGAGATGTATCAAGATCTTTCCTTCTCTCTGAGTAAGAGCATGTTTTATAAACAAATGCTCAGCACCTTGCATATACTGTTTAATTTAGATCCTGTCAGTTTTCTTATCACAAACCCCTGCTTTCTTGTGGCTTTTAATGACGTCTTTTGTAAACTGCTTGGACGGCCTCTCCCAGGCTGAGCAGCTGCAGCAGGTTGGCTGACTCCCTGCCCCCAAGAACTGGGAAACAGAAGATGTGCCTTTGTGGGGAGAGCACAATCTGCATGGGATTTCAGAGTGCCTTCTAGCAGTGCATCAGAGAATCACAGAATGGTTTGGGTTAGAAGGCACCTTTAAAAATAATTTGGTTCCAAGCCCCCTGCCATGGCCAGGGAACCTTCCTCTGGTTTCCTCTTCCTCAGAACTTTCCTCTGATTCCTCTATCCCAGGTTGCTCAAAGCCTTGTCCAAGCTGGCATGAGCACTTCCAGGGATGGGGCATCCACAACTCCTCTGGGCAACCTTTGCCAGGGCCTCACCACTCTCACAGTAATAAATTTCTTGCTAATATCTATTCTAAACCTGCCCTCTCGCAGTTTAAAGCCATCCTATCCTCTTTCGGTTTAAAACCATTCTGCCTTGTGCTGTCACTTCATGCCCTTGCCAAAATCCCCTCTCCAGCTCCCTTGTAGACCCCCTTCAGGTACTGGAAGGTGCTCCAAGGTCTCCTTGACACCTTCTCTTCTCCAGGCATCCTCAGCCCAGTTCTGGACATCCGTATCCCCAGGAGTGTGTACCCATGTCCAAACCAGAGCTCCAGCCAGGGACCCCAAAGAGCAAACTACCCAGAGAAAAATGAAACATCAAATGCTGGGGCAGGAGGCTGAGCCGGCTCCACTGCCAGCCCACCACAGGCACCCAATTGCAGCAGTCTGCACCTCCCTCTGGAGACGTCCAAAGGCAACTTCCTCTCTTTGTCAGCCAGTGGCACAGGGATTCTCAGCCCCACCTCCCAGGACTGGGTTGCTAGGCATTTAAATTATAGATACAAATTGGGACCTTAAATTAGGCAAGCTCAATCCCACACCTGGTACTTATATATTATGAAACAGTCTTTCATTATACAATCATGTATTTTCTTTTAATTCTCCCTGAAGGACTGTTGTTTCATTTGGGATGCAGGATGGCCAATTGCTGACTGTACCGTGGCTGAGTAACTTAGGAGGGTGATGCCCACAGAGTTACTGAGTCTGGGAAGTGTGCAAAAAACATGGCAGAAAGGTACAGGAAGAGAAAGAAGTGGGCTTAGCCTGAACACAAGTGCAGGCAGTTAAACAGAGAGCTGAACAAGGTCTCCTGTCTTACACAAACTCAAAACTGGGATTGTTTTTCTCATGCCATGCCAGGATGGAAAGACAAGTCCCTGAAAAGTGCTGCTGTCTGGTAATACAAACTCCTTCATTCCCCTGAATGTAGCAGTCACTATTTCAGTATAAGCTCAGACTTCACCTTTGCTGGTAATGTTGAAAAATTTCCAAGCAAAAAAAATGAGCTCCCAATGCAAAAGTTATTCACCTGAGAAGGTCACCAATGGCTATTGCAGCCATTTACACAGTCCCTCAGCCCCCTTCCAAATGTGGAAATTTCTCTACATCGTCTTTTTCCCACAAAACCCCCAATTTTCTCTAAGCATAATTTTTCTGACGATGACACACATTCTTACTGATGTTAAGTTTTCCTGGTCAGGTATTGTTGGACCCCCTGGAAGAGATTTAGGCTCTGCCCCTTCCTCTGCCACTGCTTGGCACTAGGCACCTCACTTAATCTGCAGCTCTCACCTTTCTCCAGGCTAAAATCAAGAGGAAATCCTGGAACTAAGTCTGGCATAATACTGAATACTGAGGTCTGTCTTGGTAGCGTTTCAACCATATACTGTGTTGTGTAATGCTTTGAAAAATCAAGTTCTAGGTGTTTCCAATAATATAACTAAATTGAGTGGACATTTTTGACCTTAAAATCTCTTGTACTGCAGCTCCTCATCTGTAAAATGCTGGTAAAAGCATCTTCTGTTCTCATAGAGGTGTTTATAAAACTGACATTTGTGAAGGTCCCTGATAATATATAGTAGGGAGAACAGCACCCATGAGGCAATTTATAATTCTGCCTTCAAAGCGGTATTTCAATAGTACTCAGTAATAGCGTGCAGCACTTTTTACGTGGTTTTTTTGGTTGCAATTCATATTTGATTTTTTGGTGTCAGTCAAACAAGAAAGTACAAAAGTTTTTCTTAGTGACATCTTTCTATATTCAAATGAGAACCAAACTAGCAAGGAAATTACATGATTCTAATTATGCTTTGTGCATATAAATCAGCTGTGAAATAATTTGAAACTCTTGTGTGTTTGGGATCTTTATCAATGAGGCAGAATAATTACCAACAAACCTCCATTAAGCTTCACTTTAAAAAGAAATGGTTATTAAATATGAACACAATTCTGCACTTCAAAGTCAAAATGACTCCCCAGTGGCCTGGGCAGATATCAAGGCTTGTACGCATCAATGTGCATATCTCCAAAAAAATTAAATTATAATTATTTTGTGTTTAAAATAGGAATTCCCCCTATTACCTTTTATCAGGGCAAGAGATTGCTGTGACCTAGAAACAAAGTTAAGCTTGATCAAATGCAACATGGCAGTCAAATAGCCAGTCTAAATGCAATGTCAATAAAAATAAAACAAGCATTGATACAATTCTCAATAATGCAGATTCTCAATAAGCATGGAATATTTTATTCTCCCAAGTAGCAAACCATGTATAGATCAAGCAATAAAAGACATCAGTTTCACTCTTCGATCTGGTCCAGTGAACACCAACAATAGATCTGGCAAGACAGGCTGAAAAAAGTCTATTGCGGAACATCAGCAATGAAATGTTAAATTAAAAGTTCCCATAAACACATCTGGAAGGTAAATAATGTCCTCCTGCACAGCTCTATTCAACAAAGAATCTCACCACCCTCTTCAAAGAGGGCAAATAACCTACTCCTGGTTTTACACTCGAAGAAACAAGTACTTTGGGGTGAAGCCACTTGCCCCAGCTTGGTCAGGGAGCTCCCTCACTGCTGTACAGCTCTGTTTGCAGGTGTTGTCCATAACCCACCTTCTGGGCTGGCCCACAGTGTCCCCACGTAGCGACACAAGTGCCCATCAGTGCTGGGAGACACTGCAAGACCTGCTCCCACGGACTGTCTGTGGACACATGCAGCCAGGCACCAGGCAGAATTTTAATGGTGTTTTAATCTGATTCCCTCTGAAGGTCTTACACTTAGTCACCCATTCCACAGGTGAGAAACAGACCCCCAAAAAGCAGCACAGATGAGGTGACACACAAGGGCAAATCTTGCTCCTGCCTTTGGGAAGGAACAGTCCCTGTGGTTTCTCCAGCCAGGCTGTCCCCACGCTCTCAGCAGCAGCAGCAAGGCTGGGCTCTGCAGAAGGCTTTGCTGGGCTCTGCAGAAGGCTTTGCTGCCCTGGGAAGGCAAAGCTGCAGGTGCAGGGCCCACGTTGCTTCTGCAGGGACATCAGCGGGAGGACCTGGGTGTGCTCCTGGCTCAGACAGCCGGGCATCCCTCTGGGAAAGTGCTGCCACAGCTCCCTCTGCGGGCCCTGCCCTCTGATGGTTAAAAGCATCCTCCCTTCTCAGCCTGCATGTCCAGAAGCAGAGAGACGCTGAGCAGAGGTGGAGAGAATGCTGGATGTGAGGGTTCAGAGGCAGATACCTGCACACAGCCCCCTGTGATGTCCCTGGGATACCAAGTAAGTTTGAAGGATAATACCATTTGGTCCTGTGAGGTTCTAGGGTTTATCACCTGGTGAGAAACACGCAGCTCACTTTCAGGATGGAAACCATTTATAGCAAGCAGAGAAAGGTGACTTGGAAAAATGTTTAAAAATGTTCCACTCAACTTATTACCCAAATAATTATTCAGTGTCTTTCTCCCCACTGGAGCAGTTTGATCCCTCCTGGCCTGCTGGGGAGGCAGCTGCCACATCTTGGCCCTGGAAGACATGGGACAAATCCAGTCCTTGTTCCGAACACAAACCACGCTGCACATGCAGAAATCAGTATTTCACAGCACACCTGGGGGCTCCCCAGCAAACCCAAGTCATTTTATCACCTTACTGTGCCCTTCTCTGTGCCACAGCCATCTCCTGCTCTCACCTTCAATGACCAGTTTCAGCTGAGCCCCTCTATTGCAAATGGATGTCTGCTCCAGTTCCCATGAGAGAAAGTCTCCCCAAAACCACCTTGGGGTGTTTTCAGAGGCCAAGCAGCATGGAGGGCTGCAAACAGAGCTTCTCCCCAGAACTGTCTGGAAGTTAAAGGGAAGATTACAACCCCAGAACATTTTTCCATGAGATTATTGCTCAGCTCTGATAATAAAAACATGCATGATTTCCCACAGCAGAGTTGCTCTCACACACAACATCATGCTCATGCTCCCTATGTCAAAGAACATAACTACTGTAAAGGTGGAAAATGGAAGGAGTTATAAACGTGTATTTGAAATCAAATACAGGTGCATGTTAACACTTCCTTGTAGACAAACTCCACCTCATATTCCCCAGACATCTCTGCGTGTCCATTTGAAGGGATGGGAGAAAGACAGGACACATTGTCAAGCTCAAGCCACCAGAGCCAGGATGTCACCTTTCTGCTGCAGTGTGTTGTGTACCACAGAGGAATCCAAGGTGGTCCCATTCTCTTTAGCTCAAACGATCCCCCACTGGTGTGGTGAGAAACTTGCTGTGTAGACACATTCCACAGCCTCCCACAGCAGTGACAGCTCTTGCCACTGCCTGTGGCCCTGCTCCTGTGACACATGCCAGCTCCCCAGCCAGCCCAGCAGACAAAGAGGGATTTGGTGTAGACAGCCTCAAACAGCCTCGTGCCCCAGGCAGCCTCACCCGGCGCGGGGATGCCGGGTCTCCCGAGGACACGGATGCTGGCTCAGCCTCTCCTGCTGCGACACACACTGGCCTGACACAGGGCTTCCTCCCAAGCTCAGCCCACAGGTGATGGTGAAACCTCTCACAGTTAAGCTTTAAAGACTTTCACTTCAGAGGTATCTTAACACTCCTAATGCAAAGGAGGTCTCGCTGCTCTGGCACTTGCAACACGTCCATTTCCAGCACTTAATTTCATTACTGAACCTAGCCCAAGGGTCTTCTCGTCTGTATTCTCTGCCTTGCAAGGATTGATCTGAGATCTACCTTCCTATCTTCTAGTAAATGTAATTGAGGCTTGAAACAACCAGGTTTAGCCTATTTAGAAGCATTAATGTTCTGTGAGGATGGAAGCTCCATTACTTTAACATCCTGAGGCTGAAATTCCCTTGTAGCTGTTTATTGACCTATAAAGGTGTGACATAAATGCATCCTTGACATGAAGAAAATGGTGAGGCAGGTATGACATTTCTCCCCCAGGCAGCTACTGCAGCTTCAATTATCTTATCTGCAGGAAAAGTGGCTACAGAAACCTAATCACTGCTTCATTTTCTTACAGCCAGCCAAAACCAGACCACTCAGCAACTGTACCTGGCACCCTGTCCCTGAACCCTCCCCTGCCAAGTGCTGGAAGCGATTATCGGATGTGCGAACAACCTTTGCACCACTAAGAAGGGAATAATCAGGTTGCATCGTCCTTTCTGACAAGCTGGTATAATTTCCTAACCAAGAAACTCTGCTACAAAATAAAAAACATTTGGGGAAAAAACCCACACCACCACTGCCACCAAAACCACTGGCCCTACAAGGTCAATACTGTTTCTTTTGGACATGAATTAACTTGCAATCTAACACACCACATAAGCCCTGACATGAATGCAGAGACTATATTGATCAGCCAAATTGGAAAGGGTAATAGAAACAGGGGAATTAACATTTGGGCAGTAGTTAAAGCAAAGAGCTGTAGGAGAAAGCAGAGACATAGAGACACACTCACTCCCTCCCCCTTACATATCCCTCTTCTAATTACATTTAGCTAATCCGTTCAATTAACATTGATGAATTTTATGATGAAAAGCATAATGAATCCATTAAACACAAAATAAGTATTGGCATAAATCCTTTTCACCCCAGGAAGTGAATTATATCAGAAGAGCCACAGTAATTTACTAATAAAGTGATATAATGACGAAAAGGAGCCATTCATTTTGTGGCCAGTTAAGATCCAGGCTGGCAGGGGCTGGATCCTCTGGATCAGATGGTGATGCTGAGGGACTTGCTCCACTCCCAAGCTGCAGCAATTGGAAGCAGAATCTGGCCAACCTCACTTGTCACTCGCTGCTACCTAATAATAATAATGTTACACCAACACCATCAGGATTTTTCATCTCCTCACTCCTGCTAGACTCTTCTATAAAAAACCAATTTGTTAAGCAGTTAGTCACTGCTTTATAATTCATAGACTCTCACAAAAGTTTTAATGAGGAACCACAAAAGCAGTAAGAGGGAAGTAGGGGCCGAGACGACTATTCATAAGGCAGCAAATATCCTGCTAGAACAGTCTCATCTCGTGACGTGTGCGTTACATTTCTATCATGTGCACGCTAAATTTATATGTCATGCATTCCCTTAACAAGACTATTCATACAACTATGATAAATAGGGCCATAATCTGTGGCGATTTCCATCCTTCTGTATGCCAGCAGAAGTCTCTTAGCAACCGTTGTTAGGGGCAACGCCAGCATCCAGCATCTTTTCGTGGAATTCAGCGGCAACCGAGCTTCCACCAGCTTACGATGGAGGCTCCAGCTATACCTCAGAGAAAACCAAGCCTCCCTTCCCCCTTCTACAAATCCGTGCTGCTGAGAGACACTCACTGCACAGAGCGTGACACTCAGCAATTATTAGAAATTATCAATTTAGCACAATCCAAGTGGCCGTTCTGGACATGACGTGTATCTCTTCTCCTTTCACACTACAGGGCGATTATCCTGTCCTCCAAGATCACAACAGCCTTGTCCTCTCCCCAGCCTGCTTAAAATTCACGACAATGTCTTTAAATGAGACTAGGGAACCTCTGTAATATGCTACAAAGAAATCCCTTTACTAGTCCCCTGTCGAGATGTGTCACAGATGCACTTCCAGAGCCATGTGCCATGTGTCTGCCTGTAAAGTACAGCCATGATCTTAATGCTCCTTTAATATTTTATTCTGACTGTAGCCTAATGCCATCTAATTGCTGAGCATCCCCCACAAGAGGAGTTGCTACAATTCACCTGTTTTTCCAGGATTCCATTTTTATTTTCAGTGGGAACACAGACAGTCCTTCTGAACCAGCACTCTACAGATCATGCCAGAATGCTGAAGGGTCTTCTGGATTAAAGGAGAAAAAAACCCAAACAAACGGGTGAAGTCCAACCAAGAAAGTGATGAGGGTTTTATGCCAATCAAGCCAAAGTGTGTTTTGAGCACTGCCAGCTTTAATGATGACATCTGTGATATGGGCTGAGAAGGGCATTGGGCTGCCTCTTCCCTGGGGATTATATGAATATTTCATCTCAAATCAATTACTGAGTTGCTATTCCCACTGCTCCCCTTAAGGCTGTCAGCCAACTCACTTTAAACCTCCTATTCTGAGGCAGTTGACATCTCAGCCTTAAAGCAAATCCAAAAACCACACATACAAAGCCCTCTCTGGTCTGAAATTTGGCATCAGAAGGGCTCACCCTGAAATGACATCATAATGTTTTGATGAATGGAAAACTTTTCTTCTTTTAAAAAACTCACAGCAATTTTTACATATACCTTTTCTCTCATTTGCATTTAAATTACTTCATTAGGTCCTGTGCCATTTGCTTTGTGTTTTATTTGTCTTCCAGGAATAATTTCTTCCCTCTCTCTTTCAAGCTTGCAAATTTGGCAAGTTTCATCCAAACTCCAAGTTGGAGCAATATTTAGATTCAAGCCAAAAGAGCCAGGACTGTCAAAGTCGTGGGTAACACTCGCTTCATTTTAAGCAGTTGTACAGCTGTCAGATCAGTACAAGAGATGAAATATTATTTGCCATAATACTTAGACACCCCTGGTTGATTTATGTGTCTTATGTCAGACTTAGATTTGAATTTCCTTGTTTATCCTACACTCGAATCATTGCCTTGTTTCTCCCTCCCATGAGAAGTGGTCAGGAATTTCAAGCTTATATTTGCCAGACAAGGAATTATTCTGCTCTGCTTGGAATTAGCATCACTTGCTCAGCCTTGTTTGATTAAATATCCTTCTGTATGTCTCAGCCTTCAGTCCTGATCAGATCCTTAGGATACAGCAGTGAGTCTAAAGTCCCCTCTTCACAGCTTTCAGAGATTTTTTTGGCAAGAAAATTTCTCAGCTAGTTTTAGAGCCTTGTAACAGATTCTATGGACTAACCCTGAGCCAGTTCCTTGACCCTTTCTCATAGTCAGTGAAACAAATGAGAGCCACCACTCACCCTTGGGGTGAGTTGGATTTAAGGGGAGATGATGGGGCCTTCTGACATTCAGGTGTCAAAATTTAGACAAAACTCCCCAGCTTTATTGCTAAGAGGAAAAGTAAGACTCTGAAGTAGAAGATGAAAAACAAAAAATTTCATTTGTATTGTGACATTCTACGAGCAATTTCATGTCAGACATAGCCATCTGGAAAATGGGCAAGTCCTTCTTTTCTTACAGGTCTCTGCTTCCCTTAAGAATCCCAGCTCTTTTGGGATGTCTCTGCACTTCCCATCCCTGGACAGATTTTCCTGGAGAGGATTTCCATATAGTGCTCTCACAGCCCCTTGGGCTGATCTCAGTCCCTCACAGTAACTCAGGCCCCTGTGCAAAGGAGGGAGAGGAATTACCCAAGAAAAAACATAATCCTTCAGAAGGATACTAAAAAACATCAAAGTGTGAGGTGATGGGAACAGCAGAAGCAGTGCATTAACCCCTTTGCTCCTGAATACCATGAGCAAGTGAAAGGAGCAGGGAAAGGCATGGTGTTCACTTCAGAGACATCCAACACCTCGTTATTTATAGGGTGATCACAGATTTGTTCAGCCTTAAGTGCAAGGCAATTCAAGTCCTGGGGAAAGAATGCAGTGGAAAGAAGGAAAGAAAATCAAGACAAGAGATAGGAAGGAAAAGGAAAAATTAAAAAATAGATCTAAGAAAGACTATAGTTAATGAAAAAAAATCTCTTATCAATATAATGACATGATGAAAGACAGATATAATAAATGGCAAAGGAGTTCAGCACAGGAAGAGGCGTGTAACCAGCTTTGCAGAGTGATGCCCTGTTTCTGTTGGATGAGGCTGCTTCATCCCAGGATACAGGTCACAGCACCTTGTCTCTGGATGTCAAGAGGACCCTCAGGGTTTTTAAATTTCATTTACTTTTAATTGCTCTTGGCAATTTAGCACACCTACAGATTGAATTAAACTTTAAGGATGGTTTTTCATATGTTTCATAAGTTTGAGAAGACAGTAATTAATAGAGCAAATATTAGACTTACAAGTGCCCTCAGTGCTAACTGCTACCACCTCTTTGGTATCTTTAGTATGGATGTTCATTTTATAAGGCCACGCACACGTCACAGATGTATTTGAATTCTTGCATTGGACATGAAAAAGCAGCCTTCAGGAAAATCCTGGCTGTAGGTTTGCATTAGCTGTAGAACAGACACAATTTCTTTTGTGCCTGGAACTAATGCAATCTGCAAGAAAATCAATGCAGGTTCACAGGGAAATAACCAGACAGTTAGCAGAGCGTAGTGCAGTCTACCAGAGACATGGTCCGCTAACACTGAAACACGCTCAGTAGTCATGCTTTTGATCTTGCTTCCTTCATATTACAGCCAAGCCTTCCAGACTACCAGGAGTGCATCACACAGCTTCCAAACATATCAATCTTGCTCTCACTTTCACTGTCTGCTCTGGTATTTGCATTATGAAGACTGATTTGATTATTCAGTGCTGGTTCCAGAAGCGAGTGTTCTCCACGCTCACTTGGATTATCAATGTGAAAATGTAGTGCCAGGGCTAGAGACTAATTATTTTTAAATGGATTTTTTTTTCCTCTTTTACAAAGGTGCTGGCTCTATTTACTCCATGCCTCTGATCAAAGATGCATTAAAGCATCTTTCTATCTGCAAATGAGAACTTCATTCAGGCATGGTGTTTGTGAGAGTCCTAGTGCTTCTTTTTATCATCATTTCTAATGCAGTATTGGGTTGTTTGTCTTTTTGTTTGGGGGTTTTGTTTGTTTGTTTGTTTTATTTTGTATTATTTTATTTTATTTTTAAAAAGGCTCTAAAGCAATCACACTGTATGATGCCAAATCTGTATGGAAGGAAGAAAAAAATAACAGGACCTAAATCATCAGGGCAATGTTGGAAGAAATTCATGTCCCAGAAAAGGATAAAAAAATGTGGAAATAAATGGTGAAAGAACAACACCATTTATTGATATACATCATTGCAGAGCTAAACATAGTGCTGGAAAGATGTAAAAATGGTGCAATACACACAGAGGAAGACTGACTGTACCCAGGAAAAAAGAGTATATCTGACACAAAAGGATTCCCTTTGCAGGTGGGGCCACGTGACCATTGGTATGAAAAGCCCAGAAATAGAAAATGCATCACTGTCCTTTCAAAATGCTTATATTTGAGCCAATCTGTAAAACACGGTATGTGAAAATCTGCTGCTTTTTTTTTGTGAATGAAGAAGCAACAGCAAACCTTCAGTATAAATTGCAGGTCAGGAGTAACTTTTGCTTAGGACCACCACAGACACATACATTATTAAGGGTGTGTCCCCCTCTCACCTGGAAAACCCTTTCCAGCTTGCTAATGATTTTCTTGGGGTTAATAATTCAGGCTGAAATTTCCATTCTGGATGATTGTTCCTTTCTCCTCCTAAATTCAGGCAAAAGCTGGAGTTGTTTATTATAGTAAGATGGTTGGGCAGTTAGGGGGGGTGTAGTGAAGGCTTTTTCACCACTTGCAGCCATCTGCAGAACTGTACAAACCTCAGGCCATGTAGCAGCTATTTCAAAGTTTCCAAGCATCATCTGTGCACCAAAATCACACTGCAGAGTTTTGTTCTCCCATGGAGATCTGCCCACTCAGTTAAAATGTGAATATTTGCAAAAAATACAATTGCCCCAGCATGGGCTTCCCCTGGGGTCACTGCTGGCTTTGGGCAGGGCCCTACTCCAGCGTGGGGTCCTCCAGGGGCTGCAGGTAGATCTCTGCTCTGGCACCGGGAGCAGCTCCTGCCCCTCCATCTGGTCTGACCTGGGTGTCTGCAGGGCTGCTCCTTTCACATATTCTCACTCCCCATTCCAGCTGCAGTTACTTTTTCCCCCTCTTAACCATGTTATCCCAGAGGAGCCGTTCTCTGTTGCTGATGGGCTCAGCCCTGGCCAGCACTGGGTCCATCCAGGAGCTGGCTGACTTTGGCTCTGTTGGACATAGGGAAAGCTTTCAGCAGCTTCTCACAGAAGCCACCCTTGTAGCCCCCTGCTACCAAAACCTTGCCACACAACCCCAGCACAGAAGCAAACACCCCCAGGGCAGCATGACAGCAGGACACAACCATGAAGTCTGGTTGCTGCCGTTGCACAAGGAAGCTCAAAGCATCTCCTAACTTCCAAGTGAGTGACTGTTCTGCTTAATATTATTCATTCTTTTTTTTTTTTTCCCCTAATTGCTTTATTAAAAGTCAAAGAGCAAGGGAGTTTCTTGAGGCAACAGGAAAATCTCTCAGAGAAATCTCCCAGGATTTGCTGCAGGAAGCTGTATTTAATACTGTGATTGCTGGTGTGTGATAATGGGGGTCAAGAGCAGGGCAAGAATCAGCAAACGTGGGTCCTGGAGCAGAGGACTTGCTGCCATGTGCCAGTACTGCACCTCTGGTGTCTGGGACACCTGGCAGCAGCAGACTCAAGCAGGGATTTGATGGTGTGGATGCACCACAATATCCACTAAACCCAAAGCTCCTTGGTTTGGTGAGACGAAGCCACAGTAGCAAGGGCTGTTAAACAGGGATCCCATGTTAGGCCCTCAACAGTCACACCCCTGCAGCACCAAGTGATGGGTCTGTTTGGATTTCTCAAAAACACAAGGCATGAGTCTGTTTGGATTTCTCAAAAACACGAGGCATGGGACGTCTCTTTTACTGTGGAGTGCAAGTGGAGAAGCACTTGGCAAGATTTGTAAAAAGCAGAAGAGGAGGCTAACACAGAAACCCAACTCCCCTTATCTCTTGAGGTCTCACTACCGAGGTGCAGAGTGGAGGAGCCCTTATCCTGTAAGAGAGAACGTGACAGGCTGATTGATTCCTCCCAGCAGCTACAGGAACTGCAGTGAAGATGAAGCTGACACTGAACGCTGTAATAGCAAACACTATTCAAAAAAAAAAGGTGGTTTTTTCCTCCAGCTGGAATTACAGTTGAATAAGTAGTTTGTAAAGTAAAATAAGACAAGAACTGAGGTCCATCAGACCTCAGCAGAGCAGCCTGCTCCAGGATATATGGATTATGGACGCTGCATAGCAGGTTCACTGTCAGCTCAGCATCCCCTCAGGCTTGATAAATGTATGAGCAAGTGGTCAGTATGCAGATACCTTCTGTCATCTTTCTGATTTTGGGCACCAGCCATGATCAATAGTGACGTATTGAGGGCATGTAGATTTTCCTGGAAGTGCAGAAGTGTCAGATTTGAGTCCCAAACAGGATAAATTTACTCTCACAGAATTACCTGAGTTTAAACTAGGGACAGATGGAAGATGACATCAGCAAGGCCAGTTGCACAAATATCTACCAGGTCTGTAACTGGGAGGGATTTATGTCTCCCATGACATCCCACAGTTCCATTATTATCAGTACTAAACCGGTCAGCACCAGCCAGTCAAGCTTTGAACTTGACCTGTATTACACCTTTCACAGCAGAGCAGCCATAACCTTCAACCAGCAACACCTGGGTTTATAGGAAAGGGAAAAATAATTTATTTTAGTTCTTACCCATGGGGTAGGTAAGGTGCACTAAAGCAGATAAAAATCTCAAGCCCAATAAACAAACAGACACAGGAGCAAGCAGATACAGATGTCCTTCAGTGGCCGCAGTATTTTGAGTAAACCCAGTTGCACAGCTAACACTGCAGCCTGAAGATGGTGGCAGCTGCTGATTTGGGTTCTGGTCACCAAATTGGAAGCCTTCATCCCCAAGGAAAGAAACAAAACCTGTTCTGTGTGACACGCAGCCACAGTCTCCTTGCCAACAGCACGGACAGGCAGCAAGGCTGTGCTGAAGGGTCTCATGCTGTTGGTCACTGCCTCGTTGCTTGGTGAGAGCCTGGATGGGGATGCAGGCAGCTCCTGCCATCAGAGGAGCTCCCAACAAACAGACACATCTGTCTCCCTGGCTGAGGCTGTAAATTCTGTCATGAAATACAGATGACCTTTAGCAAATGTGTCTTCTCTATATCCATAACGTCAGTCACAGCAAACCTCTGTTGGGTTGTGGGATCATGCTGCTCTCCAGCTATTACAGTAATAAACGTGATTAATTGCAGCTATAAAAAGCAATTTCCTTCTGGCTGCTAACCTCATGAAAGAAAAAAAATTAAATAAACCAAAGAATGAACTGCAGTATGACATTTTTACATCCATATTGGTTTATCTTCTGGCTTTGGACTGTGACTCTGATGGCTTGTGATGGGAATGACATTTGCTTTTGCATGGTCGGTATTTGCCATCACTGCTCTGCAGGCTAGAGGTGCCACAGGTACTTTACAAGCAGGAGGGAACTGCTGCATCCCTCAAAGACTGTTTTAGCCATTAGCAAGTTGGTGACTTAACCACTTTGTTATGCACTAGAGCAAAAGGAGTCCTTTGCCAAATCATGGAAAAGCCAACCTTGCAGCCTCAAGTGATGAGCTACCTCTGCTGAATGAGTGGAGTTGCAAAGCCAGGACTGAAATTAATCCTGAATTTACTTCACCTAAACAGAGGCTCTTTTAAGGAGTCTGTTGGTGTGGCTCAGAGTATGTAATGTCATGAATATACATCTGATAGGAACTGCTTGGAGAACACAGCCCTGTGTAAAGTCCAATTTTCAGAAAACTCCAACTAAACTGAACATCAAACATGTTATTTGCTATTTTCTTTTCTTTGTAGCCTTTAATCATCAGCAGAACATGATTTATCTCTTTGATCATCTTGAAGAATTCACTTAACATAAATGATTTTACTCAAGAGTTTTTTGATTTAGCAGAAAACACTGTAACAATATCCAGTGGCTAAAAGCTGAAGTTTGCAATGTAAATCGAGATGCATATTTTTAACAAGGATAATTAACTATTGGAACAATTTGTCCAAGGATGAAGTGGCTTCTGCAATACCTATGGCCTTTAAACAGCATTAGATTTTTCTGAAGGATTTGACACTCCAATGTCCAGTGTTCAGAGTGAAGATAGGATTTAGAAACTAATGTGTACGGGTTATGCTGGAGTAATTTCCCATAACCTATGAACCTTTTCACTGAAAGCAGAATTTTCCCCATGCTTTTTGTAGTTTTTATAGCTCCATTTACCAAATCCTGTATGGCATTCTCTTTAACTTTCCAAACAAAGCTGTATTTATCATGTCTTAAATTAAAGAGAAACTTCAATAGATGCTTCATACAAATATTCACAACTGCATAAATCAACTCAAAGAGAAGATTGGGTGTTTATCAGCAAGAAAACATAAGCTGTAGGAGCATGCTTTGTACCTTCATTTCTTTGTGCTTCTCTTGTAAAACATTAAGGATGTCCTAGGATGTGAGGTAATTAGGCAGATAGTTTATTACAGCCAAATAAATGCCACATACTCCTTCCTTTCTGGACAGCTTGTAACTCACCATTTATTTCCTCACTACAACAGGTTTATCTGCAAAAGCTGCATTGCCCTGATATGGAGGTTGTAAAAATATTTAAATATCAGAATTCATTCTGATTCTAGTTCTTTGAGTCAGGGGAGTTGAAGCCAGCATTGTGCCTCCCCAGCCTGGAGCTGTGGTCTGTACTCAGCCCTGCACACAGTCCCAGCTCCAGTGAGAGGGGTCCCACACTTTCACACCGATCCCTTTTCTCTCTCATCCTTCTCTTGACAGTCCCGGAGGGTCTTCAAAGCCTTCAAGAATGTCACCTGTCTTCACCCAAAGAGCTCGAAGTCTATGGAAATAATTAAACATCCTTAGGGAAACTTTTTTTTTTTAGCAATAATTTGGCACCATAGAAAAGACCTTTAAAAATAAAAAAACCCTAAAACAGAACAAAACCCCCAAAGAAACAAGGAACTATTTCAAGGGGTCTTTCAAATTACTGTAGTCCAAAACATGGGTTTTTTTATGTAGACTTTCCTATTTCATCCCCCCAAGTGCTTAGAAATTCAAAACCAATGTGCCGAGGTGGGTTGCTCTTTTCATGCTTTCTCATATCGCTGTTTTCAGACTGTGCTGACATTTGACTTTTTCAGCCTTTACCTATGCTTGTCAGCTTGTGAGCATTAAAAATTCAACTCTAAGCACAGAATGACCTGTTCTTCACAGTCTATGACAACTAATGCATTACATCCCTACAGTAAAACAGCTTTATTATAACAGCTGTATTGTGGTCTTGTCTTTTTATCTCAGTCTCCTCAGGGTAATTGAGAAGTGAAGTCAATTAAGACACAGGGCTAAGATAGATGTTGATTTTGGACCCCGTTTATATCAGAGTGACCTCACGCTTCAATTATTTATCTGTGCTATTGCGGTATTTAGGAGCAGCTGGTATGGAGCAGCTGCCATGGTGCTACAACACCAGGAAGACGCCTTTTTTGTGTGTTTCCTCACTTAAAGCATTTACAGCCTGAGACAGACAGACAGACAGAAAGAGTGGAGGAAACAAGAGACAGATAAGCCATTTTCCAGCAGGGAGCTGCCAAAATTGCCAGCTGTCCTGTGTCAGCCCACAGCACAAGTCCCACTTCACCTGGCTGCATCTGTGCATCCCATCTCCACCAGGCACAGCCACTTCCCCCAAAACAGTTTGATGAACTGCCGTGGTTTTTGCCAGTGGAATGAGAGCTTTGGAAATGTCAGACCTGGAAGCTGTTGCTTCTCGTTAGGAAAAGCAGGGACGTAACTTCCTGAGCCTCCAACGTGCCTGTGTGCCCGAGGTGTCCCTCCTGCAGCCTGGTGGTGTGACGGCTGCTCTGCACCTCTTGCCATGGGCTGTGCCAGTGCCACACCTCCCTGCTGCCAGGAGCAAGGGCTGTGGAGAACCACCTGAGCATCAGGGAGCGCTGGTAGTGCTGGGAAGGGCACTTGGGACAGAGCTCTTGGGATCTCCACTGCTCTTCAGGCAGCAGGGAGGATGAGTAAGGCAGGGAGGATGATGAGGTAAAGCAAGGAGGATGAGGTCAGGCTCATCCTTAGCCTCGACCACCCGGGCTGAGCTGGAAGGAACAGCCAAACTCTGGTCTTTCCAAACCCAGAAATAAGCAAGTCTCTGTAGGAAGTGCATTTGTTTCTCTTGTTTGGTGGGGGATGGTAAGCACAAAGCAAGTGTGTACAATAGTGTATATATGAATATTTCTCCCCCATTCTCCAGGCAGCTGAGGTGGAATACACTAAGAATCGCTGTGTTAAAGTCTCTGTAAAGTGTCAGTCACTGCTTGTGAAAGGTCACTGTCACTGAAGCAGGTGGCTGGATCCCCTGTGTGGTTGGGCTGTTCTGCATGGAGAGAAGTTTGAGCCACAAAGAAGGAATTTCACCTTCCAAGGCCTTTCCAATGCAGAATTGCTCATCATTTTCCTTGTGAATACCTGCCTTTTCAATTTACTCCATACAGGATCACTGTCAGCCTCATTTTCTTTGCTTTTACATCGATACAACTGGGAAAACCACTTCCGTAAAAAAGGTAACTGTGTAAAGACAGAACAGAAAGGTAAGAGCAGGCTTTGAATAGGCTCCACCTTAGAAACCTTTCCGGCTGTATTGTTGAAATATTGCTGCATTTATTTTTTTCGAAGATTTCTTTTTTTCTGTCCAGTTTATTCCACCTGAATTCTGATCAGGTTGTGCTTGCTCTAATGCAAACTAATAAGGAAGATTTCAGTCTCTGTAGCAGAACAATTTGGCAGTAGGGGACAGGGCAGGTTTCTCTGACAGATGCAAATATTTACACCAGCTAGCAAACATGTCACAGGGTCGAGCAGCAGAGCAGCTGCCATACCAGCATAAAGCCACATACTGTTCTCTTTGGCTCCAGGTTCACATAACTGATTGAATCAGCAGATAATCAGTTACACTAAACACCCACTAAATCTTCTCTTTGTCAGCGAAGATGCAGCTTCTTATAGAGAGGGGCATTTGAAGGATGAGACAAAGCTATTTCCCAGAGTCATGTGTAAACACAAATGTCATTATTTAAAATGTGCACTGCACACGTTTAAATGAACCCCTGTGGCCTGTGGCACCAGCCAGGGTACTCATAGCCCGATTTTCTCCACAAATTTCATTGAAGAGAAGACAATTTTGTAGCACAAAGTTGGAAAAGGATGTTCCCAGCTGAGACACCTGATCCAAGCCGGCTGCCCGGGCTCCCTGTTCTCTTAATGGAAACGGGAGCGTTCAGGTCATGAACCATCTCATCCTATTTTAGCTAAATTGGGATGAGATGAGTCAGGTCCTCAAAACATCTGTTTCTCTCCTCTGGTAATACAAGGTGTTGAGACAAATAGCACACATGCAAGCACATATACTGTAGAGACTACACAGGGTCAGATGTTTTCCCTGCTCAGCATCCAAATGAGCCTCCCTAGGCACTGGTTACAAAAACCTGCCAAGCTGCCAGCTTTGTTCAAAATACTGAGCTTTTGTAGAAATCTGTCTTCCTTCTTAACTCATTTTTCAAGTCTTCCAAGTCTCATTCTACCTCGTTGTCCAAGTTGCCGCTCTTATCTCGCCCACATTTCTGCTAAAAAATATCACCTCCATGCTACACCCCTGAATGTATTTGATAAGCCTTCATCCTGGCTTACATATCCTGAGAACTCATTCCTGCCATGTTGTCCATAGCAACACTTGTTGCTTTGTTCAGGGGAAAATAAATATTTTTCACTGTTGTTTCTCTTTCCTGACAGCTGCCAAGCAGCAGACAACTTGAGGTCCTGTGGTATGAGAGTCCCAGGGCACAAAACAGTATTGAAGAGACACCTGGAAGGCTTTCAAGAACCCTACAACACACAGATAACATAAGCTGACAACCAGCCCCTGTAAGGCTGATGAATCCAGGCCAGTTTATAGAAGGTTGTACAGACACCTGGCTTGAGCAGTTTTGCTCTGACAGTTTTTGGGAGATGCTTCTTCAGAAGAAGGCATTGAGTGAAATGGCACCTTTGGGGCACTCCCAGACAAAGACACGACATTTCTTCCAGCTCTGGAGCTTACTTAAATGCTGGGATTTTGTTTCACCTCCTGAAATAGCTCTGCCCTAATTGTAAAAATGGAGCACAGAAAACTCCTTCAAAATGAACAGACTTCTGAAAGGGAAGGATTGGTGAGAGGACTGTAGGGTTCTACTAGGTTGGAGAAGGGTGCTGAATTTGAACTTTGAATGCTGAACAAGGAGATCACATCCATGCACAGCCATGCACGTGCACCCAGAAGCTTTTCTTTATATTCACACATAGACCCCAGTTTTTACTCCTCTTCAATATTTATTTGCTTCCTTCTGTTGAGGAGGAATATTTCTCTGAAAGCCAGTATCTATGTGAGCTCAGATGGAAGGAAAAGGGGATGAAAGACTCACACTTTGCACGTTCACAGATAACAGGAGGTCTAAAGGTTGCTTTGAACCTGTAGCTCTGTCTCCGTAACTGTTTGCCTTACCTGCAAAATCCCCTTTAGTAAGAAAAATGTACTCTGAGATCAGCTGAGGGCATTTCAATGATGCTGAGGCAAATCTGTGTTTAGAGTTTTGAGGACAGATTTGCAGGATGCTGTTACTCCTTAAAATACAACAGCCTGCCCATTTTTGATGAAAGTTTCCTCCTTGGAGAGCTAAGGGATAAAAAGCAATCCAAATTGTGCAGTCCCCTGTGGTGCTTCAGTGGGAGAGAGTAGCACTTGATGCTGGCCCATGTTTTCCTTTTGCTGCCTAATCATTTGAGTGTTTCCAGCAGGAACAATAGCGTGAAAGGACACCATGTTTTAAAAAAGATAAACCCGAGAGTTTAAACATAAATAAGTCATAAGCAAAGGAGCTTATTTCAAATTCATAGAGAGGTAAATGAAAGGGAGGGGGGAAAAATTTGCTTTTATGCAAAGCTTCACATCTCTCTCAGGTGTAAAACCCCAGTGACTTCAATGTGATTGTACCAGGAATAGATTTGGTCCCATATATTTGCCTTAAAGAGTTTATCTTCCCCAAAGAAACAGGTTGTCCTTGGGGAAGTGATAACAGCTCTGATGTGACCAACAGGGGAGGGTTGGTACCTTGCTGTGTGAATTAACCAAGTAACATGATGTATTAAAGGTGCAGGAGGGAGCTCTGGAGGAGGCAGGTTTGCAGAGGGATGCTCCATTTTACAGGAGCAGTTTGCATTCAACACCAGTTGAGAGCTCCTCATGTTACCTGCCTCACTACTTCTCCTGCACCTGGAGATGAAACAAGGACACCTAAAATTGCAAAACTGAGGCTGGGGCTCAAATGATTTCAACTTCTGCTCCAGATCTGCTCCTGATGGGAGGTTGAGACTCCACTGGGACCACAGAGCTGGCGAGAGCATCAAGTAAGGCCAGACTTCCAGTCGTTTTCCAGAGTAATTTGAGTACTCGCCCACTTTCTCTGTGTTGTTGCCCACCTTTCACATGCTCAGCTTTTTCTGCTGGTAAGTTATTTCACTTCTCAAAGTTCCCCTTGTTTGGTTTGGTTTTTCCCTTTTGGGCTGTCCGAGACACAGAAGGCCATCTGGGCTTTCAGTTTCAGTACTTGATGTTTAAGGATTCGCTGAGAGCTTTAGCTGTAGTTGTCCAAGGCATTTCAGGGGAAATGGTAAAGGCAAATGTGTTATGTGTATTTTGTAGCACACAGATGCTACAGCTGGGATTTGTGTGTACAGGGTCCATGCAGAGGAGCAAGCAACTGTTTCTCCAACAGGCTTTTAAATAAGCTGAAAAAGGTCAATTAGTACTAACAAATGCTGAGAAAAAGGAAACAACTCATGCAAATTAGACAAAGACCATACAGACATCCAGTGGCAGAAACAGGATGCAAGCCCCATTCCTGCATCCTCTGCACACGATCATCCTTTTTCCAGCAGGATCCTCAGATAAAACATCACTGATTTTGTAGCTCTGTCCAAAATTGCAAGTCTAGTGACAAACCGCAGAACTGAAAACAACAGTACAGCCAAAAGCAATCTTCTGGTGAGTCTAGGTCTGAAGTTCATCAGATGGTATCAGATAACAGAAGGAAAAAGCTATTTCTTGCAAGAAAAAAAAAAGTACTTTAGACTGAGTGCTTTGGAAAAATAGCAACCTACTGTATAGCAGAAGGAGGATTTGGGTACTGGGGTAGGCTCTGAATGAGTAAAATTGCCTTCCAGGAGAATCCAAGCTGGGGTGTCTTTTTCCACTTCACCTTCTAAGACTCCTCTGACTCCATTACACCGCTTGGGAAGAGGGTAAGTCATTACTTAGCTCATAATGAAAACCACTGGTGAGAGAGGGAAAAAACCTAGAAATCTACACTTATTTCCCTACTATATAAATGAGTGAAAGAGTTCTGCAAAGCGATGCATCTAAATCTGTTTGAAGAGTGGAATCAACAACAACAAAATGAGAGGCGAGAGGAGAGATGCCACCCAGGAAAAACAAAAAATGGTTTGCACAGTGATTACCTGGTGAAAACACAGCAAGTTGAATTAAATTGCTGCTGCACCTCTAAAGAATACCTTTGTCTTCATAAAAACATTGAACTGCTTTAATGGTATTGATTTCAGCAGAAGTGTACAAGCCCACCGATGCGGAGACACTTCTGTTGCTGTTAAGAGGCTTTATTTCAAAAGCAGGAACCTGAAAAGGAGAGTAAGTAACTTTCCTGAATAGATATATTTGGTCTAGAGATTATATTGCTATCAAGATTTAGGTTAAGCTTCTCTTACCCAAAAAAAAAGAGAGAGAAAGAGGGGAAAAAAAAACAGCCGACCAAAAGTAGTTAAAGCACTACTAAAAAGAAGTTAAACTACTACAGAATTAACACTAAATACAGACTTAAATTAAAAAAAATCTTGCCTTGTCAATTCCACAAGCATGAAGATAAAGTTTTCAAGCTATGGTAATTCAAGAGTGAATCTATTGTCCATCTAGGTGTCCCAGTGGGAGTCTCACAACTCCTAACCAGAGTCTCTGCTGATGTAGCAGCCACACTGACTGCTGGTTGCCTACATTTACACCTGGGAATGGGACCCTTCTGTTTAGAAGAGACTTTAAAGATTGATTTTGAGGAGGAAGGTATGCCTTGCTTTGCAGATGCACAGATTAAACACCCCCCACTCTAATTCAGTATTTTCCTTTGGCTTTGTCCTATATTTCTCACTCATGCAAAGGGTTTGTCCCATCAGCTGATGAAGACTTTTGGCAAAAGCCAAATCTATCTGCAAGAGAATGACAGCTGGGCCAGGCTCCAGCACATTTACAGAAGGAGGTTAGTGTTTAACAAGTTAGAGCATATCACTGAGGCTCAGGAAAAATAAAATAAATAATATATCCCTGAACCAAAATCCCATTTTCACCCCAAGAACCACTAAACTGTTTCATAAGTCTCTCTAGCATTATACAAGAATGATTCAGAATACATCCCAGGGACTCTTCCTTGCAAATAAATAAGCCAGATGAACATGCTGTGCCACACTCCAATTCATAAAGAGAACCAGAGGGCAGACTGTAAACAGAAGGAAATTGCAAGAAGGCCAATAAAATGCAATTGTGATCTCATGCCATCAGCCGGACTAGGCAAGAGGGATGAATAAAGTCACAGGCTTCTCCCATATTTATGGTTCCCTATTGTTGTGGCGCTCTCCTCAGAACAAAAACGGCTCTGGAAGGGAGGCGGCCGTGCTCCTTTCGAACGGCAGTGTTAAAGAAAGGAGAACCATATGGTTTTGAGTTGGCTCAATTGTGGCCGCCAGGAAACTAATCCACAGATTTATTGGAGCTGGCATACGTAACAGAGTGGCAATGTTCCTTTCATTTGCTGCCAAGAAACCCTCTGTGGTGCAGAGCTTTACCTTGAGCAGCAATTGCTTACTGGGCATATGGGCCTTATTTCTGCAAATGGGAGTGGAAGAGAGTCAATTTGCAAATCAAATTGGAATTCTCTTCCCCCTGCTGCTCCAATTTACTATGCAGACTTTATTCATAGTTAAAGGAGCCTGGATTTCTGCCTCTTTTTTTTTTTATTTTGAACTTCTATTGATTCAGGACATTCAAATGGGAGGAATACGACGAGCAGAGAAGAGATCTTTTAAACCATTGTCACCGGCCAGACAGAAGTTATTGCACTAAGTTCTTTACCTAATAACCCACTTGCTGGAAGACCCCAAGCTATTATCATTAGAGTTCCTGACATCATGATTTTTCTTGAAAAGGTCATATGGAAATGGGGAATGGCAGATCAGAGTCAGTAATCTGTCTAAAGTATATATAATCATCTGTTAGATTTTTTTTTTTTTTTGGCGGTGGAGCACAATAAAAAAATCCCAAGAATCCTTTGGGCATATTCATTGAAGGGTTTTTAGAGTTCCCATGGGCTTACTCGGAAAAAGGTATCAAAAGCTTGGCTTCTGAAGAGAGACAAGGTGGCAGGGGGTGATTGATAGATGAACTGCCAACCCTTACAAGTGCAAATGGAAATATGATCAGGGTTTGGAATCAGCCCCATTCACCTGGGGAACAGGCAAAGCTGTATCTGAGGTCTGCAGGAAGGCACGGAGAATTTCAGGGAGAGACAGATGCTACAGCAGTGTTAAATGTTTCAAAGATTTCCTATAAGCCAAAGCTATAGATATAAAGAAATGTATATCATTTCTCTGGGAGACTGTACCTGAAAAACATGTTATCTCTCTTTTTTGGTAGATAGAGTGCTGTTTTCTTTGCTTCAGCAAAAGTAGAGAATAACAAAGGAAACTGGGAATTGTTAAGATCAGCCATCGATCATAGCACAAACCCATTGTGCTCAGTGTGCTGGGTACCAGACACATCAGAGAAAGGTAGGAATGCCTATTCATGGGCAGTTCTATAATACACCTCTGCCAACCTTATCTTTGTGCCCAATTTCCAAGGAGATGTGTCTAGAAACATCAGTGAATCCAGTAACAGCAATGACCTATGAATAGAACGGCTCCATCAGCCCCTGATGATAAGCAGCAGAAGCCTGCAACGAATTAGTGGAATAAATCATTATGATTTTAAAGGTTAACATTTGCCATCTTTCTCTGCAAAATGATTCCTCTGTGAAATAAAACATTGGTCTCAACACAAAAATATTATTGAAGAAGTTAAGTTGTCTTCTGAATACTATGTTAAATCTGAAGATGGCATTCAAATCAATAAAGTATGAGTTCAAAGCAGTCAGCAAAGACAGTCCAAGCTACAGGGACTCCCATAGGTCACGCAAGCCTGCTGTGACCTTATTTCAATACATCTCTTATAAAATGGGTCAACAGAACTTCTCTTCAGCAAGTGACTCAGATATCCACAGTTCCCTCCTTTTGTTACTTGCTACAGGTAAAAACACATAAATATATCGTCTGATCTGTACGCAGATATCGTCTGATCATACTCAGAGGAATAAAAAATTGATCATATTTATATATTATCATATCTATATAGCATATATATCAACAAACATGGAGAGGGGCTTGAGTGTAGAGGAGCTCGGTGTTCAAGAAGGGGTGCTTTGATTTTTGTCTGCCAAAGTTGTATCACTCAGCATATATAACAATACAGAACTCATTGCAGAGAAATACCCTGGGTTTCATTCTCTTCCTTGTGAAGAACCAACTTTGGGCTGACACCTCAGCAGAAGTCAGTTCCCATTTGTGTGACAGGGAGTGAGAAAGAAGAGGGATGAATTTTCATGCCTGAAGAGTCTCATTACTGTTTTGAATTGCCCACAGGTAAAACTGTGTATATTTTTCGTTCTGCCTACTGAAGAGGCAATAAAGCACATATATGCATGTACAGCAATGAAAAATTAATTACATGCAAATAATTCCCTGTTTACTGCCCTAACATATTGCTTTGGTACAGTTGGCAGTAAAAATTCCTCACTTTGAAATAAGCATCTACACATACACAAATATATTAGTCTATATATTTGCACCATTGAACTAAAGTGCCATAAAGGAAGAATTCCATCATCCAGCTCATGAAATTAATATCTCTTTGAACACATAACTGATTTTATTTCAAGAGGTGTTTCTTGAAAGCATGTATCAATAACAGTCATAAGCCATGTGTGCCTGAATTTGTCTGCAGTTTCTAGTATGAACATTAAAAACACTGAATGATAAAAAACCCAGATAACTGTCAAAGTAACTCTGCTCATTGTGCAGAAAAAGGCAAGCAGAAAATGGTCAGTTATATCTGTACCACATCACTGAAAAGCAGAGTGAACCCTGGCTCACAGTAGCCCTAATACCCTGTCCTCTTCTGAAAGACAGAGGACAAAACCCATCTGATAATCACAATAAAAGGGGCCTCTATTCACTGGTGAGAGAAGATACAAATGCTGCCACGTGTCCTTTGAAATTGCTTATAGGATGATGTGAACACACAAGAAACCATCACATTCCCAAGCGTCAGTTCGTAAACCTTCCCCCTCTAAATTAATCAGTTAAATAATTTGGAATTCAAAACCTGTTTCTGCCCAAAATAAGACCACCATCTAATGAAAGGAAGAAATTGCCTTGCACATGCATCTGGTGGGGGTCTGATTCACTCTGTGATAGAATAGTCTTTAAAAGTCTGTCCTACCCCTTCCTAGCCTACACCTGGGGTGCAGGAACAGTCCCCTTCCTTTTATATGACACAATCAAGGAACAGGCCTTTACTGCCCATGCCTGGCTATTGACTCCAGGGCCAGGAGTAGGGCTTGATGATCCTTGTGGGCCCTTTCCAACTCCATGATTCTATGACTCTAATGGGATTCTTGCTGCCCCAATCATCACTCCTGTGATTCCACTCTGTCTGCTGAGAAGTCCATCAGACATGGAGAATACTGAGTTACTGGGAATGCCCTGCCCCACTACCTGAAAATGGGGACCTGGGGTTTATATGTGGGCAGCATCACCACAGGCCTCCATCAGGACTGGGCATTAGTGAGATGAAGAGGAGGGTGAGGGTCTGTGTGCTCAGCTCCAGCACTGTCTCCTGCATTGGTAATCACTGATCTGCAAAACCCCGGGGACTTCACATTCAAGCAGGCATGGCATTATTCCAGCATACACAGCTATAAATTGCTCCTGCTATTATCTTACAAACAGCTAAGCAAGAAATATTTAGTGTCAGAGGCACAAAATACATTATTTTAATTTCAATCTTTTGTACTCTCAAAAGACGTCAGGTACTGCTCTTTCAAATGTTACAGTAAGCAGCTTGGTTTGCAGCAAGAAGAAACAATTTTGGTATTTCACATAAACAAGTCTTTTTTTATAAAGGGGCTCATGTTTCAATCTTTTAAAATTAAAGATGTCTGCAAAAAAAATCAAATCAAAACAAGAAAAAAAATCACAAGAAAACTAAACAAAACCTTAAGCTTCCAAAAGCTTTCTCTCCCCTGCTTACTCCATGTTTAAAGTGAAACAGCTTAGTTCTGTCCACAGAATCTACATTTCACTCTGTCAGTATAAAAAACTGGTTCCTCACAGTACCCTCCAAAGATGCCTTCCACTGCTGGCTGTAATCCATAATCAAAATGAATGGCAGATCACACAGCAGGAATTTTGTTTGCAAATCTCTGAAATCGGTGAATGTATCTTAACACCTCTCATCTGTATCACTTTGTCCCCAGACCTATTTGCTTGTTACAAACAGGCCTGAACACCCTGATTTAACAGATTGCTGAGCTCTCCTGTTCACTTCCCTGTTCATTAATCTTCATAAAATAATCTGGCAATGAAAATTGCTGGAGTTCTCCCTGTACTACCTGCTGCACTCTGGGCTCCAGTGAATAAATGGAGATCTAATATGTGGAGAGAAAGGTTTAACTCTGTATTCTTTTATGCATTGGAATGTCTCCAGCCTCTGTCCCCGTGGAATGTAAAGCTCTGTATAGACTGATTTGCTATGCAGGGCACACTCAGCAGGACCAGCTGAAGGCATGTTGCGGAGGAGTTAAAACAATAAGGTAAGTTACAGGTAGCACAGAGCTGTGTGGCATAAATCAACCCCTGCCACAGGGTGAAATTCTGCTTTTTCTAGGAAATAGTTGTATTAAACACATTTCCAAAGGGATTCTCAAATACTATTAATTTTAGGCCAATGAAAAGAGTATTTCACGCAGGCTTTTGCTGCAGCAAAGGCATCTGCAGACTGCAAAGCTTGATTTGAACACACTTTCAAGCTTGTTCACCATTATGACACATTTGATATTCATGGAGAGTTCCACCCACAGGTTCCATAGGAAGTCCAGAAGGAATCAGATCACCCGACATCAGGTCCCAGATGTCAGAGGGGTAGAACTGCCTGTGCAAGCCCCAGAAGGATGCTCTTGAAAGGGAACCACAGTACCAGAGTAAGTACTCAGCAGGCTGCCAAAGCTGGCCATGTCACCTTGCCACCTTTGCTTATCATATGACAGGATGTTTAAGGTGGGACAACCCAAAAAATCACACCAAGTGCCTGAGAGTGTTGTCCAGACATTTCTTGAACTCTGTCAGGCTTGGTGCTGTGAGCACTGCCCTGGGGAGCCTGTTTCAAGGGCCCAGCCACCCTCTGGGTGAAGAACCTTTTCCTAAAATCCAGCCTAAACCTTCTGTGACCCAACTTCCTGCTGTTCCCTCCTGCTACTGATCATCATGGAGAAGAGATCAGTGCCTGCCCCTCTCCTTCAATTCATGAGCCTGAAATACTCAGATTAGGCCAGCAGAACGTGCAACTCTAGAGATGCAGGGAATGTTCCAACAATATATTATTGCTAAAACTGGCATGTCTTTTGTCCTAGTTTGCAGAGAGCAGACTCTTCATAGGCTAAGTCAGAAACAGATTTTTTCGCACAGGAAATATTGCTGGGACATAAATTCTATTGACTCTCCATATTGACAGGAGGTAACAAGAGACTTGAAAAAGCACTGACTAGCAGCTCCTAGCTCAAGAGAAATTACATATCGAACTGTATTGGACATGTCCTAGATGGTAGGGAGACAAAGACAACTTGCATGCTATCCATCAGACGACTCACACATGGAAATGACTGTTATTTATCTTCCCTTTTAACTAGAAATACAACTTCAGATTCATTTCGCCCTAAAAAAGCACATAAAATTCCTGACCCCTGCTCCAAAGCTCTGTGTCTGTCTGTAAGGAGAAGCCAGAGAGGCTGGTGCAGGTGGAGACAACTAAGACTGGACAGAATAGAAAGGCTGAAACTTCTCTAAGAACTGCTAAACATAACTCTGGTGCACCATGAGTGACATGAGAGACAAGAGCAAAAGAGAAGAGAGAGAAAAGAACAAATGCAATCAAAACTGCCCCTTTCTTGAACACGGTTTGGTTCTTAGAGCTTTTCTATGAACTTCTTTGATATGAAATTGCTGCTCAATAATAACATCACAGGAAACAGGATCTTTCCTACTGGTGCTCATTGTGGAAGATGGTATCGAGGCATTCAGTTTGCTTTGTCAACACAGATCTTGCATCTGCACCCAGGCTGAAATCCAGACATCCCATGGTTTTAACCTTTCATGATAAACAAAGCTGGGATTCTCCTGCTTGTTCAGGGCAGATCTTAGGCCTGTTGGTACAGGGACATTTTGCATTTCAAAGCCTTCTGCAAATTATATTTTTCTGTTGCCTTTTAAATAGATCACAAGAAACAAATAATTATCATATTCCTGACTATTATTCCCTCCCAACACTTCCTCCCCCTAAAGCCCACATTTATTCTGCACCTTCTTCAGGGTACACCTCGCCTGTCTGAGCAAATTTAATTAGCAAATGTCAATAAGTATAGATGTGCTCACTGCAATAATGCATAATCATTGTGATTTCCTTGGAGCATTTTTGTGCTTGGTATGAGAAGAATAAAAAGTTTTATTCTCTTAAATGTGAAGATTTTGGGAATGAATTCATTAAAAATGAATAAATTACAGGATACATGAAAATTTTCTTTCTAGGAAAACAGTTTTATGAAATTCATCTACTTCAGTCTTGATATTCTTTTCCTGTCAAGATCTTGTGTAATTTTGGACACAGATTAGCAGAGCATTTAACTTCCATGGCTGTGCTGAGACCAGACCAACAACAAGCATTTTGGAAGGGACCTGCATGTGGGAGAAGCAGTTATTGTGTTTTCTCCCCCCACCCTACGAAGCAAGAGAAATTCATCATGCAGAGCAGAACAACAGAGAAGACAGAAAAAAAGAACTTATGAAAGAAGAAAGCAAAAGCAGGACACACAAAACTCTGAGCAGAAGAGAGATGAGACAAGATATTTTGCAGCTAAATGATAGCTGGAGTGGACTCTGCTTGGGGTTCTAACTGTGCACATGCAAAAAGCTCTTGTGCCACCAAAGAGGATCCACTGGGCCAAAGCATGCCCAGTGAAGGAAGGAGGGGAAGTCAGTGAAACGCATGAAAGATTTCTCCCTCTAGATCCAGACTCTCCTGTGCCTCTGTCTGCTGAGTAGAAAAGAGGGGTGGCTGTGGAGTCCTGGAAGCAATGGCAAGCACAGTGCATCAATCTTGGCATGAACACTTGTAGCATATTCTGGAGGAATTTTTTTGCAACCCGGATTAGCGGAGAGCAGCACAACCAGATCTCAACGCCACCTTTTATGAACAGATGCTGACAGAGGGTTTCTACCCCCTGAAAAAAGAATGTTCCAACATGTCAAATAATGCACTGCATTGGGGTATTTAAAAGTCTTTCTTTTCATCCATTCAGAACCCATCAGAGCCTTGGAGTGGATGGAGAGGGTTAATAGGCTGCCAGACAGGTCTGTCTTTGGGCAGAGCCCCAGATGTGTGAATTGGCCATCTGTGATGCTTTAGTAACAAAACCATCAGTAAGAGCCTTGTCCCCAAAGTAGGGCTTGGGCATTCCATGTCCTGAGTCTGGGGGAGGAAACAAGCAAAGGCTGAGGATACGAATGAGAGCTGCATTTCAACAAAAGCTTTTTGATACCAAATATCACAGACCAGGGGAAATAATTTTTAAAAAGAGAGAAAAGTATATAGCAGGGAGGGCAGAAGAGAGCAGGGGAAGAGGTGAAGTGAATTTTACAGCTGGAAAGCATCTTTAAGGGACTTTCCTGACCTGCCATTTATTAGGCAGCATGAGGCAGGGCAGTAGAACCTGCTCCTGCTGTTTTAACCTACACCCAGTGCCCGGGGAATGTACCTCGCAGCAAAGGTTGTTGACAAATGCCAAATTCCCCTTTGAGAAAGGCCGCTGGGTTTCGGGAGAATATCAGCAGCATGGAGCCAGTTCAGACCCTCTCAGAGGCACCTCCCATGGGAGCTGATAGTCTCTTGGACTATGGCCTGCTTATTTCATCCTTGCTGCTTTAGGACAAGTATTGCAGGACCAGCATGGCCCTTCATTGAGCTGATGAACTTTAGAGACATTTTATCCATTGCACAGATCAAAAAGTACTTTCTCCAGTAAAAAAAAAGATTGGTTTGGCACTAAAACTGCAGCATACCTCGAACAACAGCCTGAAACTCTCAGCATACTTCAAACAGCCTGAAACCCTGTCTACACCTTTGCACCTTTATCCCTGTCCTGGATTTATTGCAGTTAAGATGGTCAAAAGTGCTGCTGGTTGTCCTGTGACTTGCAGAATTTTTCAGACGAAAAATGAAAACAAAACCCAAATTTCTTCTCTTCACTTAATGGTAGGGACAGAAGATCAGAATATGGTCACTTTACATTCATAAAGAAATAAAAACAAAATCAGGACTCTCCCAAGAAATGCTCCTACTAATACTGTTAATCTCTCCTATAGGTCACAGCCAAGACTGGGCTGTGTATTTATTTATTTTTCATGTTTATTACTAGTATACCAGGCAAGCTCATTCACTTTCGCTACTGAAAAACAGGTAAGTAGAGGAGAAACACTTATTAAATGAAAGCACAGCATTTGAGAGGTTGGCAGAAAACTTTGCTATTTGCAAAAAATAAAGTTGTATTTTCATGTATTTTCTGAATAAAAATTACTCATTTGTCTAGTTGAATATTGATATCTTTGGTATTTCCTGCAATCCTGCAAATAAAATAGGTGCTTTTTTTCTCCTCCACTAAAATCCAAGATTTTTTGCAGTAGTTGACAGAGGGCTCTCTTTCTTAGTGAGAAATCAGCTCTGAGTTCCTTACCTAACAAGGTCAGAAGTCTTGTCAGGTGCATATCAAGAGAGCTGCATAAGATGCAAAGTCCTTATGCTGCAGTATGGTAGCTGAGGACATGAATTAAATTCTTGAACAGGAAAAAAATTACACTTTGAAATTGCAGCAATGATATACTCAAGCTGTCTATAAACTAAGACACCTTCTCGCAACTCACAAATAGAACAAATCTTTTAACAAGTGTTAAAAATTAATCAGGAGAGGAGAGGAAGAGATCAAAGCTAAGGTAGGTGCTTCAGAAAGCTGTCAAAGCACCGACAGAAGAAACCTTTCAGCTTTAGTTCACAAGAAGAGGCCAGAAAAGCATTTCCCCTTTGGTGGAATGAAATGGCTTTAAATCAAATAGAAGAGAATTTGAAATGAAATGTGTATAAGGAAAGTAGTCTTTTAATATTCCTTCTGGGGAAAACTTGCTTGACCTGAAATCAAAAGTTGTAAACTGATGATTCACTTCCTCACCCAAACTCATGGAGTCATAGAATGGTTTGGGTTGGAAGGGATGTTAAAGAACATCTACTTCCAATGTCTGCCGTGGTCAGGGACACCTTGCACTAGACCCAGTTGTTTAAAGTTCCATCCCACCTGGCCTTGAACTTTCAGGGACAGGGGATGTGCAACTGCTCTGGGAAACCTCTTCCAGTGTTTTGCCACAGTGAAAAAATTCTTACTAATATCTAATCTAAACCTGTCCTCTTTCAGCTTAAAGCCATTCCTCCTTGTCCTATCACTGCACCCCTTTGTGAACAGCCCAGCTTTCCTGTAGATCCCCTTTAGGTGCTGGGAGGTGATCTGAGTTCTCCCCAGAGCCTTCTTTTCTCTAGCCTGAAAAGCCCCAGCTGTCTGAGTCTTTCCTCACAATATATTCTTTAAACCAAGATGCACCCACTTCCATGCAGGACATGCACTTGCAACTGCTGAACTATCCCACCACATGATTTTGAAAAGAAGCTGTTCTACCTGCAGGAACCTTCCAGGCTCCTCAGAGCAGATTTTCACCATGCTTGTTGCAAAATTATCTTTGTGCCACAGACTGGCAGTGTGTTTATTTTTACTCATCTTGATTTATTTGGCTCATGACACTGTTGGGTGATGTGTGCCAGGAGCTATCCACTAACACCCCATCCCTGCTGCTGGAAAAAGTTCCCTTCTTGGCACTTTTGAAGAAAATGATCCTCGGAGAGTGGCTCAGCTCAGAAATTCTTGGAGACAAGGACTGACCATGGCCAGAAAGTACTTTGAATGGTCTTCAGAAGTACAGTGAGGAAGAGGGAGGAATCCTTCATACCTTCAAAACTAATCTCCAACAACCCTCAGAAATACAAGGATGTGCAAAAAAACCTTGACATTGCAACTCCATGTCATGTAACACCAAACACAGAGAGACATTTTGGTGACAGCTGTGGAGACTTCAGAGATTGTATCTTGCTCGGGCAGGGGTTAACACAGAGCCCAAACACAGTCACAGTCCCACCGAAGTCCAGATGTCCGGTGTCAGTCTGAGGTTCAGTGAAAGTGTCTAAGGTGCCAGTCTAAGACAGCCATCTGGGCTCACACTGTAGCTGGAGAGAATCAGATCTCCCCAGAGGGAAGCTTGTGCCATTTTTAGACGAATGTCTAAAATAGTGGCTCAGTCTCCCTCTCTCACTTTCCCCTCCCATAGGGAGAGTCCTCCACCAAACTGAAGTTGCAGTTTTAACTACAGAGAGCCTGACACTGGAAGAGAGGAATCTTACCCCACACAAATTGCTCCCCCAAGGTCACATAAGCAGCTCATTGCAAAGATCCAAAATTCGAGTTTTGCTCAGGCACTTCTTCGTCACTGTTCCCTGGCAACAGGATAGGACACAGAGCTTGCATTTAGCCCTGCAGCCTGTGCATGCACGGCTAGCAGAGACCCACGCAGCCTGTGAGAAGCCTTGCAGTACACAGACAAGCCAGAGAAAGATAAGGGTAGGTCACAGAACATATCTATAATTGCTTCAAGGGAAAAGAAAAAAAGTAAAAAAAGACTAAAAGTTGGTTCATCTAAATCTTTCCCAGCTGTCAGTACAGCAACTAGATTTTATTTTAGGTCCATCCTGCCAACAAGTATAATTTTGATTTCTGTGAGCAGAATGAAGATAATTAGGCTTCCAAAAAGCCAGTGTTTGGTAAAAATAGCCATGGCTTTACTTAGCAGCGTACAGTATTTTAAAAGAAATTCTTCAGCTTCCATCTTCCAGGCAAAGGGCACTTTTTTCTTTTTTCTACCAGAGTTTTTGACTTCTCTCTATTTTGAGATCACTAGAGAAAAGCAAAGGACAGGGAGCTAAGGGTTGTCCGACATCTTTCAAGATGTACTGAGAAAGTAAGAGTTACTGTCTCTCTCCACGCAAGTACCAGAATATACTGCACTGCCCACGTCTCTCAGACAGTTTGACACAGCCTAGTTCCACTGAACCAATTCTGATTTACACCAGCAGTAAAAAGGGAGGGGGAGAGGGAAGTCAGACATCATAAATCTTTTCACTGAATGACATTTTGAAGGGCTCGTACATCACTTTGAAACTAAGGTCTAGAATCACAATACAGATGACCTGAAGAATGGCTTATATGCCCCAAAGCCTCTTCTTCCCTCAGATATCATCTGCTCTAGTAGAAGACATTAACTCTTCCTACAGAGCTGGTATCAATGGACTCACAAAGGCATTTAGAAGCCAAAGTGCCATTGACTGCAAGGCTAACACCTCCAGGATATTTGCTTAATACAACCAACTAATGTCAAAGGGACAATATTTCCATGAGTTATACAGCGATTTAACAGCCTGTTTTTCTTTGAGCTACAAGGGAATAAAGTTTCTAAATCATTTGTGAAAGCATTAGCCTTTTTAGTTCATTATTTATACCGCATAAAAGAAGCGAGTTGGCAGTCCATGATCTGGACCTGCAAAGACACAGCTGTGAGCATGAAGAGTGATGTTCATTGTCACCCACCCAGCGGCTCTGCCAGGGTCCCTGAGCAAGGGACAAGACAAAGCTGTGTTTCACTCAATGCAGTTTATCCCCATTTCCCACTGTGCTGGAGGCAGAGTAATAAAACAGGTGTGATCCCAGCCTTCCCTTTTCCTACGACATCAGGTTCTTTTCATACAGTATCAGATTCTCTTCCCATTTACCACACACACCTTCCCTGTAGCTGACAGCTCATACTGAGCAGAAAGTGAAGGTAACACCTCAGCAAAGTGGATTCTCCAGACCTCCATTTCCCAGCTTGAGACACTGGTGTGAGTCTCACTGGGCTGCAATGAGGATGTTGAGCATCCCACTCAGCATCACACTCAGCAGCACTGTTAGATCTCAGGTCTGAATATGCTTTGGGGCAGAATTCAAAGTCTTCTTTAGGCTGAGTCTTTGGCATCCAGACAGGTCATATGGATACCATTATGGAAAGACAGAAATATGCAGAACCTCTTTCAACAGAACACAATATAAAGCAGTGCAGTAATAATGTCCTGTTTTAATGAGTTAATGCTGGAGAAAGAGCTTCCAGTCTAGTAATCTCATCAGTGACAGGATCTATGTCACCTAAGATTACAATCCTCAGCATACGGCTGAGCATCTAAGCAAATTGTCCAAGACTCCCATCACAGCCTCTGAAGTCTAATCAACAGAGTTTAGGGTGCAACTCATCTAGTCAAACCTTGGCTTCTCTGATGAGAGTCTGTATTTGAAGAGCTCTACTGCTGTTATAAAGGGATCCTAGACTCACATTTATATCCTATAAGCACAGCAGTATTTCAGACAGTTCCCAACCAAGTGTTCCAAACAGCTAAAGATTGGTTTATTACTGTGCAAAGAAAAGATTTAGACTTACCCGACTTGAATGGCCCAGTATACTATCAAGGTGAGGAAAATGTTAAGTCCTCAACCACAGTAGACCTCAACTACCTAAGCACAAATGGCTTAAGCCCCAGGAAAATGCACCAGCTCACAAACACCACACCATGACCACCAGACAGCATGGCAATATATTCCCACACAAGCCCTGAAACTTGTGGGGTTGAAATGAGGCTGGAAGTATCCATTATCCCTGACTCAGACAGGAGGCTGCCACACTATACCTGACCAGATGTCACATGCAAACTCAGGAGTTTTATCTAGTGATGGTGATAAAACTACTGATCTGCTGGTGACAACTTTATTGGTCCTTTAAATTGCATTAGCCATTACCCTACTGAAGCATAAAAGCTGATAGTTACAGCTCCAACACAACACACCATTACACGGTAATTCAGAGACTGAAAGCATAACTAATTACAGACTGAATTTTGCAGCAGATACATTGGCTTGAGACAATATTTCAAGGCAGGTGTGGGCAGTTACAAAATACTTCCAGAAACCTGAACAAAGACTTTTGCAGAGGATTATAAAACTAAGTCTTTGAAGAGCAGAAGTAGGATGTTAGCTGTGTCCTGTCCTCAAACCATATTACTACCTTGTCACTTACTTAGCAATGGATTAAAGTGCTTTGTCCTGGAATCCTATTAGTGGCTCACACCAACGCAACACGAATTCTGTGTCTTGGAGGTGCAGCAGTGTGGCTCTGTTCTACTTGTAGCATTGGCAGAGGTGGCAGGAAAAAAGATGGTTTCAAAAGTACAATGAAGTTAGAACAGCTCAGCTCAATTTCTAAAGCATGTGACAATCGCTGCCATTTTCCTGCCACATGTTTTCTTGTTACTAATAGCCCCTGTTTTCAAAGCTAAAAACCACACACATATGAAAGTGTTAATAATTCCAGGACAGAGGGCAGTGAGGGTAACTTGTACATGTTCACCAAGGCTGGGTTGTGTCTTTGGATTCAAGCTCCCTCCATTCTCTCCAGAGATGGGTTAGGATACAGCTGCCCTGCTCTAGTGGGAGACTAAGCCTTAGAAACATCACTTTATCCACTGCTTTTTCTCTTAGGTGTAAACTACATCCTTTTCCCCCACATTCGATAATTTCCCATCCCCCTCACTCATACACTAGAATGAGAAAATACTAGAAAATCTGTCTTTATTCCCAAAGTCTGACCGGTGGCAGACCCTCTGTGTGGTGGCACAGAACCAGGATACAATCTTGTCCTGAGTTATTACAAGGATTGAGAGATGTGCATCAATACTCATTGTCAGAGTGGTTCTGGTGTCTTGCCCTGGCCCCAAGGATACAGATGTACGCCTCAGCCTCCAAGGCAAGGCTGGCACAGAAATGCACAACAGAACCAGCAGTGCCTGGGCAAATGCAAATTAGAGCCAGCTAACCCACACCTTGGAAGATGTCCTCAAAGTCTGTGGGTTCATGGTTAAGAGCAAGTCTGAGGTTTCTCAACTCTCTTTTTCCCAGACAATAACCCTCTGAACACAGCCCATGTGCCCACACACAGAGGTGTAGGTGCATTTGAGCTGTCCTTTAGAACTTTACAGCTGCTATTCCAGAGATGCAGAGGTGTCCTTCTGATCCTGGGCCACATCCACCTGACAAAAGTGAATGCATACCTGGGATATCTTAAGGCGTCTCAAGTGGATCTGGATACCCGTGCCCAGGTTGCTGCCTCTCACTCACTGCACATTAATCATACCATCAGTGGGGTTCAGTTCTGCCTACAGAAGTTGCCTCCTGCTTGGAGCATCTCTTAGCTCCGCTGTCTAAATCCCCACTGATGGTGGTAACATAAATCTGTGCTGCACTTACAGGTATCCTAATGGAGTGTCTGAACCTATGAGCTGCCTCTTAGAAGACATGGGTCCCAGCCTCAGCAACTTAAAATGATCTCTGACAGCTGATCTTTCCATTTTCTTTAGATTTTAGTATTCTGCAGGAACAGATTTATTTTGAGGTTGGTCTAACATGCAGTAATTTTCTTTCCCCACAGTTGTTTACATTCTCTTTAAATAACATTAAATCTAATGCAAACCAGAGGTGTGTCCAGGTGGTCTGAGAAGTTTTTGCTTACTGAACTGTTCAAATCAATCCATACATTATGGTTGCTGCATAGCAAGTGCACCTGCAGTAGGCTGGCAGCTCACCTGACCATGCACATCGAGAGTCATGGGCACATCCACCTACAAATCCAAACCAGGCCCTTCTTCCAAGAATGCCTCGGGAAGAACAGAAGGGTGAAGTCCTTTGGATCTCAGCATGTCAGTCCCACCAAAATGGGGTAAACTTTTTCCTCTACTAAAGAAAAACAACACCTTTCCTATGGCAAAATGGAGCCTTTGCTGACTGTCACTAGAGTATGTATCTTACTGAGGTTGCCCATGAATCTCAACTTCTTTGAGAGATTCTGTATAAAAACCCTGCTTAAAACCACTGAAGAAATGTTATTCTGCATTCCATGTTTGCACTGCTGGTATCATTTCTCTGATTTATATTTGTCAAGATAGCATAAAAAAAAAAAAGCCCCCAAGAACCATGTCAATCCTGATGGTGTTTTCTATCTGCAGACACCCAGATTACTATTTAATTTTAGCCAGAAAAGAGTTTATACAGTACCTTTCTCAATATCATTGTGTAAGAGTCAAAGCAGACAATCTTTTGTAACTTGGCTGTCTGCCATGACAACTTTCCTGATCCCGTTTCCATTTATTAATATTTATTGTTGCAGTTTTTTAGTCTTTTCACAGCAAAATATAGTGTTACAAAGAGATTGGAAGTGTCATAAGAGACAAAGGCAACATTATGAAGAGCAAAATGTCTCTAAATTTCCAAACAAAATTCCGTATTGTACATAGCACAAAACTGATGCAGTTGCATTTCTCAAGTAATAGCATCAGTACTTACAGTCCCAAGGGTCATCATTTTATTTCAGCTGTGGAATATTGTTTGTAGAAGTTCTGAAGAAGAATATCTAGGGATACACCTTTCCTCTGTTTGTCTGATAATATAAATTTCAAATAGGCAAGACATCAAGATCTGCTGATCAGCCTTGCTGAGCTTTTTCTCCACTTTTTAAAATTCACATTCTTTATTTCAATGAAATTTCTTCTCTTCCTACCTATCCATTGAGCCATCATCTTTGTGTGCATGTACCCACACACCTGACTAGCCAGGCTCCTTGTAAACCAGAGACATGATGAAGTCTGAGGACACATTTTGGACAGATGACATCTTTATGACAAGGAAACACTGGAGTTACCAGTCAGACACTCAACTGCTGAAATTATTAATAAGGACAAACTACACTGCTGTACTGATGCTGAGCCTCATATGACAGGAAGAAATGTTAGAACTGAGACAGTGCTGCAAGTGCAGTTTGTGTTTCTGCAGGATCACACCTCTACAAAAACCTGTCAGGAAGAGATCAGGAACTGAACCTAGAAGTTGCCAAGGATGGATCCGTCTCTTTTAGCTTTAACCCAGACCCCTATATTCCCTTTATGGTGTATGAAAGGGAGGTGGATACTTCATAGCCACAATCTGTCCAGTTTCAGTTACTTTCTCCAAAACAGTTCAGTGCCATAGACATGGCAGTTTTCCTTTTATGGCTTTTACTGGAAAGCAGATGACCAGACCAGGTGAATTCAACCCTGTGAACAGCTTGCCTACACAGAGTCAAGTGATATTTCATTGTCTGAAAAAGCAATTCAACTTGTAAAAAGTTCTAAGAACCTTTTTCTGTGTCAGGGGCCTGGCATTTTGTCTTTCACCCTCATGAGGTGTCTGGTTGCAAGGATGGGTAGCAAAGGTAATTCACACCATAAGTTTAGAGCCAGACAACTTGCTCCAGGAATGAGCCTTTTAGGAGGTGGGCACTGGCCGTCCTGACCTTGCAACATGAATAAATAATAAAGATCTGTGACAACTGTGCAGTGAAATTCAGGACAGGAGTTCATGACTAAATGTGCATGTTTATTGTTTACTCTAAGTTATAATTCTGTTTAAAAATTAAAGTCTATCTCATTAGCTGGTAAATCACATTTCATTTCCACCTAATTTATGAGTCCTGAGGTGTTTGGACTGGGCTTAATGTGACCAAAAAAATGCTCTATGCAACATCCTTTCATTTGCTTTTGGTGTGGTACATGAAATAGTCTCTTTATTTTAGAAAGCTTTTTCTTCATGAATCAACATCATTAGCAATCAAAGAAACGGCTATGAGCATTAAATGCAAATGTTTGAACTTCTATAATTTGCATATCATTAATAAACAGGCTGGCAGAGTATGGTCATACAGCTGACTTTGAAAGTTCTCACTGCTGTTATAGACTGAGTCATGGTAGCAACAGTGAGAGCCTCAATTCCAACTAATTAATGGTTTTAGGGAGCCAGGAGTCCCATCCTCCACAGCGAGCAGCAGCCTGGGGCTCGTTCATCGTGGAATGAACCTCTGCTCACGCAAGTCTTCCTTGGTAAGGAGGCAGAGATTGAATCCAGTCCAGCAAGAGTTCCCTTTTTTGGCTTTATGTTCATCTTTGTGCATGGGTCAGTTACCTTTATTTCTCCTCTCTCATTACTGAGTTAGTGGTCTGCCAAAGTACCTGGCACACTGGAGACGGCAAAGTGGTCCTGCAAAAAGGTCTTTGAGCCCCTTTACAAAACCATGAATATTCTGAGAAGTGAAGGAGACTGCCCAAGGGCATGCAGAAAATACATGCCAGTACTTGAAAACAGGTCCTCAAAATTCAAGTCTAGTATCCAGAAGCTTAAAAAACTAGGAGTAAGATTGGGGAGCTGTCATTGAGTTACTGGTAGATTGCCTTGTGGAAGCCAAAGTAAAATACCTCATAGAATGCAGAGACGGGGAAAAAAAATAAAGCATCAGATCAAATAAAACATCAGATCAAATAAAGCTGGTTACCTTGGCTAGTCAGGTTTCCTATGTCTAAACTTCACGATCTGGATGGTTATTTTCATCCTCTCAGCGAGCTGCAATAATCAGCAGCGTGATAAGAACCAAACTGATAACTGGGAAAAATAACTCTGATCTCTTTGATTAAGAATAATCATCAATGCAGCAGTGAAAGGCTTCAGCAGGTACCAAGGGCTGATGACCCAGGGCGCACGAGGGGAAGGCCACGGCAGAGAAAAGCAGAGCAGGCTGTCCCTCCTCTCCCGGCGGGTGCAGCGGGGACACGGCTGTGGCTCGCAGGCAAGCGCAATAACTCTGCCAAGTATTGCAATCTATAGCTCACTGACCCCAAATGATTACTGCATTCCTCTCATGCGTTCAGTGATTTTCTGTCCTGATTCAGCGGGATTCAAGTGGGCAATGTGAAAGAAACTAAACTCTTTAGCCCTGCTGGAAAAAAAGAACAAAGATGTGTAATCACAGCCCCCTGCTTCCCCCCCATATTTTTCATGTAGTGTTGGAGAATTTGTGTTAAAACCTCCTTCAGATCTAGCCACAGGAGTATCCATATCACTGGTGCATTGTGAAATGGCCTCATATTAAGAGAGACAGTTTGATGTCCAAACAAACCTGCAGACTTGTTCCCCAGCTCAGAAAGGTGCTGAGGGACAGGCTGAGCCCCTGAGACCACTCTGGTGCTCCCACAATATGCAGAAGCCCTAAAAGCTCTGCAGTGGTCAAGCACTTATTAGGACACTAAAACAAAGACTTTTCTTCAAAGACAATAAACCCACAAAAGAACCAGGAGTCACAGGAATCTCCACAGGCAAAATTTCACTATTTTAAGGCCACTGCCTCTTGTTCAATGACTACGTGTCCTCATAAAAAGTTCTTCTCCAGGTCACCTGTAGGCTCCAAAATTTATTATCTGATTTGGTTTTATTTATTTCAATCAATAAATTGTTCTTATACCATGGGTTTTCTCACTTTTACCCTTCCAATTTTCTCCCCAGTGCCACTGGGAAGAAGTGAGTGAGTAGCTGTGTGGGGTTGAGTTGTTGGCTGGGGTTAAACCATGACAGTCCTCTAGGCTTACTGGTCTTCCCATCTGCTCCAGCATGATCCCACAGGTACCATTCAGCTGGCAGGCTACAACCACCACCATCCTCAAGCCAGCCCCTCAGCTTAGCTCAAGGCCAGAAACCGACAGTGAACAGATTTTTAATTGTTCAAATATTCACTGCATGAAGCAAAGTTTTATATAAATATTTCATACAGGCAATTTTCAAGTACGTCGCTACTCTCCACTGAATCTGCTCTAACCAGAAGGTGTCACCTACGCTGGCCACAAGAAATCATGCAAATAACACTTGTCTCTTCCCAACACAAGGTTGATGGTTTATTTGCAGTTTAATAATATCTCCTGTTTTTACTGCAGGCAGCAGCATTCTCTGTTGTTGAGACTGCAAACCAGATGAGTTTTAATTCTGTTCAGCTACACAAACACATGCATGTGTTCCTCCAGTAGTCAGCAACAAAAGCAAAACAGACTCAACTTCTATAAGCATCAAATGTAGCCTGCATACCCGAGGTACATAAAAATGTTTGGCACAGTTCAAAAATTTATAGCAACCCTTCTGGTGCAACATGCATCACAGTAAAATCTTGATTTGACTAAGTGTTTGATTTTCTCAAGCAGCCATTACTGCTAAGAGGATGCATAAGTCACATTTCTTTAGCATATGCAACTTTAAAGGGGACCATTCGCTTCATATTTAAATCTCCCTATAAATTTCCCCAGAGGAAAACCTGCAATGGAGCAGTCATCCTTACTAGCCAAGGGAGACAAATGTCCAATTTACAGTGATCTAAAAGATTTGGACTCGAGGATGAAAAGGAAATAATAATTTTTTTACCATGTTTGCAAAGTTTCTGTTAGAATAAAGTTCCTACCTCTAACAAGAGCCCAGGTGCCACAGCAGTGCAAACACAGCAGCAGGAGGGTAGCATAGAGGTGCATAATTGAGGGAATAATGTTTAGATGATCCTGGGTGATTTCTGGGATGTGGAAGGGAGATAGCAGTGAATTCCTAGCAGGAGGAGCAAATCCACCTACCACTGCCAGTGAGGCCTCATCCTGTGCTAAAAACTTAGGTATACCTTCAAAACATGGTATTTCTGGGTTTTTCAGATAGTTGCATGGATAGTGCAATAGGGAATGATAAGACCACTTTAACTGTTGGATTTGAAGCAGCTGAGGTTACTGTTCTTCAGCTGACACCCAGGAGTTAAATTTTACCTGCTGCAAAGCAAAGGAAAATCAATGCACACAGCATGTCAAAGAAGAGCATTGAGAGCAGAAGGGGAGCATCCACATGGCCAGAGACTGCGTCTCAGCCGGGATGCAGGTAACACCTAACTGGCCTGATCCCTTGGACTGCAAAGATCATCCCACAGAATCCCATTCCGATTCCCTGCAAGCTTAATTTTCAGCTACAGTTATCTTGATTTCTGTCCTGTGAGGGATTTTCTCCCCCACAACTAGAAGGGATTATTTTTAAGAAAGACAGAGACCTGCTAGGACAAGCGAGCCATCAATTTCTGCTTCTCACCAGAGCTCTTCAAAATCCTAAGGGAAAATTCTGATGGGAAACCTTCCTCAAAACTGGGGAACAGAATAGTAATGTGTAGAAGCAAAATTAAAATTTGTTTCAGCCATGGCCTGTGTCTTGAGACATGTCGCATTAGGTTTTAGATGAGATTATTGACAAAACCCAACCTAACCCAAAGAGGGGTTTAAAGATCTAATAGTACCTCTCTTGTACTCACCAATTTAGAACCCAGTACAGCTTGTACTTGCTGCTTACCAGCAGGACACCTTCAGATAATTTGATTCTGGCAATAACACAACCCTTTTTCTAATCATTGCAGACTCCCCCACCAGATGTTGTGCTCTGGAAGCCCTCGCTGTGGTTTCTCTCACCGTGGTGCCTTTGTACACGCTGCAGCTCATATCTGCCACACACAGCTCCACATGATGAAAATTAAGACACTTTATGTGAAGCTTTGAATGCTTCTCTGAGGGGAAGCTGCCTTCCTATTTAGACTGACAGGACCAGAATTGAATCAAACAAAGCTGTAGCAGTAGAGGTTTTGAGGAGAGAAAACTTGTTTCTTCCCACAAGGAGGCCCTTCCAGCCCACTGCCTGGGGGAACAAGGCACTAGTCCCCTAGGACTGCTCATATATTTTTGGAAGTCCAATGGGAATCACAGGCTGCAGTTGGTTAGCACAGAAAATAAACTCAGCAGTGCTGCAGAGGGCCAAAACCACTTTAAACGCTTCTGATGAATGTCTGTGTTGCCACCTGCACGTGCTGAATGAGAGCTGTCACCAGAGCTGCTGATGGGCAGCTGCTCTTTGGAGGGCTGGTAGGTGCCATTAACCTGTCAAACACCCCCCCACACACACATTGTTTTGTTTTCCACAGAGATTTTGCCCCCAAAGAGGGAAATCATCATCATTGGCTCTCCTAAGTCTGCGAGGTTGTGGGCTCCCAGGAGGGCCCCATATCAAGGTCTCCCAGAGCACATCCCCCTCTCCTGCCAGGACCACAAGGAAAGGAAGGATCCACAAGGCAAATCTTTCTGCTTTCCCTAAGTCTCCTGGTTTGGGAAGCACCCAGTTGGGTGACAGGAGTCCTGTGTTCTACACCCCTGCTCCAAGGATGAATTCTCCACTGTTCTAACACCTGTCCTATACAAACACAAACATGCTGCAGAAGCTGCAGCCAGCATCCCCCTGAATTCCCACTCCCAAACGGGTACTGCAGCTCTCCTCTCCACTGCTATAGTCTCTTAGTCCTTCATGCTACTGAAAAGAAAGCAGTTCCATATATTCAAGTCATTTCTAGGAATGGCAAACCTGGTTAAGTAACCAGTGAAGGTTAATTTTGACCTTTTGATGTGAATAAAAGCTTAAATTTTTCTTTGGAGTTTAATTTTGAAGCACGTGAATTAAACAGTGATAGAATACTCATTTTGTGTTAACAGGAAATGAACCCTTCATCTAGCCAGTGACTAATGTGCAAAACCAATTTCTCTATGGCTGATTTATTTATATATAGAACAGTGCAGTTAAGAGAATAAGCCACACCTCAGACAAGTGGGTAGTAGCAAGACAGTGGTATTGCTGAGTTAGCACAGGGAGGTGCTCAAACTTCTGCTCCCAAGATCTGGGATCTCAGTTTCGTCCAGCCTCCGTATCTGAGCAAGTTTCAGCTCTGTGTAACCACAGTCCAGCCCACTCTGCATATCCCTCTCTATCATAATGTCTCCTAATTTCTTGTCTGCTCAACCCCAGCACGGCACTGCATCTGCTGTGAGACTGCAGCCTCCCCTTCAGGGGTGACCTTCCCAGTAAGTAAAAGCCAGACCTGAAGATCAATCTTTATGCAATAAACATGTCTAAAAGCTTGCTAGATGAATGAGAGAAAGATACAGGAAATAAAATTTTAAAATAAAATCACATAAAGTCTTCAAGAACACACGAGCAACAGTCTGAAATCAACATCTTCCCTTCAAAACAGTCTTCCCTTCACATCTTGTCATCTCTCCATGTTGAAGAGCCTAATTAGACTTCAACAAGAAGAAACATGGGTAAAATTACCCATACATTGTGCTGTAGCTGGATTTCTGTTTGTGTTTATCCCAGAGCACCCATCGAGGTGACTAAATGACTCGTGGAGAAAAGCAGTCCCTCTCCCTCCTGCAAATGTTCAACACCATTAACATAGTCAGATTTTCCTGCATTGTCTCTCTCATTCTCTTTAACTTGGTGGATTCCTGCAGACAGCAACAGAGATGTGAATGAAATCTTGAACAGAACCAGACTGATCTGCAGTGCACTGCACCTCATTTGCTTGGATTTGACTCCATCTCCTCTCCCCAAACCATCCTCTGCATCCCCTGTGCTTTCTTTCTGCTGCACCCTCAGCCCTTCACTTGGTCCCTTGCTTTGACTGCCTCAGGAGTGACAGGCTGTAACCACCAGCATGGTGTCCTTTACCTACAATTACAGTGCTGCCATTAGAGACACTGAGAGGTGAGAGCAAGTGTTCAGCCTTGGGAAAACACAGGGGATCCTTCTGGATTACGCTGAGCACAGCCAACACCTCACAAAAATGGAACAAGTTGCAACAAAATGGGCCTTGGTTTCTCTGGGTGCCCAGAGAGCTGACTTTTCCTGGGAGCCAGGCATGGGCTTAAGAAATGATCACTCAAAATGTCACTTGCAGCAAAGCCAGACTCATGTTCTATATCACCCATTTTTCTTTCCTTTGAAGCTGAATGCAAAGCCCTGGACAACTACTGCCACTTCATAGTGAGTTTAACTAATGTGCTTAAAAGCCACTGCTGCCAAAAGGAAGGGCAGCAGTATAAAATAGAGCCACTAACCTCCTGCCACTGAGGTGACTGGTCACATTTTGTTTTTATTTCAGCATGAGCAGATTCAGGTCTACAGCATTCTCAGAGGAACCTTAGAAACCTGTCATAGGGTAAAATTAACACCTGCTGATTGATCAAGATTTTAGTGATTGGATTTTGAACCAGTGAAATTTTTGAACTGATTGAATTTTGAAAGACAGTGCATAAAAAAAAAAGAAAAGAAAAAGTAGCATATCTCTGTTTTCCCATCTGCTCAGAATTCACTGCTGTGGTTTCTATCTCTGTTTTTTATTAAATAGTCTTTGCCCTAGAGAAGATAGTTCTTTTGATGTTACAGTTGACCTTTTGGTTTTACTCTACATAAAATTTTTCCCCTGAAGAAGGTTTCTATCTCTGCAAAAAAGGAGTAGAAAATAAAACAACTATCTTTTTTTTTTATTCTTAGCTACAACCTGCATTGCAATCAGTGTACAAAGTTAACCCGATTTTGCATCAGCATTTTACATTTTCCCAACAAGCTCTCCTATATTAAACAATGATCCTATGGGAATAAGCCACTCCTTTTGAAAACTTGTTTTTTTACTTACTCACTAGATTTCTGTAAGATTTTAGCCTAGCTATCTGCAAATTATCTTTTAATGAATCCGTCTCCTGAGTATTGAGGATGGTAGTGATACTTCTGCTAGGAACACGTGAGGAGGAAAATTCTCACATGGGTATTCAGGATCATACTGTATAAACAATTATAGCATTCAATGTCTGCAGAAAATCAAGAGGCAAATCAGCAGTGAATATCAATTATACATCTGCTGCATCACAGAGGCAGATGGCACTTTATTGTACATCCGAAACATTATGGACAATTTTCCCCAACCCAGCCTCATTGAAATAGTGGCTTTAGCACCTAAAAATATCAAGAGAGGGTATGTGTGCAATGACTCATCTAAGAATTCATTTCAGTTTGAAGATAAACATTCCACCAGTAAACCAATAACAATCTTCAAGATTCATAGCTCATATGCAGCAAATGTGCTGTCTTGATCTAGGTAAAAACTTTTATTGATGAAAAGCAATGGGGCGACTGAACAGCTCACACCACTCAGCTCAGAGTGTGAAATTGTCAAAGAGTTTGAAGATCAATGAGACAAATTCTTTTGATTGCATCTGTAGAAATTGGAAATGTCATGGAGATAAGTAGAGTAATATGGATTTACACTATATTCCCAGCATGATCCTAAGAGAAGAAAGCTCAAATCCTTCTCCCTCAGACAGGAATGATTTTGTGCAATGAGGGAAGTTTTATGGAACTTAAACAGATTCAACTTCAGCTATGACCATGGAAAATCAATTGACAGCAGCCTGCATATGAAAGAATGACACTGACTACCCAGAGACTGTTGTGCTAGTGCATAGATACCAAATGTGTCGTGAATGCTTACTTAATTAAAGATTATTAAAAATTAAAACTGACTCTCAAAAGATTTTACTATATTATTCAATTTGCAAAAGCTTTGGCAATTAAGTTACTCCTACTTTATTAATAGTGGACAATGATGCCAATTTCAAACAGGATTTGTTCCTTACTCCCATCATGTACAAAACTGCTGGGTTTTTCAATTTGTCCGTGTGGTCATAGAGTCTTAAAATATTCAGTAACTCTGCAGTCAGTTTACATTTCATCATGTGAGTGGATAGCACTCATTTCCTCCTCTTCCCCCCAAATATAATCATGGCTAGCCTCAGCAGACACATTTTATTTGCAATATGAGCACAGATGCATCTTCCTGGAAGAAATGTAGAAAGCTAATGTTGTAACCTGTATTTGGAAGGGGTAATCCCTAAACAGAGACAAACCAAACATGAACATACAAAACATGTCCAAGAAACCAGGCACCTCTGGACTTTGCAGCTAAGGTTTGATTCCTGCTGGTGAATCAAAGCTCTCACAGAAACTTCACATGGATGATTCTTTATTTAGATCTTCAAATTTAAGTGGGACATCCAAAAATCAGAAACTTCGTAAACTGACCTAAGCCCTGCCTGACTAAAGAAGTCTCGTAGCACAGCTTTGATGGAAGAATAGCTCAAAACATTCCCACAATACAAAAATGTCTGTGTTGGAACCAATATAAGCAGCATGGTTAGTTTATTATTTCTTTCAAGCCAGTGGATGATATTAGATCCAGAGGAAGAGAGTTGAAGAGAGGCATTCCATCAGCAGGGGACTCAGAACAAGTAAGCCTTTGCTTATATAAGGATGGTGACAAAGGAAGTGTCTGTATTGATCAAGAGGGCAAAATAGGTCTCTTCATAGAGATTATTTAACTCCTGACTCCAAATCAAAATTTTGAAGCGGGGAAGAACAAACCAAACACAGCAAGGAACATCAGCAGATTACAAAACTTCCCCATCCTTTTTCTTGTGCCATCACTGGATCTTGTTCAGTCTGTAATTTTGTCTATTTAGAGCTGAAGTGCTTCCTCACAACGTCATTAGAGCCAGCAATCTCATAATATTGATTCAAGGACTTTGCTTTGTGCAAATATACTCACCCTATTTTAAACACATGATTAGAGAAAACATCATTCAACATAAAACTGTTTTTAAGGTAGTAAATAAGTGCTATTATCCCTAATACCTTGTTAAAGGAAAGTACTAAAAAAATGCTTCTCATTATTTTTTGGTTCCATTAGCACTTTGTCTTGAAGAAAAAAAAAAACGGAATTCTCAACTACACCAGGGGAGGAAATAAATTAGTCCTCACAACTGCTGTTTTATAATTCTACTTTCAGTAGCAATATCATTCTGCTGCTCTGGGGACCCTGACCTACACATTAATTTGAGGGACAGCACAAGCAAATCTCCCTATGGCTCCTTCTTGATCTGGGAGTTGGAAGCCCCTCCAGAGATGACAGGATAACCAAAAGAATGTTGTTTTGCAGGAGAAGGCTGATTTGGTCCATCACCAAAACCTTGGAAACCCAATCCAAAGCAGAGATATCAGGGCACAAACACCACTGGTTCCACATGGTGCAACAACTGCCCCATTTGCCCCACAGCCACCCACCCAGAGTCTGTGCCTTGCTGCTGGAGAAGCCAACACAAGGAATCTGTTGGGTTTTCACTTGGTCGTTGTCCTTCCCCCTGGGACTGACAGCACAAACCTGTGTCAATCCTTTGGGAAGATCAACATTTCAGTCCACATAAAGCTAAATGAACAACCTCTCAAACACTCCAATTAACTGATTTCTGTTTCTACAAAAGTGGGCAAACCCTCACCCCTGAGAGTGAATGTAAATGCAGAATAATTGGGAACAGCCTTTGCATCCAGTTATCTGAAATGAGACCAGAACAGGGAAAATGGGTTCTTGAAAAGATCATGCCAACTCTTTTCTATTACAATAGCTTATGTAGCAGCAGTAATAATGACCTTCACTAGACATTTCCTTGAGTACTAAAGACCTGGGGTTAATGGCCTGAGGCGTAGTTTTATGCAGTCAACTGTTGCAGCCAGCAATTAATTACCAGAAATACAATGTGCTCTGACCACTACGGCTCAATTAGCCTCATATTATTAAAAAATGAAAAACTTGTCAGTCTTATTTACTGGGGAGGTGTCCTGGATTTTATTTTAGTATATTAGACTAAAAAACCCCTTGAACCTATATTAAGCCAAACGTATGTTCTACAGCACTCCTCCATTAACTTCGCACAAATTACGGGGAGCCGAAGCCGAGTGTCTTCCAATACGAGGATTATCACAGCCTGCCCACAGACAGAAAAATATTGTGGAGCAAGGCTCTGTGTGAATTCTGCTTCTGCGCTAGAAAAGCCTCACTAAAAATAATTTTCATCTCTCTGGTGGTTGTAAATGGATTGAGAAAAGGGAGAACAGTGAGGGACACACTGCAGAGAGCATTCCTTCACTGGCAAGAGGTGGGCAGTGTGTGCTGGAGTAAGGAAAGGAAGGGGAAAGGCCATCCTGCTTTTACCAAATTTTGTGGTGCCCCAATATCCCTGCAACAGATTTACAAAGATATTGGGGTAGGTTATTTTTGCACCCAGGTTTGTGCTCTCCCAGTTTATGTTCACTCACTACATTTTATTGTTTCAGCAAGGCTTTTGCAACATGCCCTGAACACCAAGCACTGTGGGCTCAAGTGCCATTGTTCCTGGTCAGTTGTTTGTATTTCAGCACTATCACTAGGTTTTGGGGACCTGAAAAGCTAAGGCCAAGCACCAGAGCTAGTACCAGGAGATGCTGGCTTTGCTTTGTGTTCTACCAGCTTCAATCCCATGAAGGATGCCAAAAGCTGGTCAGATTGTGCCTACAGATCCATTCCTATGAATACTTTTCTGGCTTTCACCATGGCTTTTGTTTCCATGAAACACAGACACTCTGTGGGTGTCTTCGTGCCTGGGAGGTTTCTCAAGGAGCAGCTGGTACCACAATGCCTTCCAGCAAGGCTTAGTCTCAGGTATTGCTGCTGGACAAGTGCATGCCAAGAGGGCTCTGAGCAGGACCCCCTAATATGGTAAGGTCCTTCCAAAAAGCAAGCAGGAGCTTTAATCACATGCTTTGAGAGCTGCAGTTTCAGGCCAGAATTCATTTAAATAAGAAAATTCATATCCCTTGAAATAAATTATGAGTTCAGCTTTAGTTTGATGCTCAGTGCCATTAAAACATCTTTGTGAAATGGCTGATTTCAGTGCACTTCTGCAAGTTTCTGTGCTTGCTGATAGCTAAAAGCAGAAAGAATTAAGACACGTGGGGGCAAAATGTATGTGTCTGTCCGGAGGAGCACAGGGAGGTGTTTACCCAAGGTTTGCCAGTGATGGCAAAGGCAGAAACATACATTCCCTGGCAGCCTTTACGGTAGTTTTGGAGAGCTAGGAACAGAGTGCTGGCTGGTGAAAGCCCAAACCTCCATCCAGCCCCTCTGACTGACACCCCCCATCCAGCTTTTGGTGGCTGGATGTTGCAACTGTGGTGGCTTTTGTTTTCAGCAAGACGCGACACAAAGCAGCCATGGCTGGTGCTGGCAGGAGCGGCCGCCCGAGCGCAGCAGCTCTAGGTGCCACATCACAGAAATCTGCATTTCCATGGGATGTGCTGAGGAAGGAACCACATGGGACTTCCGTACACCTCCGAGCCCTGATGTGCTAACCACAGCAGCCTGTCAGCTGTGGTCTGGTCATAATTTCTCAGGGCTGGATCATTGCCGCCCTGAGAAATTATGAGTACAGTAATTACGGAAGTATGACATTTGTAACCAGGAGGCAAAGAATGGGAAAAATTGCAATTGTCCAACGTTACAAGTCCTTCCCATGTATTAATAGCTATTCATAACCTCGCATCTTTATTAGGGCAATTACAGCTTTTTTAACATTTTATTTCAGTTTAGGGATCTCAGTCAAGTTTTCCAATGCATTTTATTTTTAAAAAGCCAAAGTGATATGATTCTTTTATATACTGTCAAAAAAGTTGACATATTTTGGGATCTTTTCAATTTGTTAGTATGTTACTTCTTGTCTAATTGTAGAAATGCTCCAATTAATCATAATGATCATTTACTCAAGTGCCCACTAATTCTCTTCTTCAAATAGCAATGCTCTATAGAATTGGAAAAAAAAAATAAAATCAATGGCCACATCTCTGATGAGATAATTTTATCAGTCATTCAGAATGAGCAGCTAGAATACAGAGCAAAAGCCATATACATAATAAAAAAAAAAAAAAAGATAATAAACCAGTAATCCCTCTTATCCCTCTTACTCCTTTTTTAAGGCATAGTAATAAATGTGAGAATTCAGATGTGCAAACATTATGGTCTGCTTCTTCAACGGCATGTTCAAGCAGAGGGACAAGGAAAAGAAAATTGATGGCATGCAATAGAGCAGAATCGAAGGATAACAATTTTATAGTCGTGCAGCTCAGATGGGTAAAAGGTGACATCCACCACAGGGAAGCCAAGAGTAATCCCAGGGAGTGTTTAATCTCATTTAGCTGAATTAAATCACTGTGTTTGAAGTCTTACTGCAAGTTTACAAAGGCAAACAGTAAAGTTCAGACATAATTCAGCGCTACAGGGGAAATTATCAACAAGAAATGGCTAAATTCCCAGCCCACGGTAGCATGCAGCCACACAGCACCAAGCAGGAATTTGCTACTCTCATCCCAGCCTCTAAAAGAGCAACCGGCACAGCTCAGCTATTGCTTCTCGTGAAGGCCATTAGCAAATTACTGCCTGGCTGGAGCAGGGACAGAGCCTGGGAGGAAGGGAGATTCCTGCCAGCACGGATCCTCCCCAGCGACCTCCGGGTGCCGTGGCACATCATCATCTCCCGCCCAGACCTTCTGGGAGGGCTGCGGGCGGAGCCCGCACACCTGCACGGTGGAAATATCTGTGAAAGTAGCATGGGGAGGGCTGCACGACCACCTCCCCTTGCTGTGCAAGTGTCCCCACAGACCTCATTTTGGGCATGAAGCTGAAGAGGGCCAGATGTCAGCGGCGCAGCGGGGTCCCGGGGGAAGGCGCTATTCATTCCCGAGCAGTGCTGCTCACACCAGGGCGGTGTGTATCGGTCACGCACTGCTGACACGTCACCCTGCCTCAGCATCAGCGGAGAGCCGCATTAACCTCCTCACCACGCCACGGAGAGCAATGAGGGGGTTCTGTTTTCATGGAAAGAGCGTGCCAAGCAGTGACCCTCCAGGGCAGTGTGGCCTGTAGATAAGGTCGCGGCGAGGAGGTTTGAATGTCGAGGGCTTTTGCACACTGTCAACGCAGAAATAATTCAAGCCTGAGATGAGAGAGGCAGAAAATGACCTCATCCTTCCACTGTAACCTTGCTGCTCCCAAAGGTTTTAATACAATCCTCCAAGCTGAGCTGTGCTGCTGCAATCTGTCTAGAGGTTTGAGGGGGACAGAACACAGCTTTCTGGGGGGAGGGGGCAGTCCGAGGTCTAAATGGGGCTTGGAAGCTCTAAATCATTTTAGTTGCCAAATTTGTCTTCACAAGGGCAGACTTCAGACATACAACATAGCAGTTAAACATATGAAATAATTTATGGAATATCTGGAATGTTGTCAAGTCCAAAAGCCCAGAAGCCAACCAAGCAGGGCATGGCCCTCACAGGGTTTAGTAAGGATACAGTTAAATCTTGGAGTGTGTTTTAAGAGCGATTCTGTAGAGTTCAGTGCTACACTTCAAAAAAAATTATCAGATCAAGGAGATTCACATTGTTTTGAGGACTCCAGTGCAGTTTTGCATTAGGGATGGAAGGATGATTCAGGAGAACCCTCTTAAAAAGGAGGACTGGAATCACATCAGAAACCTGGGATTTTCAGAGGACAATGACACTCAGATGCCAATTATTTCTGACACGGTTTAGAAATGGAGCAGTTTTCACATCTTTCTCTTGCAGGTGTCTGCCTTCTAGTAGAACAAGGAAACACCAGGGTCAGCAGCCTCAATGCTGCGCTGGCCACCCAATTTCTGACTCTTCACCCTGGGCACTGAGAACACCACAGGCTGAGTTAATGCTCCAAATTCCCTGCTGGCCTTTTTCTCCTTGAGCTATAGAAATAACCAAGTCCCACGTAATGAAGGAACCTCACATGCACCTCTATTCAAGCCTCATCTTGGATGCAACTCAGACCCAAAATAATGAATTTCACCACATGAAAGCATCACACAGACCCCTGAAATTAATGATGCTCCTCCAAACACAAGCAGTTACCAGTAATTTACAAGTGTATTTATTTTCTAATGTTATATCATTTCTTCAAGGAAAGTATTTGTTTATACAGGTCAGAAAGAGTAAAGCTGGATTACAAATAGGGAAAAACTTCATTTTGATGGAGAGGGTGAGAGCAGCTAGTGGAAGCTAGAAGCTGCAGCTTTATTGCAAACAGAGAACTGTGCTTCTCTTCCAACCATTTTAAGATCTTTTTAGACTAATTGGTAAACACTGAGCTATATACTTTACTCATTGGAACCTCTGTTGTCACTCAGCACAGATTAATTAGTGTTAGTGTTATGACCTAGAGTAGTTTGAAGGTCAAGTCCCTAAGATGTATTTCCATGAGATGCAGTAATGCTGTCCCAGGAGACACCAGGTATCGTAACTTATTGTGCTGTTAAAATATGTGCAATCAATATGTCTGCAGCTTTAAAATTTTACAATATACTAATAAGATAGACATAAAAACCTATTGGTATTGCTCCCATCAGTATTAATGATCTTAACACAGCAGGTGTTATCAGTCCTAACAAGACATGGTATTTGCTATTTCATGCTTAGATGCTCCCCTCTCTTGATTCATGGAAGCTGAGGAAGCTGTTTTAATAATTTGATAATGCTACAGGCAGAGTCATTTTGGGCACAGTTCAGCCCAATTTCCTTCATGCTGAACCAGGAAACATCCCTCATCTCCTGTGATTCTGGAGTAAGGTAGAGGCAGGAGTCCTGCAGACCATGCACAATCCAGAATCATTTGTAATACAAGATATCTACCAGAATGGACAAGTTGCTGTTATATTTGCAGATTGCAGTCTTTGCATGAAAGAAATACCTTTATTTTAGGAAAATATATGTTTAAGACTGAAATTCTCCTTCATTGAGCCTTTTCCCTGGTCTTGGAGGAAAAAAAAAAGAAGAAATAATCACTATAAACACACTGGAGTATGGAACTGACTATAAAACTATATAAAAAATAAAAACCAATTCAATTTAGATTAATTAATTATATAGTCAATATTTTTTTTCACTAAAGAGAAGTGGGATCTGTCCACCTCAGACTGCAGGTGTAATGAGATAATGGCTGCACAAGAAATGTGCAACTCCCCACTGACCTGCTATCTGGGAGCTGCTCTGGGCCACGCCAACACCATGTCCTGGTGCTGGCGTGGTGTCACTTACTGGGCACAGGTAAGTCATGAGCTGTCATCACGGCTGGCACCCTGAAGTGCCACCTGGTCCTACGAGCACCTCTCTGCCGGGGCACACATGTCCTATGGATGGTCTTTCTATAGGAAAGAAAGCTCACACTCCAGAGATGTCCATCTTTCTTCATCAACCAGAAAGGATTTTGGGATGAGCAAACTCCTGATTTGGATCACTCACTCAGTGCATCAAATTCCAGGAAAGGCAACTGATGGCTCTGGACCTTGGTTTCTTTATTTGCAGCACAAAGTGCTCTGAGGTACCCCACTGAGAAGGAGATATTTTCAGACTATGATGCAGCACTGCCGAATGCTGCTGATGATTATGTCTCATGAAAAGTGGATGGCTGGATGCACATTCTGCATCCTGTTGCAGGGGAAATGCAGTTATGAAATTCTCCTCACTGCTAAAAGAAAACTCTCTCACTGGAGAATGCTCATTGAAGTATTAAAACCTACTTCTGTGGACTTCCCAAAGACATCTAATCTTTAAATCTCTGGAGGGTGGCAGTTTTAGAAGAGATGCCATTATAGCTGCTAATTGTGGGATGAATTATGCAAGAATTTATTATTGATTCAAGGGGAACCTGCTCAGGCGTGCAATCAAAGCCAAGGCAGAGCAGAGGGGAAAGGATGAGGTTTCTACAGTTAACTAAGCTGATCCACAACCCAAGAAAAACCCAAGGCAAAAAAGAAGCAGTTTGCAAAGTGGAGCATTTGCCACAGCAAATCACCTTTTCCACACCCATAAGCAACCTCTAGTACCAGACCATGCCAGAGCAGTACAGAAATCCACTCTCAGCCCAGAAATACATCTCCACCCCTACCACCCCCCAGCCATCCACAGTGTCAAAGGCAGGAACCCCTTTGGCTGGGGACCCCCAGCTCCACCTGTCCACATGGGTCTGTGCCCAAGGTGAGGAGACCCAAGGAGTCCTGGTTACAGGCCAGAGCTGCAGAAATGCCCAACACACCTAAAAATAACAACCGGGGCAAGGCCATGTAGCCACAGAAAGCCATGTTTTAGAAGAGAAAATTTGCTGACAGCTTGGCACTGCACTGAAGTTTGACAAGGTCTATTCAAGGAGTACAGAGATTGGGGAGAGAGAGGTTTAACTAGAGAATTCCGAGGCTACTGAAACTAAAAGCATATAGAGCCCAAATAATGACACAGGGGTTATGGACACTCATCAATTTATTTTTGAAACAGAAATTAGAAAGAGGTCATTTAAAAAGCCAGGAAGGCCGGAGGTAAGCAAGAGGAAATAAAATGAGCTTGCACAGCAAGTCAGTCACTGACAAATATAAAACAAACCTTGCGGAGGCTTAATAGCATGTTTAGAGTTTTGAGTAATGGAAATAAAATTTGCTTTTCTCAACTTGACCTTTGTTAACAACCCTAGGCACTGCAGGGCTCCTACCCTGCAGCATTCCCTTTACTAAACTCATCATGTCTCTGAGTGCTAGGGACCATTTCCTAATGCAATCAGATGAGAGATCATTAATAATGACAATAATTATATAAATATGTATATAATGCCTACATATCCATGCACTCTCATGCCTATGTGCACAGACACATGCTACTTGTAACAACTCTCCAGCAGAAATGTTACAGTGACATTTAGGTAGAAAAACATCCAGCACAGATCTAAAACACTAAAACCATCTCTGATGCTGCTGCACAGAAAATGGCAACAGAGGTACCAGAGATGAAAAAAAAATTAAATCAGTAAAGCTAAGCAACTCTCTAATACCCCACCAAAAGGGTTTATTTTAATTGCAGCAGGACACTGGCATGTTTCTAGAGTCAGCCACGTGTTCTGCTAAATAATCTTCTTTAAAATATTATAAATATGCAGAACTTTCAGAAGTAGGTCAGTGGCTCAACATGTTGTAGCAAATAGCTCGGATAAATACCAGTCATCACCCTGTGGTCTGCAGTCAGTAGGAGATCTGACACACTCTGCAGCAAGTCGAATGGCGATTCACTGCATTACAGGACCATTCCCCAAAGTGATACCACAGCTGAGTCTGGTCACAGCTAACAACATGCCTCTCAACCAGCAGGGAAATCAAGCTCTCTCTCTCTCTCTCTCTCATCTTTTAAGCTGTCTCACAATCAGCAAGGGCAAAAGCAGGAGAAAGCAGGAGGACGTGAGAATCCAAGACACAGTTTTAATGAACAAAATGAAATCTGCTGCTCAGAATAAACCCCGAACGCAAGTGCCAGCTCTGCCGGAAAGGTGACTTCAAAATCCTGCCTTGAGCATTGGTCCAGATGTGCTAAAACCCATCGTGGGAGGAATGTCTCTGTGCAAGCCCCAGATGAGCCCTTTGCAAAGTTCCCTGGAACCTGTAAAAGCCAAGCACTGGCTCACACAAAATCCTCCTGTGGATTTGGAGCCCTGAATCCATGCGGTGCAGCTCCCCTTGCCCACCCCCCCTTCCCAAATGGATTTCAGCAAGCACTTACCATCAGCAGGCTCAGAGCAGATTCGGGAGCACGCTGCACAGCCATCTCCTCTCTTCCTACATACAAATCCTCCCCACGACTTGGTCAGCCCTCGGCCCTCCGTCACAGCAAAGCATCCACAGAGCCCACAGCTAACTGCAGGGAGAGAAACCCCAAATCAGGGTCGGAGAGCATTTGCAAGAGGAGGAGAGGATGGATGAGGGGGTGGGGAGGAGAGGAGGGAAGGAAATAACCTTCACAGCCAGGGAAAGAAGCTTAAGCTAGGCCAAATTTTACACTAGAGAGAAGAGGAAAATGAAACAGAGAGCCGGCTGGAGAAACAAGATATCGGGAACTGCAGGATATTTAAAGCTCAGGCGCACGCCACCACAGAAAGCAGCAGCAGCATAGGACATGTATCAAACACCTACACGACAGGTTAGGTCCAAGCCATCCTCCCCCTGCCCCAGCTCGCGGACTGTAATTAATTGCTCTTAATTGCCATGGTCCTTCCTCCACCTAAATAAATCCTAGGTAGCACAGAAGTGCCGTGCCCCTGACTCTGCATCTTCCTCCCTGCCCGGGTGATGCTAGCGCAGAAACAACGTCAAATATCGCCACGTACCGCTTCCAACAGGGTCAAACCTCTTCTCTCTTCTCGCAAAGCCCTGCTTTGCCTGCTCAGGAGAGCAGACGCCTGCATAACACAGACACGAGCAATGAGAGCAGCCAGAGCCAGGAAACACCCGGTGCTCACTTGAGAGCAACAATTACCTTTATCATATTCGAGTGAGAGCTGGGTTACTCACTGACCCTTTTCACCTTACCCGCCCCCCCAAAGAAAGTCTCTTCCTCCTCCTCCTCCCCTCCAAATGGACTCAGCTCCCCATGGAACTAACACACTTCCCAGAAACATGTAATTACACAGGCTGTTGTGTTAGCGCTCTGATCACGCTGCCTGTACCGCATGGAGACGGCAGCCAGGCAGCCCCCCTTCCCTCCCTTCCCAAGGAGAGACGTGCTGCAGTCCCCCGCCGAGCTCCCGCCGCTCGGGGGGCCGCAGACGGCCAATTGTGAAAATGTGGCCGCTTAAGACGCAGAGACAAATTAGCCCTGAAAATAAGCCCCTTGTTTAAATGTTAGGTGTAAATGGAAGATGGCTCTTGAAAGCCTTTAAAAATAAACAGAGCATCCTGGTAGCAAGGTCGGTCCTCTAATGCAGGTGTGCCCTGAAAAACCTGTCAGACCCCTAATTTGTGGGGCTCAGAAGCCTCCTGGATTTCAGTGTGTCAACACTCATATCACCCCTCTGAAGAAGCAGAATTTTGGCTTCCTTTCCTAAAATGTTAGGCTCCATCTAATGACAATGTCTGTTCATCTTCCAACTCCCACGTGCACATTCCCCTTCCCCCGCCCCCCATGATTTTGGAACCCAATTAAAAGTTTCAGACAAATTCAGCCAGAGTTGAATTCTCTGACACATGTCATTCCTGCAACTTTTATAGAAATTGGCACCAGGATAGAAAAGAGAATCAAATTACTGTCTCCATGAAGGCAGCAGAAATCCTTCCTTGTGTTCTGGAAGTTACATCTGGCAGGTCAGCTCTGACATGTACAGCTCTGGAGTACTTGTTTGCCCAAACTCTCTGATCACTTTTCATTGTTTTAGCAAAGGGAACACAGTGACATGGGGGATTGCAGATATTGCCCTGGGAAGGTCATCCAGGACATCTGTGGCATAGCCATACCTCCCCCTTCCTACGGGGCATGTGACAGACAGGGAAACTTGGTTTGTTTCATTTAAGTCCACGGATCAGTGATATCCACTCCCGTCCCCAGTGCATCACCCAGCCTGGGTGGTGACGGCAAGGGCTTCCCTCTCCCAGCATGTTTTCCACCAAGAGGTGTGGGAGGGGGAAGCCACTCCTACTGAGAGGGGTCACCTCTCAAGGGGTAGCGTAAGCTCACTCATGGACACACAGGAAGGCGTTTTCTGGGGTCCTCCCTCCTTGGTTTTGGGTCACAGACACCAACCCCCAGGAAAGTCCCTTGTGCTACACCTGGAGGCGGCATTCACTGATTTCTTTCTGAGACCTGACCTCTTTCCCTGCAGTGAACATAGCTCCTGTGATCACACGTGCCAGCAGCTGTGCTTGTTTCCACTCCTTGTGTGTCAGTCATCTCCACTGAGAGAGAACAGGGGCCCAGCTTCCTTAAATCCACAAAGGTACCCAAGCATCAGGGAGCTCTGGCCTTCAGACAGTTGCTTCAACCCACCAAAGAGCTGAGAACGTTTCAAGGTGATTTTAATCACAGGGCCCATTGTGGCTGTCTGCAGTGGGTCACCCTTCCCTCACAACCATCTGAAACTATGAACTGTCACACAATATGATCTGCTCCCACACCTTCCAAGAGATTTGTCTTCATCCCTGAAGACAAACAGGTTGATGGCTGTTGCAAGAAGTGGAGAAACAGGCTACTTAAGCATCTCTTGAAAGGGGAAAATATGCATAATAAAAGATTAAGGTAAGTTTTAAAACATGTCTTAAGGCATCAGATTATAAAATATGTAACTAAATCTATTTCAACAGCACCATGACAAATATCCTGAGGCTATTACATTTTCCCCTACACTAACCCAATCTGAAGTTCTGTAAGGAGGGGACTGCAGAAATTATGCATTCAGTAGCTCTCGAGTTTGACAAGCGAGGTCTCTCCTTTGCCAAGAGATTTTAAGGAAACAGCCTATTCCTACATTTTTGGACTCAACTAAAATGAAGAATCTGGAAGTGTGGATGTTTCTTCCATCTCTAGCTCCTGAATTCACTCCACAATTGAGCAGGGTAGAACTTGTCAAAGACCAGGAGCTAGTTAGGATTTGTGGTGTCCTTGAGAAAATTCTAGGTTTTTCCTGAGCTCTGCAAGTCTCAGAGTAATGATCATCTGCAGGGAGCCATCTGTGTACAAGTATATGATCTATGGCTTCAAGGTATATTTGCAAACTTACCTACAGCTTAGCCATTTTCTACTATTTACGTGAATAAATTTTGTTGCACAGGAGGAAAAACATCGATCATTATTCACTGCAGGTTGTTGAGAGACAAGGAGAAAAAATTTTTAAAGGAACTTGTTGGATAGACAGTTAAAACTACAGACATGTGGTTTTGTTTCAGGGCCTAAAAATATTACATTGAGGCCACACCTCATGTGCTGTGTTCAGTTCTCAGTCCCTCAGGTCAGGAAGGACACTGAGGTGCTGGAGGGGGTCCAGAAAAGGGCAATAGATCTAGGAAAGGGGCTGGAGCAAGAGTCCTGTGAGGAACAGCTGAGGGAGCTGGGGAGTTTATCCTTGAGAAAAGGAGGCTCAGGGGGGACCTTGTCACTCTCTACATCTCCCTGACAGGAGGGTGCAGGCAGGTGGGGGTCGGGCTCTGCTCCCAGACAACCAGCGACAGGACGAGAGGACATGGGCTCCCACTGCACCAGGGGAGGTTTATATTGAACATTAGGAAGAATTTCTTTACAGAAAGGGTGATTAGACATGGGAATAAGCTACCCAGGGAGATGGTGGAGTCACTATCCCTGGAGGTGTTGAAGGAAAGTCTGGAGGTGGCACTCAGTGCCATGGTCTGCTTGACAAGGTGGTGTTAGGTCGTAGGTTGGACTCAATGATCTCAGAGGTCTTTTCCAACCTCATCGATTCTGTGATTCTCTGCTCTGTGATTCCATGATGTTAGCAAAAGGATTGATCAGATGTCCTTTTATTCCTCCTGCATTTTAAGATGAATAGCTGCTACAATTGGTCAACAAAGTAACAGCTTACAATCACTCAAGGAAAAAATATTATGGCAAACTGTGGATTAATAGGAAAACTGGTACCAGTAAGAGGACACAAAGCACTGGCACACTGGTTTATATATAGACAGATCCTCCAGTTCCAATGTTATCACTGGTACAACTTTGACAGGGATAAATAAGCCTAGATATGCAATATCATGGTGGGTCACCTTTGTTGGAGCTGGTGGTTGCTGGGGATGTAATTTGAGGTTCTGGTAATGCAATGTGGTAGGAAAACCCTCTGCTAGAAACACATTATGCTGCCTGTTCTGATAGGCAGAAACTGATAGGCACCTGCTGTCCTCAACAGAAGGCTGAGAAGAAGGTGTCACTAAAGGCATGAATAAAGGCAAGACAGAATTCAGAGTTAATTGTAAGACTTGATTTCATCTGGTATAGAGCTTATATTTGTTATTATTTCCTGGGTTTTGTTCTTCAATGAACAAGTAGGAGCTCTAGTTTTCAGTGAAAGTAAATTTCTCATGTATTGCTACCATATATGTTTAACCACTCAAAGTCAAAGTTGTCCCTCCAGTCAGCTGTGACATTTGTGAGAGAACAAAATCCTGTTATGAATTTTGATTTGCCTTCTTGCATCACAGATGTGTGTTTGAGTGAAATGTTGTCTAGTTATATGACAAGTGCCAGGAGGCCACTTGTTTCAGCAAAGGCATATACAGAAATAATTATTTTATCAAGAGGAGTTAAAGTCCTTACCTCAATTTACAAGGAATTAATAAAGCAAATCCTGCTACTCTTTTGTCATGAAAATAGTACATTAAGGTTGATGATACTACCATAAGCCATGACAGGACCAGAATCACACCCATTTATAAGAAAATTACAAATCCAAGAAATCAATGGAGAGCTCAAAAAGCACTGGAACTTGAGATATATCAAAGTTCATGCCATGCTTGTAAATATTTAACCTTAAATTTAAAGAACTATGAGCTTTCAGTGGTGTGAAAAGAATATATGGTGTGAGAGTATGAAAAGCTGTCTGAGTTTATTGAATTTCCTTTACCCATTCATGTGTTCCTCATGCATCTTCACTGTTTACTGGATTTTCAATGATTATTTTCAAGTATGTGTTGGCCACAGGAATCAAATTTGCATGATGAATGACCATGGCAGAAGTATTTCTGCTTTAATCCACAAAGGAGGAACCACTTCATACAATGAAGTATGAAAGTAACAAAGAAAGTAACAAAGCTGGTAGGAAAGAAAGTAAAAAGTCTAAGATGCTTAACCAAGCTACAGAGAATTACACAAAAAAATACTCATATAATTCAAACAGACGAATGTGAGGACCTACATTTTGCTTGTAGCATATCCCCAAAGAAGATAAAAGCCTGATGCCAACATGTAAATTATTCATTGTGAATTATTCAGTCAGCTTTAAAAAAGATCTGGAAGGAACTTACTGAATTTTCTCCTTACCTTCCTATGCTCCCTTCCATCAACCCAGTTGCTCTAAAAGTCACTTGTCATGCCCCACAAACAGATCCCAGCAGGGCTGGGACTGTACCTTCTGAAAACTCTCTTAGAAGCTTTGGATGATTAAAAATGCAGTGATAAGGAAGACTCTCCAGGCTGCCAAAGAAATACCATATAGGAAGAGAAATGTCATTCCTGGAGCCAGCAAACTGCCAAAGGAAGCCACCATGTGTAGATATCTGAGGGGGAAGGTCTCTGGTCAGCCTCTTCTTCCACTGCCACACTCTCTTTAGGGTGAACTTGGTGTAGGGTTCCCTACCGAGTGTTTGAGAAAATATTTTCTTTTTTTCCTCAATGAGGAGGTATTACAGAAAACATTGCTAGAAATCTATCCAGGTTAGATGGACACCTAGACTATGACACAGGCTAGGAGAAGGACTGATTTCAAACTCATCTCTAATTTACTCATTGGCACATTTCCATTACCTTGCTTTTTTTGGCAACTGTTCACTAAGAAAATAGTGCTGCTCATGAGTGATATAAACCAGAGGCTCTGGCTCCACCCAAGTGCTGAAAGCTTCTCTGATTGAACCTCTCTGAATCATCTGTCTGTGGAGCTGTGCAAGCAACCCACAAGCTGCTCATTGCTAAGCAGTCTCACTCTCAAGATGACTTATGTCTGAACACTAATTAGCTTTGACAGACACTGCTGTGGAATAAGAGGAGTCCTAGAAATATCATCTATTGTATGGACAAGAGTGAGACTGCACAAAACTTTCCTGATATACCACCACTGGCAGAGGCAGAGATATTTCTCGGACCCTCTGAAGACGCTTCTTCATGATGGTGACTATCATTGGAGTACAAAAATCCTTGCAAAAAATTGCACACCTCTCCCACAAGGGTGAGGGTGAGACCTGGCAAAACAAGAATACCAGACCAGAGTCCCCTTGCAGAAGCTGCCTGGACTGGGAAGAGAACTGAGGCTTCTCGTGGCCTCTATGCCAACCATGAGGCAATGCCCAGCCTTTCAAGAAAATGGCCACTTTCAACAAACCTCAAAAGGCAAGGAAAAATCTCTTGTAGGTACATATGAGAACTGGAGTGTCCAGAGAGGTAAGCCAGCAGCAAGGATTCTGGTTTACAGTTGCAGACCATACTCACATACGAGAAATGTGAGTGGGAAGTGGGGTGGCTTCCCATCAGCAGCAGTGAATGGACTCTGAGCAGACCTCCTGCCCTTGCACAGGGCCGTCTGTCACACTGCTACTGCCTCTCTCAATTCTTAGGTGAGGTTGGCCTGCTTTCTTCTGCCTCTCAACATGAGAAAGACTCCTGTCTTCCAGGTCCCCCTTCAGCCTGTGCAAGATTTCAGGAATCCTGGTAGCTTGCACCTGATATTTGGGAGGAAAAGCATTCTCCTGCTGATCTCTGGCCAGTGAGAGACGACACCCAGTAGCACCTCTGGCATTTCCCATCCATCAGCACCACTCTTCTGTTCTGAGCTCAGCAGGGACTGGGCAGCCTTGGACATGAGCTACTTCTGTCCTAAACAGGGCAGGTTCAACCAGATGTGGCATCTCCCATCACCCATAAGCAGCTGGTCCAGCCCACAGCAGAGAGAATTTTGTCTTCCCCAGTACACACGCACCCATTTACAACACTCCACACCAAGCAAGCCAGAAGAGGAGTCCAGTTCCCAGCAAAACTCCAAACTCCCTCTACTTCATTAAATAGCCTGTGGCATTTAAACCTCTGGCAAAAAAAGATATAGATTAAAGAAAAACCTAACATTAAATATTCCAAAAGCTGACCTCCTATTTTCTTCCAGCTTATATTCTATTTAATTTAGAGTACAAGAACTTAACACTAATGGTGCACTGGGACATTCCTAATTTAAAAAACCCTGAAGGTTAATAACTAGAAAAATAAGCATGTCGTAACTCAAAGTATGACTTAATAGCGGCATAGTAATTAACATTCAATAACCATCTTACTCAATTTGAAAGGTCTGGGTTTCATATTATGATTGTTTAATATTAATTTGACATTTACAAGATTATGGCCTCAGCAGACTCAGATACCATGAGTCCAGCTGAACACAGAGTCCCAGCAGAGGGTGTGGAGTCTGCAAATGTGCATCACTGCTGCAGTTATATTTGTTTTCTGGAAATGCATTATTCCTTAGTGCTGCTGCACGATCTCTTGGGCTCTGCTTCTGCTACTTGAGCTAATCTGCACCTGTGCATGTGAATTTAGTGAAATTAAGCAGCACTTTTCAAACAATTCCCTTTTTTTCTTTTTATTATAGTATTCATTTAAAAGAGCCTGGGAGGAGTGATCTCTCATGAACAAGGCTCGTTCTTCTATAGTCAAGCTCTGTGTAGCTGTGCTAAAAAACTTTTCAGATTTTGTTTTTCTGTGCATTTTTAACTTCCAATCTGCATTTACTGATAACTCGTACTGAATCTTTGTGCTGACAATATATTTCAATGAAGTATCTCTAGCTCCTAATGATTTGTCTGTAGATGCATTTGAGATAATCAAATTTCTTCTGAGCTTTTGTTTTGCCCTCTATGAATTCTCCAGCAGCCTGCCGAGGGAAAGACTGTCTCGTTCCATTGGAAACCCTTTGCTACCCACATCAGTTAGGATTTATCTTCCCTGAACAGCACTGACCAACACCATCCACATTATTTCAGATGCGACCTGACACCTTTGCTACACGATGCCTCATATTTCTACAGATCATGCAATTTCCTTTTCCTCTGGGAAAGATTTGAGCATTAAAATCCTTTTCTTCTCAGTGCATCTCATTATGCACTCACTCAGCTCTTAAATATGTTTTCAGGCTAATATATTGCACCCATCTTTATGGCCACCCAAGCCCCATTACAAAAATCATGATACAAACAGGGCTAAGTGCTTCTGTACAGGACTATATGTAACAGGCTAGGGATTATGGAGGGTCTGGGAATTCCAATCTTTGCCCCATGCACTGTCCTTGGGTCTGAAATATGTGGTTGACCTTTTGAAACTTTAGTAAAAGCCTCAGCACATAAAATGGACCAGTTTTCAGCGCCTGGAAAGTGAGGGTTTGAAAGCTCTGCACTTTGAACTCAGGCCCTGTGGGTCCTTTTAGGGCAGCATTGTAAGAGCTGCCTCTATCCTCAGAGACAGTCTGTGATGCAACAGGGAGCTGCATGTCCATTTCTTTAGGGCCACCTACTTCCCTCTTTGAAACCCCTTTCTTCTCCTCGCTGAGCCTCTGCTTTCAGCCTCAGAACAGCCTCTGCACATGTGGGCTTCATTCAGGTTTTGTTTGGCTGGAGGTTAAGTAAAGTGACTTCTGCTACACAAGGCTTTAGGGCAGACAGTCAGGCAAGTTAAACCCAATAATATGTACCTGAATGCGAGTGTCACTGAGAGCTGCCTGTTCTCAGCTTCTGCCCTCAGACCAGGAGTCACCTAACCCAGTAAAAACAATTTATGAGTGAAGACACCCTGCCAACGACAACCCATTAGAGCTTCCTCGCCAGTCAGTGGACTAACACATGCAGCTCCAGAGGGTAGATTACACACCCCATTAATCTTCAAATGGGATGAGTACTCTCTGGAGAGTCTGGGCTCTCTCCATTGGCTACTGCAGAATCCTAAATGACTGTTGTAACATTGTCAGCAAATCTCAGCTTGAGCATTAGCATTGGGGGCTGCCCTCAGTTGCCAGCGTTGCTGGTTGTACATGCTGTGAGATCAGGAAGCACCACTGCAGTGCTGTTAGTGCCTTTGAGGGTGCATGCAAACCACAGGCCCAGGTCCTGGAGGCTGCTGACTACTCAGGATGCTTCCATTTGTTTACTATTTCCTTCAGGCACCACTGGAGACAAACCCAGAAGGAGACAAAAGTGATTATTTGGAAGGTTCCCTTAGAAAAACAAGAAAACCATACCAAGAGTGGCAAGGATGGGATATGCAATGAGGTTTGTCATCCCCCTTGGGCTGAGGAATAAAAATAGCACAGGCTAAAAATATAACATCTACTTTTGATCTGTCAAAACTATTTGTTTGTACTGCAGTTGCATCTTGGATTTCCATCAGAGATGTAGCTGACCCTGTGGTGCTAGACATTGTGCATACACCTTACTAGACCTGGGATGACCCTTCAGAGCAAAGTGTGGGCTCAAGGAAGAGGAAAGTGATGAACACTTTCACAACTTGTTCACCTGGCTTCCAGCACAGCACTGTAACCTCCCCAGCTACCACAGCAATGTCAGCAGTGACTGCTGTGGCATGACCTAAGTAAGATGCATTGCTCACACTGAGGAGTTGACAATCCACAATGAGGTGGAAGAAACAGTGGTTTAAGATGGGAAAAAAATGACACTCACAGCAGTAAGATGCAAAGGCTTTTTCCATGTAGAATACTTAGAGCAGTCAGTGTGCTGGTGCTTGCCAGAGCGAGTTATCGGAGTGTTAAGAGTTTATCATTCCATTGCAGTTTATAATGTAGTCAGGGTAACAGTGTCATATTTAACAGAAGTAAATTTTGAAATAAAAAGGAAAATTAGTTTTATTCATTTCTGAATTACTGTTACAAGTAACTAATTTATAGGACCAGTAATAAAAACAGAACTGTGTTCACAAGGTAACATCTACAGTTCCAGAGGAGTACAGCCATTAATAAACAGAAGTGAGTGCAGAATTTTAAGTACCCTTCCTTAGTCCTGAAATATGTTCTGTGAAAACCTCACATAAGGGAGTGAGCAATTCAGCTCAGACCATTAATTGCCCTAAATATCATGGCTGGTAATCTGCAAATTAGATGATAAAACTTCATTGCATATAAACAAATGCCAAGATGGATTGCCTCTGCTTTCTTGGCAATTAGTTTGCAGAATAGTTACTGTATTTTATGTTTAACAGTATTAAAGAGCCAACAGTGATTTCACAGTAAAGCAACTTCATAATGAATATTGGTTTTATGAATCCTAAGTCCAGTCTTTTATGGTTGCCCATCTAACTCAGTTTTGAAAAACACTTTTATTCTCCACTTGATCTAATCAGGTTCTCCCTATAAAAGCTCTAGTCACCCAGGAACTGAGTCTTCAGGCCCATATAGGGACATCATATATCCAGTTTTCCACAGATACGTTTTTTTCTATTTTCCTATTTTTCCCCTTGCCAGGATCACAAATTGGTGGGATATTGAGAAGCTGCTGCATCAGCCAGAGATTTTTGGATGTTTGGTGTCTCTGAGAAATGATGTAGGCAGATAAGACTCTGTCTGGGATGCTCTACACCTAGAAATCAGGGGTGGCCGTAGAGCAAATTATGCACAGTAGCTTTCATATTATGAGGAAAGGAAGAGGTAAATGTATTTAAATGCTGTTCTAGACCACAGCAATCTACAGGTAGGTCCACAGAATGACCACCCCTTCAGATCTGTGGGTGTGAATGGTGACACAGGTCTGTGTACAGACCCATTTCTCGCCACGTCTCATTTGTTGGTTTCCAGAGTGGTACCACTGAAGGAAGAAATTCATTTCTCTTTTTGGAGACCAAGTTTAACCCATTGGAGAAACTGTTATTTGTGTCAGTCTGCAACGGGGAAGGTAGCTTCCCAGCCCTCCTCAGCTTATTGCAAGAGAAACTCTGACTTTTCCCCATCCCTGTGCTGGGCTTTGCCATTAAAGCAGCTTATCAAGCTCCTCGTCCTCACTATCTATCAGCCATTAGTTCCTGCCCCTATCTCAGGCACAGACCAGAGAGGTGACAGCTGTTAGGTGTGAGCACAGCGCTGTGGTGACCCCAGAGAGCTCAACATCTCAAATCACATAAGCACAAGGGACAACAAGATGTGTTTAAGCTCTCCCAAGGCCCTGAGATTGACAAATGAAGGGCCAGCAGTCTCCACAGTGCTGAGGACTGAGGAGATGGAAAGCTCCTTCTCCTCCGAGATTTTGGCATCCAACCAACCTGAAGGGATAAGAGGAGTCTGCAGTCCAAAAGGCCCTGCTAAGCTCAGGCCAGGCTCTCTTAGAAACCCAAAAAGTGGAGGAAGGTGCAGATGAGAAATACACAAAAGACAATTGCCTCAGTCAAGCATCGAGAGGCTGGAAGGGAAGACCCCCAAGGAGTGTGGGACACCATGGACTGATGCCCGCAGTGGACCAAGGGAGCGAGTTCAAACTCCTGTGTGAACCCAGCTGACCTGTCTGCTGAGTCACCCACAGACAGCTCACTCTGCCCTGAAGAGCACGTGTGCATCACCTCGCAGGCGGAATTCCAGGGGGCTCTCCTGGATTTCAAGAGCTACAGAAGAGCAATTTTATCTCCAGTATTCATCACTCCAGAGAATTAGCTCAAACCAAGTATTTTGTCTCCACAGTACCACAGAGGCTTTTCTTTAGAAGACATCTCGTGCATTATTCAAGGGTGTTCTGGGTGGTATCTCCCACTGAGTTTCAATAAAACATTTAACAGCAACAACAGGGTGGAGAAGGGAGAGCTGCCCTGCACCCTCCTAAAGCAAGAACTTGAGAAATGCTGATGGCACGCTTGGCTCCACTGGCACATATAACCCTTATGCTTTATAGTGCCATTCTGTTGCATTTTTGTTTCCTTAATTTTCCAGATTCAAATGTGGTGTTAATGCACTTTTCCCCCACCATCAGACACAGCTGTTGAAGCCCTGGCTGCTTTGCACCAGCAGTTTCAACATGCAATTTCACTTATACAGGCAGCTGAAAAAACACACTTCATTCCTTCCAAAGCAAATACATGTGAAATAATATTTTACTCTGCATTTTCAGCTACACTGGGTGTCTAAATTAGAGTCTGCTGAGCTCAATACATTTTTCTTCTGAAATTAAAGAGGATTTAGATCAGATTCTCACTGAGAAAATAAATTCCAGCTCTTCTAGGTACACACAGAGAGCTGGTAGCTCAGAGATGGGCATTTTACTTGGAGTGCCTTCCCTTGGATAAAGCAAATGCCTGTTAATTTCCACAAGATGTTGCCACTCTGTGAAGTACATGCTTGAGCTGAGGGCAATGTTACCTGTGTGACATTGCACAGTCCCAGTGCTACAACGCCTAAGTGCTCAGATATGCAAAGACCATGCTGAGATGGAATATTCAGACCATGAATTTTGCACCATTATCACAACTTGACAGCTCTCATGTCCCCAGTGTCCTCAGCAGAACGTGGAGTGGCACAGGTAGGAGTGTGGAAGAGCAGTGCCTTTAGAGTGGTCGTTAACAAAACACAAAGTCAAAGCTTGAGCAAAAATACAGTGTTAGCCTGGGTCTGTGTCACCAGGGAATGACACTCCATTTGCATGACTGCTACATGGGATTTTTAGAAGAGAACAGGAATACTTACCATTGCATTTCCTTGAGATCCTAGGGAACAGTACTTCAACACAGTCTCTCCAAGGATCTCTGCTGTGGCTCAGGACTCCCAGCTGGACTCCTTGATCAGAAATACTCATGCTTACCTTCTCAGGGGGGATCAACACCACTGCTCTTGTGTGCAATATGTCCCTGAGGGCCCCACTCCTCTCCTGGTCCACACGGTGCACGAGACCATCAGGCTAAATCCAGAGTCATGGTGCGCATCCTGATCCACCAAAACCCCCCTGACCAGAGCATGTCTCCAGCCCCTCAAGGCAGGTGCATCCTGATTACCCTGCTTGGGTTTAGTGACGGAGTCACTCTCTTGGCCAGTATTGCTTGTTAATCTGAGCAGACAGCACACAAGTCGTGGATGGCTACATTTGCTCTTCCCCTATTTGAATTCCTTATGGCTCCATGCAGGAGCCACCACAGAGACAAGATGTCATGGAAGTTCCATTTAGGTGTAACAGACAGATTTTCACAACCTGTTTGAAACCTAAAAAAACAAATAACCAAAACCCACACACCAATTTCAGCTGGCTCAACTACACTTTCCTTGGCCAGTGGGTTTTACCTGCCTGTGACAAACTGGATGTCCTTGGGAAGGAAGAGGCAAGCCCAGCATCTGGAAATCAGGAATCGAGCAGCTGAAAGTCGTCCATGAAGCCTATATCTCCTCTCTCCTGGCCAGGGAAATGCTAATATACTATAACCCATTCAGAGTCTTCCTTCAGGGGATTAGATTTTCCATACAAACATAAAATTGGGAACTTACACCTAAACAAAGCTGTTTTCCAAGGCCAACAAGATGATAGACACTCCACTGATATCTCTGATAATGACTCTTCCTTCTTTCCCAGAAACCACCCCAATTACCTCTCTCCACACCCCCCTTATTCCTTCATTTGAAACCTTCAAAGGATCTTCTTGTGGATCAGTCTCAGCCAGGACACGCCTTAACAAGCTCAGATGCACCTCTGTCCAAACACCACCAAGGCACCAGAGTTTAACAAGAGAGAGGTAAAGTCAGGGCAGAGAGTCAGGAATTTTTCTGCTTTACGTCAGGAAACAAATGGTACCAAAAAGGGATATTGTTTCAAGCTAAGTACAAGTGAATTCCCGCTCTACTCTGATGGGGTAAGTAGAGATGTATGTGTTTTGTTTGGAAAAAAAATTGCTGAATTTTATTTGAAAAAATATATTAATTAATATGAAAAGATTACTTTTGTCTTATGTTGACCTAAAATGTTCTTTCTACTTCTAAATTTAATCAAACAGAAAATCAAAAAAGTCGATTATATGCTAAGCCTCATGAGTGACACACAGAAACAGGTGATTGAACTTCAGCATCACAGTTTGCCTTTCCTTCCTCCCTTTCTTCAGAAACAAAGAACACTGACTGTCTTCATTAAAATGCAGTTAACTATACCAATTCTGCTAATGCAAATCTTTCCAAGTGTATTGTGTAATTTGAGGAGGTCTGCTTAGAAGTATGTGACCTTTTATAGTGCTGGATCTAAGCAAAATGAAAACAGTTTTTTTACAGTCATTCAGAACAGCTCCTGGTGAATTAGATAATGACAATTTCCTTTAAAATGTCAGATTAACTTACAATCAATTTAGGGCTCCCAGCTTCCTTTGTGACTCAAGTGTTCTTAGCAAAGTTCTTATCCAGACATCATATTTAATGTTATGTTTTCAGCAAATGGCATAAATAAAAGCCTGTATAGCTCAGATTAGGCAGTGATGTTTGTTAAACAATAATGTGATGTATTTGTTTTATGTTCTGGGAATACATCTAGGAAGCAATTTGTAGCCTTGATATTACCAGTGGCTGAGTGATTGCTGCATCAGGGTAAGTGCTGTGTGCCTTTTCACAAATAATGAGCCAGAATGTCTTTATTGCTTTGCTAATTAATACAAAGTTTAGTTTAGGGCTTTAACTTAGCGTAAGATGTCATGTTTTTCTTTAGCACAAGAGTGTCTGAGTTTCCCTTATTGAGTTGTAAAGAGAGGAATATAATTTCTACAGCATTTCAAGGATACTCTATGGAAATCAATAGCTTGGGTAAAATTTTCTGGTTTGTTTTATCAGAGATGGTAAAATGCTAAAAGTGAAAGGGGGGGGGTCATGTCACTGCTCTTGCTGTTAGAGCCATTTAGTAAGACCAACAAAAAAACCTCACAAGAACAAAAGAATGCCAAAAAAATCAGAAAGGAGAAGACAAAGAAAAATCAGATAGAAACAGATAAAAGAAAATTTGACAACACTTTTTCAAAAGAGTGAAAAAAGACATTGATAGAACAAAGGGTGAAAAGAGATTTTAGCTAAAAACCAAAAACCCATTTTGACTGTTGTTTCATCAAGAAGCTGCCTTTGAAACCAGCTGCACCAGTAAGTCACGGTGAGCCCAGCTGACTCCAGGCAGCGTGGTTTGAAGGAGTTATAACAACCTGTGTGTTTGTGTGTGCCAGAGAAGTAATAAGAGCAACACAAAGAAAAATAAAATGAACTCTAGGAGATCAATAAAATGTAACCCTTTGACCCTGCAGATGATCACTATCCGTTTTTGAGTTGGGTGATAAAATCAGTACAGTATAAGGTTTTAATCTGGCCATTACTGCTATCTTACATCTGTGAACTTGAGCATTAATTTGCCACGCAGATCTATTTTTAAAGGTAGGTATAGTGCCTCTAGAGAAGAAACCAAATTTCCAATGGGTATTAAAACTGGCTTTGGTAAGATTAACATTTGTACTCAAACTGTTACAGTTCTCAAATCTTATCTCAAGCAGAGAGGGCTCTGTCTTTTCTGCTATAGAAAAAAAAAAAGGCAAGATAACAAGCAAGGCAGCAGATGGAGTAAATTTTCAGAGCTGTGTGTGGGAGTCAAGCATTCAGATCCCATTAACTAATATCGGAGTTGGAGGATCAGACTCCTACTCACCAGGCTCCAAAAACAACAGGTTCACATTTCTCCGGTTTCACTTGTTTCTTACGTGCCCCTGACACCATTCTGGCTCCTCTCTACCAGGCTGACATTTACACAACAGCACAGGGCCAAATGTGCCTTTATACTTGGGGCAGGTCTCCTCATCCAGCCAATAGAAATGGAAGTATGTGAAGAATAGATCTGAGTTTACGTATAGACCACATGCTCTTATGGCTGTGGTATGAAAAAGGACAAATAATGTGCAGTGGCTTTATCCCACAACCAAAACAGCCATAGAGCACCAGTATTTTGGTAAAGACACTCATAAAATTCATACTTTACAGCTTTAGGACACATGAAGGGTGAAAAGCAGGTAGATACACTTGGTACTGGTGTTCAGTGCAGTTCCAAGGTCCCTTTCATAATGTCTGGTGGTATACACCAACCTTGCAACCCCTCACCCATGAGAAATGCACTGCTCTGGTTGGTGCAAAGGCCTCTGTGAGTAAATACATCTCATACCAACCTCCTGCACAAGAGGAGTTAATGGGCACAGCTTTTTCCATTTACATCTATCCCCTACATGCTGGAGATGTGCAACAGCCCCACACATTCAGCTGGGATGGGCACATGTTGTCCAGGATTTGTCTCCTCCCCTGGGTCATCTCCACCGTGTTTTATTTTGTGACTAAACATTCTCCTCTGCAAAATCAGGTTCTCTGTCCCTGATAGCTGTGGGAAACAACCATCTTCAGCTCCACTGTGTTTTATCACGGTAGCTTTATTTTTAACTGACTTTAATCACCCAATTATTAAGAGTGACACAGCACTTACACCCTATCATTGCAATCTAATTAATTTCTGATCCCATAAATCATTCTTGTACATCAAGTATGGACTGAATCTCTTATTTGCTCCGCAGGGACACTCAGCAGCATCAGTTATGCTCAAAATGCAGTAGAGAAGGAGAACAAAGCAGTTCCTGAAGAGGACATAGAGGGACTGCCCTCCTTCCCTCCTGCAAACGCCTGCAGATGGGCAGCAAAGGCTCAATTGCCTGATTGCTACTGAGGGCACCCCAAACACTGCACCTCCCACAGAGATCTGGGGAAAGCAGGAAGATACCTGGGATTGCTGTTTATGGCTATTTATTACCTCGTTTCTCTGCATGTAGAGGATTCAGCAAAGCTGACACAGACTCAAGATTTTGGTGACCTGCAGCACGAGGTTGTGACACATCTCACAGCCACGTGTGTGCCTGGTGCTGATCCTCTTCAGTCTGCACTAGGAAGGGACCTGGGGTTGCACCTTCAGCAAGGCACACTTCCAACAGGTTCCTCAGAAATAATGTCTCTGAGTAACATCTTAGAAGTCTTTGAGCAGCAGCTTAGAATCCTGCAAAGTCCTGCTACCAGTGGGACTGTAAAAATACAAACCTGTACACAATTCTGGCAAGTCTGTTGTAGGAGACATTGTGAGGACACTCTGGGTCCAGTCTCCTTCCCCTCCTCAAGGGCTTTTCTGGACAACTCTGGTTATCAGAGGACACTTCTTCCTCTTCCTGACCACAGAAGGGCTGTGTACAAGGGATGTCTTGTCACTTCACATGCAACCAGACATCTCCTTTAACTTTTGTTCAGGTAAAATGCAAAGAAATATATTTATTTACACACCTAAAAAATAAAAACAAACCAGCAAACCTGTCTGTAATTATCAATTCTCATGAAAGACATAGCTTGAAGAAATGAAAGAATGTACTCAAACAGTCTGGTCATAGGGAGGTTAATTCTGCCTGGTCTCTCTGCCTCTCTCTCCCACAGCAGCCCAGCTGCACAAACCATCCCAACACATCCTTTGTCAGGAGTCCAGTCTGAGCCTCATCCTTCAGAGAACCTGCCCCTGGTAGATGACACTAGATTTTATAGATATCTTCCTTTTTAGAGCCCTCAGGAGCATCTGGCCAGATTTACTTTTTCCTGTTAAAAGATATTTGTTTTTAATGTCTTCGGAAGAAAAAGACTGATGTGTCTTTAATAACAACAAGAATTGCTCCACTTGTTTGGAGATGCCAGCACAGCCTTGCAAGTGCAGATGTCACATCCTTGACAGTCCTGGTCTCAGGGAGGGAAAATTTCCCCTCCCTCCTCTCTGTATGAAGTGTATCCATGTTCTGAACCTTATTTTTGTATTCATCTGCACAATAACAAACAGAGTATCAACATTTAAATGCAGTGACAAAGGTGACTAGCTACAAATACCATTTTAGGACTGTGGAAGTGGTCAACAATCCCTGCATCAAAACATGAGAAGTGGAAATGAGAAGGGCGTTTTGACTCAGCCTGGCAAGGCAAGCAAATGTTGTGGGGTTCAGCAGAAGCTGTATTTCCAACATGAGACATTACTCCAGAAGGACATGGGCTGTGATCTCATCCCTGGAGGAAGGTGATCACCTGAAGTTGCAAACGGAGCACAAACAGCAGGCAGGAAACCCTCCCGAGGAGCAAGGCTGAAATACTGCTCTGTGCAACTGCATCCCCACAGCCTCAGCCCGAAACTGCACAGATGTGGGTGCAAGAACATCCATCAGCCACTGCACCACTGTAGTGCAACTCAGGGCCTCCTGTGTCAGCCCGTGGTGGCTGTGCTGCTGCAAACTTGCTCACTCCAGTCACATCCAATGAAATATGATGGTCTCAGCGAAATTTATTTTACTTCCCTTGACTGGCTGATCAGTGCTCCTAGCAAATCTGACAGCTTCAACCATCATCAATTACTGCTTTCACTCTGCAGTGACTCTTGCTGTGCCACATTTTTTATTACAGAGACCTTTGAAATCTACTGTATTTAAAATTGGTAGAACTAAACCAGGAAAGTTCAAAGTAATTCCCCTTTTCAAATCAGTCTCCTACTAAAAATATTGCACCTCAGTAATAGGAACCCAACAAGACTCTCACCTGATGTGGGACTTTTTCTTCACAAAGCTGGCAGGCTGCCTGTTGCAGGGCTATTCTAGGGAATGCAAGGCTATTATCCACATAATTTTGTTCTTTATAGCTCTGGGTTCACTGCTGAGCAGAGCGAGGCCACTGGAGCAAATTCATTGCCTGCAGAAACACCCAAGCCTGGTGGTGTTCATGGAGAATTATTCCCCAGTTCCCTGGGTCCCTCCACAGCAGGTCCTGGTGCTGCTCGTCACAAGGGCAGAGGTTCTGTGAGATGACTCTATCTGAACAGACTGCCAGGCAGGATATCAGTGAGAACAGAGTGCTACAGCTCCATCTGCATTCTAGAGGGAAGGGCTGGCAGTGTTCCATCTCCTCACCATGCAGAAATACCCACCAGGTAGGGTCACTTTCCCAGGAAGGAGAACAAAACCTTTGCCATGAGCATTGCATTTAGGTAAGAAACAGCTGAAGGGCTGATTTCACCCAGGACATGCCTGTGGGACTTGGCCATTTCCCACTTCTCCACATCTCCATTCCAGGAACAACCACTGCAGATAACTCTGATGGCAAGGCCAGTAAATGTGCCAAGCATGAGGCAAACCAGAAGACAGAAGGATGACCGTGAGAGGATGCTATGCTCTCAGGCAGCAGCATAGTAGGGTTATCTGCCATCACAATGGCTATGAGGGAAACAAAAGAGCTTCACTCCTGAGAAATGTACATTTCCTCACTTCAAACAAGCAAAAAAAAAAAAATCAATGAAAACATTAGGGTTTGACCTGAGCTCTATTTCTGGCAGAGCCACTGATCTCTGAGTGAGAGAGGAACAGGTTGTTTTCCTGCTCTGTGCCTCAATTTCTGATCCTGTGAAATGGGGCCAGTGATACGGATTTCTTATAAGATCTACGGGTGAAAAATCTGATGTAAGAACTGGTGCTCATTATTTTTCCCCACCCAAACACAAGCTGTGATGCTTTTTCCAAATATCCTTAGCAATAAAGAAAATACCATCTTGTTCCATGAGTGTTGGTATGTATATAAGCATTTCATGACAGCTTTTCTTCAGAGTGATGCAAAGCATTGGGGTCTTTTTGAGGGATGTGGTTTTCCTTCTTAATAATTTCCTGTTTAAGGATTCTTCACAGCAGCATTAAGTGTAATGTTTCCCCATGTGCAATAATGAGCTGTTTCAGTCAGAGGGACCTTTCATTTCTGAGCAGGAGGAGCAAAATAAAAGTCAGCAAGGAGTCTCCACCAGGCAGGACAACATGTGTCACAGCTCTCAGCAGCTGAGCAAAACTGGCAGCTGCCTCCAACTCACTGGCTGCCTCCCAGCAAAAGAAGGGCAGCCTGCAACACCCCTCATGCAAGGCAATAAAAGGAGGAGAGGGACACAAAAAGTTATTTCACAGGGTCTCATTCAGCTCATGAAAGATGTGGGTGAGGAAACTAAAAGTTGTAGCGCTCCTCCTGGAAGTGTCTTTTACTGGCATTATCCACAGCTCACACCGAGATCCATACCTGCACCTTCAGGGACACTGAATACTAGCATTAGGGATGGCGTTAGGTTTTGCACATGGGAACATCTTCCAAACATTGCAAACTCAGTAATTAGGCAAACTCAAACTTCAGGATGCTCAGGGACCCAGACCTGTCTGAAGTGCAAGTTACCACTCTCTGCCATTGGAGCTTACAAGAAAAACACCCAGATGCCTCTTTTGCCTGCTGCACGCAGAGCAGAAACCCCTGCATGACTCCCAGGGCTTCAGCTTGTCCACAAGTCTTCATATAAACTAATCACAGTGCAGTATTATTCCACTTGTCAACAGATCGGGAGGAATTGACAGAACCTGGTTTAACTATTTAACTCTGCCAGGGGTAATAAGTTCTCTCATGCATTAAATTAAAAATGACACTTGAAAATAAGTACATTATGGACCAAATATGGCACACAAATGGGGGGCAAAGCTTTAAACTGCTGCCTAGTGGAGAACTGACAGTGAAGCAATAAGCATCTCATTATCCAGACTTACTCCGAGCACATCTACCAAGAGGGCCTTTTGCATATAGATACATTTGCTGTGGGCAAATGCCTGCTATCAGCCTGGACAAACACAACTGTTTGTTTTCTATTGTAACAATGTTTGAGCTAAAAAACCTGCCAGGGGCCCCTGATGGTGAGCAAACTCTGGACAAGGCTGTCCCTGCTCAACCTCAGCCCCATCATTCTTGCCTTGCAGCCCATTGTCTGTTGGCAAAACTCTCCTTCCCTTCTGCTACCATCTGACAACCAGGGGGAAACACTGACCTGATATGACACACTTACTTAGTAGGATAGGATAGGAGAAGCAATAACATTATAAATACCATTTTTCCTTGTAAGTGGAGTGATTCCTTCCAGAGAGAAGGAAATTTCTTTCCAAGCTTTGGGTTCAATGCTGTCCAGTTATGCCACCTTCTTCCACTTCCAGCAGTGTCCCACATGCAGTTTCACACACAGATACACACCTCTATTCTCTCCTGGTGCTGGAGCATGTTTCCAATCTGTTGTTAGGCCTTTGGGGTGGGTTTTGTGCCTCTCAATTAAAAAAAAATATGAGTTGGTCCCCTTGACATTCAGTGGGGAGTTACAGGAATTTGAAAGGAAAAATTCACCCAGTCTTTCTGAATGAAATTAATTAGCCAGCCAATAAGTATGTCTCACAAGCTGACTCACTCCAGATTTTTCCAGGTTGCCAAACAGTGGTAGGAAGGAAGACTGCAAGAGAAAAAAGTGCTGACAGCCGAGCCAGCTGGCTCAGGGTTAGTCATCATTTTTGCAGACATCTCAAGCTAGGCCACAGGAATCCCCCACATAAGTTATGATTTTAAGTGAGAAGACACCTCAGAAGGGAAATGTTGGGTGAAGAACACGTGAAGTGCTCAAGGCCATTACCATGAGCTGAAAAGTGGGAGGTAAAAGGAGACAGGATGTGGTGAAGACTCCAGTTTGCCAAACGCTGAGAGCGCGGGCTGGAGTTGGGAGCACGCAAGGAGCTGCTTGCATAGTGAGGCTGGCAGCTGTGACAGCTGACACAGGTATTTATACACCTTCCATGGCAGGAAATAGATGTGCTGAGTTGCCTGGGCACTGTGGGCAGAGCAAACCCCTGCAGGCAGGTGTGTGAGAGTGGATCCAAACAGCCCCAGCTAAACGTTGGCTCTGTGCTGGGCCCATCTGCTCCAGCAGGAGAAGAAAATAAACGCCAACAAGTCATTCTTGAAATTGCTGCTGGTTTAGAACCTTCTCATAACAGCTTCAAATTGTGCATGGCCTTTGAGAAACAGTCACAATTGCTAAAGGCTGCAAACTGATTACACAAATTCTATTGAAGAGCTACTCTCTGGGAGAGGATATTGAAAATTTTTACTGAAAATGTGTTCTCTATTAAGTGGTGGAGATTTGTAGAATAAAATTGTTATTGATTGGACAGTCTTTCAGTTCAATGAGGAATATGAAAGGAGTTATATTAATGAAAGCAATCCTAATTAAAGCCCCCATTACACTGAGGTTTCAGGGAAATATTGAGACATTTCCTTTGACCAAATGCCCAGTGAAAGTAGGAGAGAGACATATGTGAGTGGTTTTTTGGGGTCAGACCCTGCAGATTATATCAGGTATGTGAAGATACCCATTTCTAGAAGAAATACAGACATTTATTCAAAGCTACTGAAGGATAAGATTTTTTTTTTTAATGGGTGTTTAATCAGGGTCCACAGTCTGGGTTTGGAAGTGTCCCTGCTGAAACTTCCGGTAAAAAACAAAACATGATAGAACACAGGAGGGAGGAAAAGCAACAAAAGCAAAGTTCTGATCCATGCTTAAATGTCAAACCAAGCAAGCCCTGCTTGAGGCTTGTTTTCATCTCATTCCCCCTGTCCTGCTGCCAGGGCAGGGTCTGTTCAAGAGAAAGCAGTGAGCGGTTCCACTCATTTTGACAAAGCACTCTGAAAACTGAGTCCTCTCACTCTGGAAACCAAGGGGGACACTCCACTGCCCCTCTCACAACTGTAACATCACTTTACTTTTGCTAAACCGGTTCCCACTCCTTCTGGCAGAGCACCCCTGGTGTCTGGTTCCGACAGGCTGCCACAGCTTCACCCCATGGGCTGAGCCAGAGGGACCCACTGGCAGCTGGAGGATCTGGTGGGACATGGCTGTGCAAGAACTCCCTGAGAGGGACCCTCACCTTCTGTGGCTAAAGGGAGAAATCAAAATAACCAAAATCAATCTCTTCTCAGCAGCCCCTGCGTGTTGTATCTCAGCTCACTGATGCCGTGCCCGGCTCCCTCCGACAATGCCTCAGGTGCAAACAAAATTCTCAGAAATCCTTTCCTGGATTACTCAGAGACATTCATATTCATTAGGAGTTATCAGCACGCAAGCAAGGCTCACATTAATTAAATATCTTCGGCACTGGGGAATTGAGGAGTTTGGTCTTGTTTTGTTTAAGTTTGCTTAGTTATTAGAAGTATTAACTTATTCTGACCTAACTTTCTCTGAAATTTTTCCCCGTTACAGGAATACAGGTTTTTAAGCAGCATAGTTGAAAAGGCATCCACAAAGATGCAGAAAGAGTAGAAGAAATGCTGTAGACAAAAAGTCTGACCTCCATTTTTTAAAGCTTCTCTTAAGGCATCAAATGAGAAAAACACGGGGGAAATTCTTCCCCCTTGACTCTTTCCCAATAAATCTTTGTACCAAGAATGCTAATTAACTTTGCATCTAAATGAATCGCTTCCACTACCAAAATAATTTATATAAATATTCCTATTCCCATTTCTTTATAAATCTGTTCACAGAGTTAACACTATGATGGATGCACTGGACCCCCTTAAACAAAGCAGCAGAAGTTTGACAGTCTCCAAAGGAGGTAAAAGCCTCAGCGTCTTCAAGCATATGTTGTGATTTTTGGGGTGTTTGGCACAGGGCCAGGAGTTGGACATGATGATCCTAATGGATCCTTTCCAACTCAGCAAGTGCTGTGATTCTATGAGTCATATTCAGGTCAAAAACTCCTCCAGGAAACCCACAGAGGGGCAGAGTGACCCAGTGAGCATCGCTGCACATGAGCTTGGAATGCTGGTCGTGCATTTGACACATGAATAGCAGTGATTTTTCCAAGAGTCATTTGTCAGGGAACAAAGAAAATTGTGGGTACAAGGAGTCTCATACCCTTCCCAGAATATGCAATTTGACAATGAGTCAAGCATTTTATCCCATAAGTATGAGAGCCTTCTTTGAGATTTCCCTGCCTGGCAGTGTGGCTGTATGGTGGTGATCTCCTCTTGAGCTGGGACACACTTCAAAGTTGTTCCTTGAGGCAGAGAGACCTTTTCTCAACAACATATCTTTGTCAAAGCTCTTCCTCTGTTATAACTGGACTGCACGCTGGTGACTCTTGAGCTGGGATGTCTCTCAAGGTTTGAGATTCTTTACCTGAGACTGAGAGATCCTTCCTTTCCCAAGGTGAAGAGACCCCTTATTTCCAACAGACCCTCAGAGAGCTGCTGATAGCATGCCAAATCAGTGCTAATAAAATCTGTTTAGTTCATTTCTTTAGACATAAACTGTTGTCTAAGTCTGAGACTGAGATTGGACCTAAGCTCCATCAGGAGTTAGGGAAACAATGGGGGGCCACTGTGAACCTCGTGGCTCAACAGGAAGGTCTAACTTACCCTTTTGTGCCTCTGGTCTCTGTATAAATCATTCTAAATGGGTTGTAACTCAATTTCCTTTTGTATGTTTTATCCATGTAGTAAGTAACAGTGTGAACCTTGCCATCGAACTTTGTTAAGCCACACTTTGATACATTTATATAAAAAACATTGTGCCAATACCTTCGGTGGTGATTCCTCGAGCAACCCTGAATCACTCATTCGTGACAAACACACCTGGTAGTTCACAGCATTGCAGTCAGGGCAGTGAATCTCCTTACAGATCTGCAGTAAAAAAGTGAATTCCCCCTCTTTAAAACCATAATTTTCACGAAGCTTCATTGCCTGTTTTTGGTTGATTTTTTCTTTAGAGCATTGTTCTTTGTTGCTTAACACAATACCATTACCTAGATGGCCTGCAGGGTCCCATTTCAGCAATAATCCTGCAGTGGCTGCACCTTGGCATTGATTTATGCTTGCATTTTTATAAGAAAGAAAACCTTTCTATCTGAACAGTTTCCTTGCTTACTGAAGGGCAGAAAAAACAGCTAAATTATTTCAAAAGCATGAAGCAATTTGTAACAGGTGGTATTTTACTGATATGAAACAACTACTCTAATGGGGAATAAATTGCTAAAATATTAACCATTGTGCAACTTTCCATCACAAAGAAACCACTGCAGAAATCTTTTCTGCAGAAAAAGGTTCAAGCCTTCCTCATCAATGAGGTCACACCTCTGTCATTATAATCCCTCACCCCATGCAGCCTGAGCTCTTGGAAGGGCTGAGGATTTGAGACGAGGGCTGAGACTTAAAGGTGACAAAATGATGTAGAAAAAGCCTCTGAATGCTGAGGAGGAGACTTCCATAGCAGATGAAGGGAGATGAGTGGGAAAGAATAAACATGTCTCAGTCCCCAAAGGAATAGCAGAAGATTTGGACCATGGAAAATCACTGCTTTTTCCCTACTCTTTTTTCACTCATACCTATTTCTGCTGCTCCTATACTAACATCACATGACACTTTCCTCTCAGCCACAAGAGTTACAGATGTTTTATACATATATTCATAATGAGGTGGAATTTTTATTAAACTTGTCTGTGGAAGCTATTGTGGAGCCTGAATTTTATTTACTACAATATAATAAATTTCAGAAGCAGTGGTGACACCATGGTAACAATATTGCTAATGTAATTATTCCTGCCACTAAAATAGAGTCAAGTCTTTGTCACATGTAGAACTGCTATACAATAATTGAATACAGTTAGGTTTCCTTTCTTCTAAGCAGGAGGTGAGGAACTGAAAATACATTTCTCCATGGTAATTTGAATCAGTAATTATTTGCAGAAATCAATGGGAGGAATTACCCATTCACATCCGTATTCTTCTGTTTGGTTGTTTTCCCTAAAATAGGTACCACTGAATGGAGAGGTTTTGAATGAGACATCCTAGCAGTTCAGGAGTAGCATGGCTTGTTCAGGTGTGTGCTCACACTGAGGGAATCATAGCTTCTGTGAATACAAATTTTTGCAGCACCAACCAATTAAAACCTTTGTTAAAGTTTACATTTCAACATTGTGTGGCAAATTTCTGAAATATAACAAGACAGAAGGACAATCTTATTCGTATATTATGATGAAGTGTAATTCCTTAGCTACACTGCCAAATTTAACTTTCACATGTAAATACTTAATAAAATTTCATAAGGTTTCTTATCAGTTCTGGGAGAAATGTGTGGATGAGGAAGATCCATGAAATATTACCAAAAAAATTTAATCTCTAAAATAACAAATACCAACTCAATATTTAGAAGTCAGTGGTGATTTTTTACTGTCCTCATTATATCAGTATAACACATATCTCTGCTCTTGTGATATAAAGGAGGCATGGAAAAATGAGCACATGAGCCCCTCAAGAAATATGATCTTTATAAGAATGCATTTACATATGCAGCCTCTAAATAAAGGCTGGAGCTACCTTGCTGGGATGTACATTGATGTGGCTCAGTTGAAACTGATTAAACTCCACTACAATCTGCACCAGAAGATTCATCTCTCCCATGCATTTTGCTTACGAGAAGAGAGAGCTCTTTCTGAAATTACCCATGCTAGAATTCAGTTTCCTCGTTTCGTTTCTCCTATACAGAGAAGTTATTTGATGGAGTGGAATGGAAAATCTCATGGAAAAGGGGCCGCCTGTGGTTTTCAAAATGTTCCGTGCACATCCACTGAACTTAGACCTTGGCCTTGGAAACAGTAGGAAAACAATAATATTTTAAGGACTGTGATTAGAGGAAAAAGCTGTATTGCATGTGGCAGTATCTTAGTCCCTTGAGCGTGGCAAAGGGATTGGGTGCATTTCAGAAGGTGTATTCAGTGCTCACCTTTGTCCACATCCTTCACAAAAACTACTGAGTATTTGGCAAACCCATGGAAAAACAGTCTGGAAACACCTGAAGGGAGGCAATAAAGGGACCTCTATCAAAGGAGACTATTTTTTCCAACTGCCCATTGCAGGCAACAGCATTACTTGCAGGCTTAATATTAAACACGCGCTAAAGTGCTTTGCTGGACAGAGGCCAGATGGCTCAATGCTTTACAAAACTGAGCTCTAACCAAAGCTTCTCTGGGGTCTGGCTGTCCTTCAGCCCGGTCCTCTTGGCCTTATCTCACAGTGAGTCTCTAGGAACCAAATGCAGACCTGCTTCTCATGTATGTTGGTTCAGAAATGACCCAACTTCTTTGCTGTTGTGATCAAGGATCCTCTAGAAATTCATATAACAAACAGATGTAAGTAATGTGTTTGTTAAGAGAGTATTAATTTGGAGCTACTTCAGCTTCTAATTCAGTTGTCAGACATTGCAGAGGCTGCATTGCAGATGCAGCTGTGGGGCACTGCAGCTCCCTCTGCAATGTGTTTGGTGGGTTGGGATCCTGTTTCAAAAGGAGGAAGCAATTGGAGCAAAAAGTTCCCTATAGGTGGACAATGCAAATGGTGAGCACAGAAGTTCTTCCAGGCCTGCCAGCAGAAATCTCCATCTTTGAATCCAGATTAGCACTGTTTCTTGAGCCTAGCAGGTCTCAATTTCTCACAGCAACTGAGAACATCCCCATTTTTTCTTTTTGAAACACATCATGTGATGTCCATCATCCTGTCTTTCACTTCATGGCCAGCCTGGGCTGTCAGAGGCTTCCAGTAAATGTGTGTGCCAGAGAAAACCCGTGTCTTTCATGAAATGACCCCAAAGACAGGGTCAGAGCAATGTTTGCTCCATCCTCCTGCAGAGCCAGCAAAGGATGCCAGTCTCTGGGGCAGAGAGCAGCACTCAAGGCCAACAAGGAGCAAGAAACACTCAGCAGCAGGACACTGGCTGGGGCTGACAAGTCAGGGGAACTTCTGAGTTTTGTTGCATGTGAAACATATAAAAGGCGCTGAGCACCGACAATCACCCCAGAACTTTCCTTTTTCAGACAGATATGCTAATTGCCAAGATGAGTTTTTGTTAACACTCTTCAATCTTTTGCTCTTTCAGTGCCCAAGCAAATAGAGACGCTGGATTACTTTCATTCAGATCACAGCTGATGAACTGCAGCAAGGCTGCAGCCGAGGTGATATTGAGTATGATTTCCTGTACCCAGCCCGAAGATAAAATTTCAGGAGTTCAAGTGCAGGTGAAGGGAAATGAGTCCCTTACACAACACTGTACCGAGAAAAAAGAAGGGTTAAATAAAGGCTTGTTTTCAGCTGAAATTAAAAAAGAATGTTATTGTTTCTTACCTTAAAACCCTGTCCTCTTATTTCCAACCCTATTACTGGGGTGATTCAGACAAGGGCTGTCTGATGACAAAGATAAGGAGAGATGTGAAGACTGGTCTATAGGGTGATATATATTTTATTGTCAGGCTGGGTGCTGTGTGAAGTCAATAAACCTCACAGCTATTGATCATGCTGGAAAAGGAAATTAATGCAGACATGGCTTGCTTTTGCAATATGATAGGTATGTCTGCACATCATCACCTGACAGCCTCGAGCTGTTTGTTCTTGTCTGAGTTGGATGGGAGGCAGCTATCCAAAATCTCAATAAATAATAAAAATCAGTGATGACCTTCGCGAAATTTCAAAGTCATGATCAAAATGTTGAGAGAGGCAGGTGGGAAGTGACTTACAGGATCTTTTTTGTTCAACATGGCATATTAATTGGAGTTGGAATAAGCACAGTTAAAGGGCTCCAGCCCTAGCTGTCCATCTGAGCTCTGCTTCAAAATATCTACAAAGCGCCCTAAGTTCATCAATTCATATTCATTCTGGTCATAATTATAAATCATAGTAGTGTCCCACTCCTAACAAGTCTCACACAGATCAGTGGTTTTATTCACAAGCACATTTATAGATATCAAAGTCAGCTGGGGGCATAAAGTTTGTGAGTCTCTTCCTTTACTTTGCTCAGGATTCTTTTATTAAAAATATTACAGATATTTTAATAAAGTTCCCTGCTGTTTTCACACCTTGGTACACTCCTCCAGTAATCCATCACTAACTATGTCAGGGGAAACCCCACAAAACTTAATCAGGTGGAAGTACTTCGTTTTTCAAAGGAAGACATTTTCCCTGAACTACAGTGCAATATGAATTTTCTAGCCCTAGCAGACTGACAGAATGATATTTGAGTCACAGTGAGAAATGGAGTTGTATGGTTGGATGAAAGCAGCAAAAACAATCAAGTGCCTTGCTGAGCATGTGGTGCTGCTACTCTGCTGGCTGCAGCTCTCCAGGAATTACTATCAGTTTTGCTGCCTCAAATGAAGGAAGACACTTCGGAAAGCCACTGAGCAGAAAAGTCTCAACTCTGCATGGAATTCTGGACTTCTTTGGTAGGTAATTCAGGCCAAAAAAATTCTTCTTCCAATCTTTTGGTCTACTAGCTTGCAGTTTCTGGCTGGTATCACACAATCTGCACAGAATCAGCATATGCACACCCAGACCAAACCAAAAACATCACATGGTTGTACCAGTGCTTGGTGTTTCTCTTGCTGATGCTTACAGCAGTGGAGATGGGATTAGTAAAGCCAGCAGTGATAAAGGACACATTTACTGCTCTTTGCAATCTCCCTGCTGCCACAAGGCAGGAATCATGGTCTCTTTTATCTGCTTTCACAGCCCTGACAAGCCTCAGGCCTGCAGTGGTTCTCTGCAGATGTGTACTTGTCCCACAGCCTGTCCTGCCCTTGGGTGACCAGGCACTTGTCAGAGATAGGAAATACAAGCCATCAGGATTTGCCTTTCTTGGAGCAGGGAACCTGCTTCCCAGTGCTGCCTGTGGCTTCATGAAGGGCTGCAGACAGGGGAGTTGGGCTGGAGTCATCATGTGCCGATAATTCTCATTTACAGCCTTTGTAGCAAGCTTTAATCTTTTCTAAACAGCTCTCTATGGCTCCAAAGGGACACATCTGAATAGCCCTAATAGGTTGTCATCATTTCACTAATGGGGGTTTATTGCCTGACTTATGGACAGACCTAATTCCACTTTTCATCACTGCCCTCCAGAAAGTGGAGGGCTGCTTCATCTTTCCCCTGTCCATGTCCCTCTGCCAAGAGGCATCATTATGCCTGACCTTAGGAAGGACTTCAGCCGAGGAACTCAATTCCTTTCCACACTTTAACTAAGCAGAGGATTTTGACCTTCAAAGCTTTTGGTAGAGATGGGTGGGAGGAGAATTAAAATCTGTCCACGACCAGATCCATGAGCATCTCTATTATTTACTTTAGTGCCACTGCAGAACCATATGAAAGCCATCTGCAATGTGATGTCCAGCCTCTCATTAGGAGCAGACATGCAATGCCAGGAGGCACGATGAGAAGATAAAGCTCTTTTTAAAAGCACTCTGGGTGGCTGCTGTACAGAGAATCCACAGACAGAGAGTGGCCTGGGTTCTTGAGCAAGTCTCCCTTGAAAATGTGCTCCCTATTCCCTGCAGGTCACCAACAGCTGGAAATCTTTCACTGGCATCATATCTAGCTAATGCTGTGTCAGTGGCTATTTTCTGTATTTTCTGAGAGCCTTCCGTAGAAAGAGACACCAACACTTTCTGGCATTAGGGAACAGAAATATTTTCAAGCTCCACCTGCCAAAACCTCCACTCAGGGCTCCAGGAGAGCACATCTGCTGCAGGATGACTTAGGGCTGTGGCTGTTACTGGACCAGTGAAAACATCCCTTTGCCTCAGACCTCCTTGTTGCTACCTCTCCAACTGCTGCAAAAGAGGTTTTATCCCATTTCTCCGTAGATGCTTTGAGGAAGGTGTTGGAAGTTTGAGGATCAGGGTTCTAGTTTCTATTGGCAAAAATAGATGAGACAGGGTGCTCTGCCTGGAATGGGTTAAAAAAACTCAAAAATGCCCTGTTATGTAAGGCTGTCAGTGCTGAACTGAGGGGGAATCATGCTGCTTTGGTCTTGAATTATGCTAAAACCAGTGTGACTCATCAATCCCCGAGTTAAACATCCTGATAATGAGGCAAAGATGTGGCAGATATGATACAGTTTCCATACCTAAATATGCTAAACTGACACAGCTGGCCTGGAGATATATGACTGACAGTCAACACTATGGAAGTCCAGTCCCACCTTCAAACAGCAGGTTCTTCTGACATACCCTTCTTGGTGTGTGTGTGGAGATTCTCCCTTGGGTGGGGACACCCCTCAGGGTTACTGCTCGAGGCTGAGTGAAAGAGATTTGCCCACAGTGGTTGGTTTGGGTGAGAAACATCCATCTCTACTTAATAGCTGGGTTTTTTTGCTAGCTTTAATACAATTGCTTTGATACATACACTATACTATACTAGTAGTTTCAGTTTCTATACTGAGTAGCAAATAATCCTGATTAAGATACTTTTAACTGATCATTTATCGTAATAAATCATTCGTTTTTCTATAAATCTCTCTGGTTTGCCATCCTTATTCATGAGGGACAAAGTTGTTCAAAACTTTGATCACACCTCTTTAATGTTAGATTTAAACCACTGACAAAGTCTGGGGCTCAGATTGGATCCAGGCACACCCAGAGAGTTCCATGAGACATTTAGAAAGCAAGGGGGGACTTTCCGCACCTCATGATTCAACAGAAGGTCTTCTCTAATAAACTTTGAAGCTCCCACTCCACCCACAACTGGATAGGCACAGCAAAACCCAGCTTAGTTCCCAAACTGAATTTTTGATTGCTCTTTACTTTAGAGGATGTGACTTATTCCTCAAGCAAAAGCTGGAATTACATTGCATTTCTAGTCCAGAAAAAAAAAAAAAAAAAGCAAAAGAGAAAAGGTGGGGACACTGCAAATATTAGTAAATGGAAAGGCTGTGGGTGTTAGTCACTGTTTCAATGACAGCACACTTCTCAGCAGGCACTAATTGACCCAGTTTTTCAGCATCATGTGACAGACTAAATTGCCCTGAAAAGTGTGCCCTGGCCTCACACCTTCTGCTGGAAGAGAAGTCCTACATCAAGCACACACCCTGACCTGAGTTCACCAGGGGCCCTTACAAAAGCACAAACACATTAATGTTAAACAATGCTAATGCACATATATTCACCCAGCAGCGAGGATCAGCTCTTGGAAAGGGAATCCAGAGCACGAGCTGTAATTACCAAGTCTTGCCTACGCCTCTGATTATCCCAGCTCAAGCCATTCCCTAGGCTTCCACCTGTAATTTTCCCACAGGTTTCCCAGCTCTCTCTTTTGCAGCAAAAATGTGATAGGCTTCTACCCTGTGGTAGAGGCAGGGGAGTTGGCTTGGGGAAGCTGTAGTTACCCTGCATCCCTCCTTATGAGCTGAAATTGGTTTTGCTCCCCGTTCCACAACCCTGTAGTTTTAGTTCACTGATGTAATGTTTTTCTACTCTGTGTGCTGAGGAGTGTTGTGTTTGATTGCTGGAAAAGTGCATCTATTTTCTTTAATACCCCATCCACATAACACATGTATCAATAAAGAATGCAATTTCACCATAAAATCTATGTGTTTCATTACGTGCTTCGTATGATCTATATATTCTATCATGAAATGTTGCCCTCTGCTTGCTACTTTATGTTACATTTCTCAAGAGGTTATCTTGACTTTCATGTGGCTTCTGTGCTAGATTTTTTTTTTATGTCCACATAACCTTTTAAGATATACATGGGTTTTGTTACAGGTACAAAAAGAGTTAGGTTCACATATTGCAGCTTTTATTAGTGCTCACAGAGAGGTCTCATTACCCTGAAAAAAACAATAATACCTGCTTTAAGGCGAGACTTTATCTTTTCAATGGCCATAGAGGTTCCTATTGTCTGCACAGTAATTTTTTTTCCTTTTGGTACTAAAACAGGAAATGTGCAGTGAAACAATGGCTGTTCTTTATTGACTTCACACATCCTTTTTCAAATAATTTCAAGGGAGGTAAACCCTTGCGAAGGCAGACTTCACATCGATAGTGGGAGCAGCATGTCAGACTGACAGCAGTCCTGAGACTTTGCTGCTGAAAAATCAATTCTGGTCCATTGGAGTCAAGAACCTACAAAGGGATAAATGAGGGAAGCAACTGACCTATTTTCTTAGCACAACTTTTCTAACATGACTAATTAATTGGCTCTTGGACACCCTTTGAAAGCACAGTCCTTTGTTTCCCTTCACCTTGTCCCAGTTTCAGACTGTTACACCACCACCTCCAAAGTCACAGCAGCTAAAACGGGAGCAAACAAGTGCTGAGCAGTTGATGCCAACTCCACAACACAGGCTTGGATCCGATGGCCAAGGAGAGACACAATTTCCTTGGCACTGTATAAAGGTGTGACCAAACCTGATTTCCTCAGCAGGCTGCTCTGTGCGTGCAGTAGCTCCATGCACTGGGCAGTGAAAGGTGATTCCCACACAACCTGTGTGATTGTGCACAGACCCTTATTACAAAGAGCTCGTGAGAGACCTTTCTGTCTGACAGGTGATTTCACGGAGCAAAAGCATTCTGGCCAGAGTGGGATTGCAGTGTGTGTGGGAAGCTGGCAAGGTGTTTGAACCCACGGTGTGTAGACATTGTGTATGTTATTTCCATCCTGGTAGTTAAGAGTTTTTCTTCTTATCTGAGATGAGAGCCCCACCATGATCTTAAATCGGCCACTTTGCTCACTTTGTAGTAACCAGAAAGAGGAATGCATCCAGGGGGCAATCCAGGCCTAATGGAAGGTTAATTTCCTCCTGGAACTGTCTCAGCAGGGAGCAGACCTCAATGGCATTTAGTAAATGTCATTAATCAAGTGAAATTATTCTGATCCACTTTCCTCAAAGTCAAACATGGAACATGGGGTAGAAATAATGACCCAGAACAGAAGTTCTCGGTGTATGTCTTGTCAGCAAAGGGTGGAATCCATGTTATCTAATGCAGGTATCTACATTGCACCCGGATTTTAGGTACCACTTAGGCTGTTCTTCTAATTTAAGCATCCATACACAGTTGATGAAGGGAAACCAAGACCTCTGGAATCATAAAAAAAAAAAGTTTGGCTCTTTGATCTCTGTCTCTCCACTTTCCTAGGATTGCTAGCCCATGCAGGTTTTATCTTAGGGCAACATGATCAGGCTCAGAGTGATCTGAGCTCTGCTGTGCAATGTCTAATGACTGAAGCCAGTTTCAAGAGGTAGGCAAAATGTTTGATTCTCATCTGTTCAAAACATTTATCCTGTGACTTTGAGCAAGTCTTTTTTATCCCTTCTGCGTCCCAGTCCCCTGCTATAGTAGAAATTATATTTCTCAAACTCAAAGGATTGTTTTTGGGTAGAAGAAGCAATATTTGCAAGATGTTCAAGCATCATACTGAGAAGATCCACAAATGCCATATGGGAAGTTCCCTATTTCCAGTGCAAGGGAATTGTGGATTTAATTTTTAGTTGAGGCATAAATACACTGAATTTCATACTCTGAATGAAGAAGATGTGAAGAAATTCAAAACAGCTACACTGCACATTTTTTTAAAAGCACATTTTTTAAAAAAGTAGTGAGAGTGCATATGTGAAAAGGAGCAGAGTTTGGATTAACCAAGTTATCCTCATTTTGCCATTTATTAACTCCTGCTCTTGGGGTTAAGCTTGCCTGCCCTGGTAAGTGGAAGAGCTTTGCCAGGAATGCTAATGAGAAACCATTCATTTTTCTCTTTATTTGCATACAACTTCTACCAATATTAATTGGACTCAGAGAAACAAATACAGGAAGGGAATGAGGAAGAGGAGGATAAAGTGGAAAGGGCAAGGACAAAAGAAGAAGAAAGAGAAGGGGAAGGAATTCTGGTATTCAAATACTAACTTTCAGTCATGGAATTTAAAAACTGAACTCTATTTACAGTGCCCTTGGCACAAACAGAGCCTGGCACCCCTGATCTTCCCTTGCTGTTCACCTGGTACCCTTCCTGCACAACCATGGAAACATTCTTATTCTCCCAAGATGTTTCATGTTCATTTCATAGGAACCACCATCTAGAGAAGATGGAGAAATAGAACAAAGCCCTTAGGATTAAGAACAGGATTCACATCTCCAGGATGACTCTTTCCCCCAGAAAGAGTTCAGCCCTTAAAAGCATTCATAACCAAAATACTGCCAGCAGTTGAAAGTTCATATTGCTGAAAATGCCTTTTGTACGAAATTCCTGTCATGTATTTACAAAACCTCTGCCCCTGCTAGATAATAGCAGATTACAAATTACAAATGAATGCAGCTGTATTTCATTATTAATTGTTACATGTTCCCAAGCTGTTCAGTCTCATGGTCTGCTGATCATGCCTGACCCACAAATGGAACTCTGCAGCACAATAAAATTTCACACACTCTCGGTGTCCTTTCTAATTAGTGGATGAGTCATGCCCTATATCTGCAGAGCAGAACTGCACTTCCTTTTCTAAGAGCATCTATGGATCGCTGTGCAGATGTCAATTCAGGCTGCATTGCACAACACAGTTTCAGGGAGGATCAGTAGATTGGGAGCTAAGTTTTATGCCAAAGCTGCCGGCACCTCCACAAGTCTGGGTTTGGAGATGAATCCTTCAAAATCTGCTTTGGGATTTGATTTTATTGTGTTAGGTTTGGTACTCTTGGGAGGTTTGGGTGAGCCTGAGCACGGGCTGACTCTGTGCTTGTCCTTTTGCTTGTGTGTGACAGTAAAGCATCCTTGAGCTGGCAGGCGGTGCAGGGAGGCTGCTTCTGAGGGTGCTGTGCAGGCATCACCACAAAATGGGTTGTGATGTACAAATGCTACCCCAGCTAAAGGGCTCTCTGCTGACAGCCAGGCTCGCCCTGTGATTCGAGGGCTCACTGCCAAACAGTTCCACTGTTCATGAAAAAGAACAGGCTAGTTTAAATGAGGTCATTAAGTCACTTGGCCAAATTCCTACCCCAGGCATTTATCCTGTATGTCTCCTCCAATTCCACAGCACAATTGTTAATTGAGAGCTGGATTTGCCTGAGAGTAATGCAAATCTCACTATGCCAAGCTCTCTGAGCCACCAGGGAACTTGTAAATCTCAAATGCCAATGGAGGCCAAAGTGACCCTTTTCTCATACCCTGGGGAATTGCCTCAATGCTCATGGCATAGACTTATCTCCCTGGACAACATAATGTATAGGAAGTCAGGGATCTTCCACTAGATTAGTCCAGGAAAAGCCAAACTGCCTCCTGTAGCAAAACCTTGCAGCTGGATTTCACCTGGTAACTGGTGAGAAGGGCTGATGTGTGTCTGACCAGCTGGCTGTCCTTCCTTCCTCTGCAGCTGCTGAATCTCCCTCTCAGCCCACCCATGGCTTGGAGGAGAGAGGCAAGGGCACAGCAGAAAGGGAAAATAGCCCCAGGTGATGGATTTACTCCAGCTTTATCTGAATTGCTGGACAACAGAAGCTAAATTTTCCAAGTTTTCACAGGAAAGGGACAGTTCTTGAAAGTAACATCAGCTGAACACAATTCCACTGGGTGACTGAATTTTGCTGTTGGCCACTCCCCAGCCCCCAAGCTCTGTGAGGGCTCATGAACCACCTTCTTGTGGACAGAGGCCTAGGACCACCCAGCAGCTTCATTTTTTTTTGCCAAAATGTATGACCTGCCTATTGCAAAACCTTCATGCAACTTCAAAGAGCTCATCTGTTTTGCTCTGAAGTTACTCGACTCTATTATCCCCAGGTCATCCCACTGACATAATTATCACAGAAATACACAAACTGGAATACTGAGGGTATGCAAAGAGAGATGGAAATTAGGCTGTCTCGGATTTTAATGGCACTAGCATAAATTAAAATGTTATTTTTCTATTAGTACTTTTCTTTCTGTATTATTTTTTCTATTAGATCTCTTCTAAAATTACATCTTAATTTAGTTGTGTTTCTCTCAGTTCAGTAAATTTCCCTGGTGGAATTACTATTCTCATTATTATCCGCAAGTATAGGCTGAAGGAATGAGAATGAAAGGAAAATACACACAATGCATGCATGAGACTGAGGTGAGCTCTCACAAAAGGTTACCAAGTACTGTCCTCACAATGACGGGCCACAAACAGAATCACAGAATGGTTTGGGTTGGAAGACACCTTAAAAATCGTGTAGTTCCAGCCCCCCTGCCATGGACAGGGACACCTTCCACTAGACCAGGTTGCTCAAAGCCCTGTCCAGCCTGGCCTGGAACACAAAGAGAGCACAAACCATGGAGTATCCTGTGGCCTGTGCAGTTTCTAAGGGTCTTGGCTGGACAGGTGGGACAGCAAGGTATGGGAATCTTGCCCTGGAGGGACAATATTTGGGGTCTCCACTCATCTGAGTCGCTGTCTATCTCTGCTCTTCTCATCTCGGAACTTCCTGAGAATGGCCTGAATCATATAAATATAAATCAGACTTGGAAAGTCATCTCTACATGACTTAGAGTTACATACAAGGAGTGACCCACATCAGTGCTGTCTGCATCTCCTGCTAGTGAGAGATTCCAATGGGGATTTTCTTAGTGTCATCAGGAAAAAAAAAAAGGAAAATCCACAAATGTTTTCACATGACATGGGCTAAAATTCTTTACCAAGACACTTACATAGGATGACTAACCATTTTCTCAGTCTTACAAAATTACAATTTCCTTGGTACTATCACAGGGAAACAGCTGGTTCCCATAATGAAGAGGGACAGTGCAAAACTAGAGTTAATTACACTGTGGTAGATTTAGGGCTACAGTGATTCAGGTCTGCCGAATTTAAATAGGCAGTTCTCAAAATATATGCCTGGAAGAAATCATCTCTTGTTGCTCCTGACAGGTAGGAAAAACCCAAAAAAACCCTGCTGTCCTAACACCCCACTCATAAATTGGGGGCACCAGGTCACCAGGTTCAGCACAGAGGAGCTCTGTAGGATGGATAATCCCCCCCAACTAACACCAATACTAATGTTTTAATATCACAATAATTCTGCAAAGATTGGGGAAATGTGTAGAATTTGGTATAAATTCAGAAGGTCCTTTCACAAATACCTCAATAAAATAAATTGGAATTCACTCCCCAGAGCCACAGGAAAGAACAAGTAGCCACAGCTGCCTTCTGGTAATTGGTAGCAGTTAATGAGGCAAGTCCATTAATAAGTCCATTATTTCCCACTTTAAAATTTTTGTCCAGAACCAAAGAGATGAAAAAATAGCTCAGGTACTTCTCTCTGCCCTAAAGGACCTTCTACTCTCAGTAATTGTTGAAGGGGTGATTTTGTGTAGGGAGGGCTTGCATGGAGCCACTGCTGCAGTTGCAAATCAATCCGACTCCTATCTAAAGGCTAAAGGGGGTTGAAATTAATTTCTCTTTTTGAGAAGAGGTTGACACAAGTCTCTCATTTTTCTAATGAAATAATAACTCTGCCACATCCCTCCAGGAGCTGTGAGGCATAATAGGCATTTTAAGGTACTTAGTTATTCTGGCAGCCAGCACCACCTGTATATGAGAAATCAGCAACACATGGACCCCTCCAGAAAGAGAAAGAGCCTCATTTCACAGAAGCAGAGACCTACAGGACAATAGAGGTTGAAGGACCTTGTGGGTGAAGGGTTTCCTGTACAGTGTGGGGTAACTCCCTAATCAGATCTTGTTGCTCAGGGCTGTGGCCCGTGAGTTCTGAAGATCTCCAAGAACTTTCTCCCATCCACCATGAGATCACTGCACCTCTGAGGAGGGTCTGGCTTCAGCTTCCATATCAGCTCCTCCAAGTGTCAGAAAGCTGCTGTTACACCCTTGCTTTTCTCATACAAGTTAACCAAGCCCAGTTCCCTTTGCCCGTCTATATCCTCACCATCCCAGTGGCCCTCTATTTGGCCCTCTCCAGCTTAGTAATAAATGCTTTCCTTGTTGTACAAGTACAAGGCTCCTAGACCCAGCCTAGACGTCACACTTCAGAGCTGCCATACCACTCTGTGCTTGAGCTTCCGAGTGTATTAGCTATATGTGTGTCTATTTTAATCTTCTTAAGGGATGTAATTTGGACACCTGGCTTTACAGATGGTCAGACAGTAAAAATATAAAAATATTCTTGGTGCATCTGTTTAAACATTTGCAAAATGGCATCTCCTTAAAACTTACAGCTCATGCAGTTAATTGCTAATATCCCAAAGGTATAATAATTTCCAAAGGCTCTATGCAGTTGGGGGTCCTGCTTTCTTTGTGCTGCACTTCCCTGAAGGAGAAAACTAAGTTGTCTCAAAGAGTTCAGCCCGGGAAGTTTGCAAACTGGGCTACACAAATTGCAGGAGAAGACACAAAGAGGGAAATGGATTATGTTGTTCACAGAAATTGTCAGACTCAAATCTGTGAGTCTTATTTCTGAAGATCCAGAAATAAGACTCACAGATCACTCTTCTATAGGCCTCCCCTTTTCCTTTTGCCCATCTGCAAGGGTTAATTGGGTCCTATGGAGTGACACTCACAGAAGGCCTCTGAAGTCTTCTGCAAGAATTATGAAACATGAAGCGGCCAGTTTCTGATTTAATTCATTTTCATTCTCTCCCTCATGTATGTTTCTGCTGTGGGTTTCTTCCCAGTACTGTGTTTGTGCAAGGGCCAATGCTGAACACCATAATGCTACCCCAAAATCCTGTTAATGGGGAAAACACGTTCCCCGTTATTAATTTTATACACATAAATAAAGGCAATGATGCTGACCTTCAAAATGATACTTTCCTGTTGGCACAGCAGACTGTGAGGCTGAAAGGGATTTCAGAATTCAGCAGGAAAGTATCAGCTCCAAAAGCCACCAAGTGGATGTTTGGCACTGCTTGCAGGAACACCGGACACGAACTGAAGGCAGAGGTTGCACTGATGAGCAATAGTGCCACATAATCTCATTCAAAGGTTTGAAACTGTTCTCTCTTCCTTTGTTAGCTCTGTATTTGGCAACCAACTTAGGTGGAGGAAAGAAGAGTGCAGAAGCCAGAGCCTCACACGGGATCACTGTGTACCAATAGCAGGACCGTGCAGCTCTCCCCTGTGCCTGTCTGTAGGATAAACCAGTCAGTTCTCCTTTGACATATTCAAGGAGCCTGCTATTTATAGCACAGTAGTCCCCCCCATCCCCTCTTCACATAATCTCTTCATCCCCTGAGGAAGTCTGACACCTTTAATCTAAATACATGCTTTTCCATACAGGGGAGTGTTCAAATGCAGATGGCTGCTCGGATGTATATGGTCTGCTGGTGTTTCAAGTGCATGAGTTAATAATTTTCCTGCATCTCATGACATTCATTCTCCTTTTACCCAGGTCCCACCCACTGTAGTTGCTGCTGCCCCTCCATGGTGAACTGCCTTGTCTCCTTGTACCAGGAGCCCAGCAGTAATTAGAAAATCAGCTTTAAACAGTGGCAGCTCTTAAAAACAAGTGTCAGGTTGGGAGAGACCTGCTCAGCCTGGTGTATTTTAATAACCCTCTCTCCTACCCGTGGCACCCACTATTGAAATTCAACCAGTTTAATGGGGAGACAAACCACCAGCACAATGAGTAGGGACCAGAGAAACAAATCTCTTTAATATATAAAATAAAGCTTTTGATACTGTGATGCCAAATGGATTTTCCAGGAGAATGTGCTGAAAGGAAACAAGCATCTCCCCATTCAATATTTATACATCCCTAGATAACAGCCTTCATTGAGATAGATTTGTCAGAGTTACAGTACTGAGCATCCTTTTATGGTTAGTTTCTCAATTTTATGTCTAACAATAAATGGCAGCAATGCTTTCTATTAGAAATAGAACAACAGCTGGATTTGGCATGAAGTTCAAAACCTGATTCCAAAAATGGCAGCAATTTATGGAGCTTTGACAAAAATACATAAATGCAGTAAGAAAATATTGATTCTTCGGACTTCCGCTTCACAGATTTGACACGTGCACTTATGGCCCGATATAAATGAATAATAACAACAGTAACAATGATTCATTTCCTTAAGGCCTTTCAGACTTCACCTTTGAAACTCTGCATGGCGTTTTCTTACCTCCATTACTGTTCAAATTCCCTCACATTAATCTTTGTTTTAATACTCTTGGTTATATTGCAACATCTCCACAGGTTGCAGCAGCTTAAGTCTTCACTGTAAAAAACTGGGACCTATTTGTTCTGCTGCCAATAGATACAATCCCAAACTGAAGAGTTAATGACCTCATAACCAGTGAGACAGAAGTAGTTAAACACAGCATGAGAACATCTCCTGTTTTCTGTTGTATTCTGCTTTAGTCCCTCATTTCTCTCTTTTATTCATCATCCCATGGATGGATGGGATGTCTTCCCATTGTCTGTGTCCAAGATCTGTATCAGCTCAGTTCAGACCTAGTCTTAAAGCAGAGCTCTTTGGGAAGCTCCTCACTGCCAGCTCACCAGAGGCAGATTTCACCCAGACAGAAGCATCATCGTTGGGGTCCTAAATTTGGACCAGCCCTGAACATCCACCCAGGCACAGCTCATGAGGGCTGGCATCAATCTCAGCATCACAGCTTCACCTGGACAAGGACCTGTTTGCTCCACAAGTAAGATGTGAGATAGTATTGTCCAGAGCTGCTGATAAGAATCATTGCCTTTCGTACCAACAGTTTGCTTTGAATTCACATTTTGGAGTTACAGGAATTAGCATTATTTTTCCAGTGAGGTTTAAGACACTTTACCCTGAGTGAGAACTTCTGATCACTTAAAGAAAGAAGAGTTTCCTCAGTTCTCCAGATCAAAGGAGGAAGCTCAGTGAAGTGAGTTTATGCACAGAAGCCAAATCCAGGACATACAGTTTAAACCCCTTGTCTTCTTATTTATGATTTTTGTTTTTTAGCCTCATAATTCTTGGCCTCTTTGATTTCTAAGGGCATGCTGTTACAGCATGAGAGTTCAGATTCTTGGTCTGGAAATCAAAAGGACTTTAGAAAAACTGGGATTTGCCATGACTTGTGTTGAGTCGGAAACTGCCCAACAACAAGGCACATTGGATGTTCTTGATCAGTGCTGAAACTGGGGGAGTCCATAGACATTCCCAGGAGAACTGATTAAAAAGAGGCCAAGTAGCTCTTTTCCAACCACAGTTAAAGAGTTTACAATAAAATCCTGTCTTTTTAAACTAGAAATTATACTCTTAAAACTTGCATTTCATTTAAAAGTGTTTCAAATACTGGAAAATTGGCATAAAGGAATGAGTAAATTGAATGCCTAGGAGGAGAGAAGATTTTTAGGGTGGTCTTTTTTTTAAACTACCAAAATCCAATATACTGAACACAAATATTGCCACCAGCCTCAGGATTTCTGCCTTATTTTAATGTGTGATTCCATTAATTATCTTTTATACACCTCAGCGGGGCGGGGGGCGGAATTACTCAGAAAAAGCCTTTGATGGAATGACATTATGTCCCTACTTTTTAAATAAATGTTGAAAAAAGTTTCTAATATGCTTTAGAGATTGCTGAGTCACTCTCCAAAATCAAAGAACTTTCTTAATACAGGAAGATGCAAAAAAAAAAGGCAATTTTTTGATGACAAGCACGACAAAAGCACTTCCAGATTTCTTTATATGCATGTAGAGAAGTGAACTGGGGGGAAGAATCTTGGTTACTTTGTTTCTTTCTGAACTGCCTTGACCCACTGCAGAATGTCACCGCTGAGCCAGAGGTGACAGCTGCCCCACGTCTTGTCCTCTTTGCTGATGCCAGTGTTTTCCCACTGCTCCCTGTTCCCAGGGAAGGGAGGAGAAAACGGGAGCCCAGCTTTGCATGAGACTGCTGGGCACCTTTGGATTCAGTCTGAAGTTGTCCTCATCCATTTCAGAGCCAGTCCATCGATTTCGTGCAGTGCCTGGGTATTGCTTGTAAAGTGCTTTGAGCTCCTCCAACTGAAACTACTTCTGAAGTGCATAAAATTATTGCATTGACTTTTGAGGGCGGATGACTGTGAAAATCTATGTTTTCAACTATGATTTTAGAAAGGGAGAGGGAGAGAAGGACAAGCGTCTGACAGCTAAGTTAATCACACAACTTGCAGCAACGGGGTTTTTTAATGCATCAGGTCTTTGTGGGTATTTCTGATGGATCCGTCTGCTCATTGGTATTCTGGAGGGGCTCTACAGGAATTCAACTCATATTTCTTCCATCAACACATGTTTTTTCAGCATGTCTGACGTATTATGAATATATTGTGGAATCAAAAATGTATCAGGAGTGAGACATACACTTCTGACACTTGCCATATAAACTGAAGGTATTTTACTCTCATAGGTATCCCAGCACCCTTTTGAGAAATGTCACTCATAAGAAAAGAGAACCCTCTACCTTCCCTACCAAGCCTTTTAAACACCAAATATAGCACTTAAACATGTAATTAATTTCCTCTCAGTGCCAGTAGCTCACATAATGCTTCTTTTGATTAGAAAAATGTATTATTTTGCTATAGTAATGAGGTTTGCAGTGCTGCAAATATGAGCACAATAAAATCTTGTTTCCATTCAGTTCCATTTCCATATCACCACTTTCTACAGAGCTGAACCCCAGGAAGACCATGGACTTTTCCTCTATCAATTTTTATGGGGAAATAAAGGTTTTAAAGCAAAATTGCTCTGTGCTTTTCATGGAAATAAAAGGACTTTTTCTTACATCTTAGGGAATTTCCTACTGAAAAACCTATATGGTATCAACACCCCCTCAGAGATTAGGGAGCTGCAGAGATGGAAGCTGGAGTTAAATGTGATTTCCTGGGTAAAATCTCTTTATAGAAATGCTGAATATACTAGCTTTATAATGCAATAGCATCTTCATAAATCCAAGGTATTTTTAAGATAGGCTTCCTTTGCTACAAGATCTGGTTTAGATCTTGCTGTCTAGCGATTACAAATTTTTGTGCAGCTTGAAGAAATGCCTTTTGTTTGCTCAGAGAAAGATTGTTGTTCAGTGTTTCAGGCTCAGTTTGAGTAAAATTTCCTTTGTGATGGGGTCCTTCCTCCCTGGAGAAGGCTGTGCACCATGTGTTCGAAAGGCAGGCTGGATGGAGGAGGCTGGACCTGTATCAGCTGGAGAGATGGCTTAGCTTAGTAGTTCAGCTCAAACTGAAGGCTCAGGCTTCCACTTACACCAGACTTACCATGTTCAGGGAGTCAATAACCACCAGAGAGCTGTACCTGCACCAGTGCATCATTTCCCCTCCTGCACGTTTGGGCTGGAGCCCTTCCTCTGAGTGGTAAAAGCTTGGAGCTGATAAAAGTCTCCATGGGCCCCTAAAGCAGTAAGGGCTAAGATAACATTCTTTAGTGTGGTCTGCTGAAACGGATGCTGTATATTTGTACAAAAGTTAATGCTGGATATTAAGAGAGGAGATAAAAAACTGAGTGTTCCTTACTTCCACAGGGCCCCAAACCAGCAGCAGCACAGTCATTTCCAAGGCTCACACTGCCTCTGGGCCATCATGTCTAACAGTGCAGGATGGATGTGTTTGCCATGGATTTGTCCAGCTTCTTTTCAAACCCAGTTTAACTTTGGACTCCCTGATAACTTGTTGTGACTGCCACAGTTTTGGTGGTGTTTTGAGAATACTTATTTCCACTGCTCATTTAAGATATTCTGCTCATTCACTTTGAGAGTGACCCCTGAGCACTGTGCAATAAAAGCATAAGTATGGATGCATGAGTGAAGGCCAAAGGAGAGTCCAGCCAGGGACCATGAGTTTTCCGTGGAAGAGGACAAGGGTAGGACACTGAGAGGGTTGTGAGTCACCCCTGAGTACTTTCCCCAGACCCAGGAATCTGCAAATTAAAGGCTTCCTGACTCTGACTCAGTGTTTTTGTATGATACAGTTTTTATGGAATTTTTCTTCCATCAACTTGTCTAATTTCTCTTTGAATCCTTGAAAATTTTCAAGATCATCCCGTGACAAGGAGTCTGATAATTTAAATCTATGCTGTGTGAAAAAAAAACAGCTTAGTCCCTCCAGTGCACCTTTGCTGCTGCTCACTCTCACTGCAGTGGTTTTCATGTGTCCTTCAGCTTGCTTTTAAAAGTCTGGCACCCGCAGGTCTCTTCTGGAGCCATTCTTGCCACCCAAAGAGAAAACAGCCGTGCTTCTGGCACCTTCTGCTTTCCACTGTGACGCTACAGCTTTGCTCGGCCCCCTGGCCCCCCAGACACCTCTCTTCCAGCTAAGAACACCCAGTTATTCTGTATCCTAAACACACCGAAAGAGCCCTGACACATCTGTGGTGCATGACTTCTCTCTACAAAAGTCATGCCTATTCCCTTGGCATACCTATATTTGTGTCCACTGATTATTTTATATTACAGCTTTAAATGATTTTCCTGGTGTGGAAGTCAAATACACTCATCAGATACAACAGCAAACAAACATATTTGCGCTGGTATAGCAAATAGCTATTTCAGTCCAAGTAATAGTTCTCTGGACTCCCTAGAGTCCTTTTTAATGTAGAACTGATTTTTAACAGAATTTCTCTGCTAGTTCAATTGATTTCAGTGATAGGTTACACACTGCTGCAGGTAGTTTAGCAATTTGCTATTGGAATTCCTTTAAACTGAAAGCTTCCTTTGGCTCTCTTCCATCCCCATACCCTTCAGAAGGACTGTAAACCAAGAATCTGGGGCTCTTTGAAGGGTATCAGCTTGTGCAAATCACAGGGTTCTCTCTGGTCCTAGACAGAATCAGTGGTGGTGGCAGAGCTTGTGTGTTCTCCAAAAGGAACCCAACCTATGCACACCAAACCCAGTATGAAAACCAGTGCAAATCCTGCATGGGGGCTGCTGCTGGGGGCATTCAGTTCCAAATCTCACCAAGGCTTGGAAGCAAATGACTAATGAAGCTTCAGACTACATGTTTTTGGAAGGAGACTTTCAATATACCAAAACAAAGCTCTGATCCTTGCTGGGGTCTCTCCATGCTACTTTGGTACCCTTTATAACCTTGAAAATGCCCCCGTGTCCTTTGGGAGCAGTGCATGTGCCCAGTTTTTATTCTGTTTGTGTAAACGGAGATGGGAATAGCTCCATTTCCAAGGCCCACAAAGGGCTATTGGATCCCCATCTGTGCGGCTGGAAGCTTAGGGGGTTTCTAAGCTGCTTGTAGAAACATTCCCAAACCTCCTGCAAGCCATTGCACAGCATCTCCTCTATCTTGCCCAGAGCAGGGTGAGTCCACAGGGTGTCCGTGTGTCCCATGTCCTCCCTGTCTGGAAGCTGGTCCTGGTGTGTGGCCGCTCCTTTGTTTGCTGGGAAAGGCGACGGTCACCGCCTGGAGAAATGGCTTTGGAGAGGAAGCTGGAGAGACACCAGGGCACAGCCCTGTCTCCCTGCCCAGCAGCACAGCCTGGTCAGCAGCACTGGGAGGAGTCAGAAGCCCAGCTCCCTTCTCAGCTTTGTTCTTCACCAGGGCCTGTGTTCCTGCAGCTGTGGCCATCTGGGTGGCCCTGGGCTCCCTGTGCTCTGGAGGGAGAGGTGGGCTCAGCCCACGGGCCGGGATGAGTCCTTATGGGTGGCAGATGTCAGGAGTTTCCGATTCCTCTCTTTTGACCAGGCAGGAGGCCTGGGACAGCAGATCAGCTTTCAGACTCTGGAAACCCAAACAGGAACCTGAATGGAGGCAGGCTTTTTTCAGATCTTTTTTGTCCCTACAGATCGGGATGTTTATAGACAGACTAAACAGAGCTGCAGTTTCCTCAGGGGGCATCCTGGGAAGAGGGCATGTGTGCCACCATCCGTCATTAAACCCTTCACACAGGCAGCTATCCTAGGGACACATGGAATACAGCTCTGAAGGGCTGTATTTGGACCCTTTTGCCACTGGATTAAACCCCATTTGCTACCTCTGCAATCACCCATGGCTGCAGCCAGCAAGGCAGGGTACCATGAGCCTCACTTTTCACTCTGCATGGAAATGATAGTCAATCACATAAGAAACAATTCAATCTTCACATGTGAAAAAGATCGGATTAGGTTATACCACCAACCCTGCCCTCTCCTAATTTAAAGTGCCCAAATTCTTCCAAATTAATGTTCCAAATCTGTATTTGATATGGAGTGTGTGGGAGCCAGATATTCACACATCCATCCTTGTGTCTCTCCACCTCAAGAAAATACAGTCTCTGTGTGTATCAGACACTTGGATACTGTCTGGGGTCACAAAGACGCCCCACACTGACCCCTCCCTCTCCTTTGGAGAAATGCCCTGATCAGGGGATGAGTCCTGACAATCACCCAAGGACAAAGCAGCTCTGCTGCCTCCTTCAGACCTGACGCCACACCAGTGTCCTCTTAAGAGCAAGACATTTGCAGATGACAAATAGGTGAGGGAAAAAGGGAGCGTAATGAGGGGAGGAGGTGTGTGGGGGGGAAAAAGCAAGCAGCAGTGCTCATTAGAGACACAGGGAAATGATGCCTTTCATACCTGCTTCGCTCCCTTTTGCTCCCTCCATTCTTCAGACAAATGAGATACCCACGGCGCACGCAGCGCGCGGGCGTGCTTCCTCAATTATTAATGGGAGATGCTTTGTTTTATTTAATGCCATGGTTTTGATTAGTTTATTTTCCAGGGATACGCTTTTTCTTCTCCCCTCCCCTGTCTCCCTGTTTCCTCCTCCTTTCTTTGATCTACCTCCAATCCATTTTTTTCCTCTCAGCAACGATGGGCCGGCGCTGCTGCTTTTGCCACCAGGCGCTTTGCTCCCCCGGGCTCAGGTGAGTCGGGCAGGCACCAAGGGCCCTCCTACACTGCCAGAGCCCCTTCTTGGGTGAGAGTGAGCCTTGCTAGAAAATAATGAGAACTGGCAGGTCTGGTGATCCAAAGCCGAGAAACATATGCCTGGGCTGCCTCTTTCATCTCTGTAATTGGGTTTTTCTACTCCTGTCAATTAGGGCCTTTTTCCTCTCCCTGCTGCCCCGGTGACTCTCCTTTCTCAGTGTGAGTGTCTGAATGGCTGATCACAGGGGTGGCCCCGGGGTAACGGGCACCAGGGTGATGCACAGAGCTAGGTTTGTGCAGCATCACAGGATCCCACTGGAAAACCCCACCGTGACTTAGACACAAGAGAGGACTATTTCTGCCAGAGAGAGACGACACCTCTGGGCTCAAAGAAGTGCGGGTCTTCTTTCCTCTTATCTCCAGAACAGCCTGGGTGCTACAAAGACAAGGCAATGTTTTTTTCCTACTTCTACTTCCAGCTGTGGAGTTTATTTTCAGTGGTGCATTTACAAAGGATTACTCTTAGCTACGGCAAAGCCCACTGCTCCTGCACTGATGGTCAGAGAGTGACTTCAAGTAGGCAGCCTCCCTTGTGGGAGAGCAGTGTCTGCAGAGCATGACTCTTTACCTCCCCTCGATTTGACCTTGCACCTTGTCTCAAGCCCTGGCCCCAGCTCTTGACACCTGGGGCCATGAGGCTGCAGACAGCAGCCAGAGCCAGGGAAGTCGGCTGTAATCCAGCCTGGACAACCTGTCTCCTAAGGGGAAAATGTCAAGCTCAACAGCTCAGGAGTTGGTGAAAAAGGTGAGGGCTACATTTTAAATTCTGCCAAACAATGAATACTTCATCTTGTTGTTGAGCAGGAGAAAAACTCATGGCTTTTATCTCCAACACAAACAGCAGCTCATTTCAAAGGGGAATGCAGGGCTGGGAACCTCAGCTGCCAGGCTGGAGGCAGTGACTCTGTGTCAGCAGTCACCCCTGTGGTCACCAGCACAGTCACCAGTCTGCACGAGCTGGAAAACATTGAGAATTTTTTCCATGAAGTGGATTTGAAGTGGATTTGAATTTTGTCTCACAAAAGAAAACGAGCCAAAAGCTATTAACTTTGAAAATACTTTGAATTTCACATTGCTTAAGATGACCTTTTCCCCCTCATTTTTATTGTAAAGGTAAAGTGAAAAAAAAATAGTAATTTTTAGTTTTTCTTGTCAACTGCGAAACAAGATTCAAAAAGGGTCACTTGAACATCAGTGTAGGCAAAAATTCCAGTTATAAATACAGCTGCAGAAAGCTGATAAAACCCTTCCTTCTTCTTGCTCTCTCCTCGTGCTTTTTGATCCAGTGTTCGGAATTCTGTTGAAAGTACCTGATATTTTGTGATTCAGGAAAGATGTGAGCAGCCAGAGAGCAGCTGCTTCAGGACTGTTCTGGACTCCGTATTTCAGAGTTTGCAGATATGGATCCAGCTGCATCCAAACCCTCTGCAACCTTCCAATTGGAAGGATATTGACTATTTAGAGAATCTATATTACTATAGATTACAGATACTGCAGCTAAAGCTCTCCTCTCTTAACCACACACAATGGAGTTGCAAATTGGACTTAAATGATTGCTTTTTGTATATATATAAAAAAATCTGCATGTATTTTACTGCCAGGCTGTGCCCAAAATGGACACATGGGGTAGAAGTGGCTGTGCATGTCTCTGCATGCAGGAACATGAGCCACATGCTCTTTATCCTTCACCAATTTTTCACCTGAAAAAAATACTGCAATGACCAAGTACTGTCGTATTTCATACAATACTCATCTTTCCATGACCAAACAGGTTTATCTGAGTAGTTGTCAGCAGCAGACATCTGGGGGTAGTTATACATCAGCCTTGCTGTTTAAAAAAAATAAAAAGTGGTCAGATTCAGAGAAGACAAATTATTTCACAAGCCTCAACACCAATTAAATGCGTATTTCATTTTCATATGATATATTGCAGGTGTCTGAGGGGCCTGTTGCTGGCTGTCTCCCTGTCTGTGCACGTGATTCCCTGGATTCCCTGGATCTGCTCCCTTGCAGAAGCAGTCAGGGGGATGCAGCAGAGGAACACAGGTCCCTCCCCAGGTCTCTGCTCTGAGCACACGTGCAGGGATGTGATGGTTCTCCAGCCATTCATGGGCCATGTGAAGAGAAAGCACAGTTTGGAGGACACGGGAAAGGGGCTTCCCAGAATCAATCACTGGAGTAATTAATGTTCCTGAAGAATGAACCCCAAGCAGTCTGTGGCTGAGAACAGAGATGCACTCGTGTGTCTGCTTAATCAGGGCAGAGTAATGAACAGATCCACAGGGTCTGTAAGGATCAAATTCCACTCGGATGCTGTGACTGAAATTACACCAGGCTCTGTTGAATATTGAGGAATCATTCTAATTTAAGACAAAATGCCCTACCTGCAGGGGACTGACACTCTCCAAATCTCACGGGAGCAGGTGAAAATGAGAGAAGAAAACTGAATACCACACCTGAAGTCTTCTGATGATGCACAAAAGTATAGTTAAGCTAAAATCTTTAAAGCTATATCAAGGTAAGTATGCTGCTGTTCTGCTGGCCACTCTTCCCAGCCACTAAGAACCCAAAGAGCAAGGCATAAAATTGCGTTTTAACCTGGACCTCTATATCTGCCAGAGGACAGTGGCCTGAATGTTAAGGTCAACCTTAAAGCTCTACCTGATCTCATGCTGCCAACCCATTCTTCACAAAGTGATGATCTGCATAATTGTTTTTTGAAGAACTGGCAACAAAACAGGCTATGCCATTTTAAAATTTAGCCCTAGATTCTCTTTAATAATAAATGAGGGCATAATTTTAAGTATTGGGCCTTTAAATCATTTACACCTTGTAAAACAAATACAGTATTTGTATAATAGTTTACATTTGCTGCCCCTCCCAAACTTTCTCATTTATTTCCTCTGCTTCCATCATCTCAATTACCATAGAAAGTGGATAAATGCCAGCAAAGACAGACAAAGCTTAGGACATCCTGAATGCCCAGGAGGAAGGTGGGTCCCTGGGGGGCAGGAGCCTGAATTCAATGCAAATTTCAGGCGAAGCAGAGGAGGGACCAGCACCTGGCTCTTTCACACTCGAGAGAATTGTCTAATTGCTGGCTATTAGTCCTCTATAGGACTCAAAAACCTGTCTGTGCCTCTTACTAAACCTTTACCCAGGACATAATCACTGGGAATTTGAATTAGATGCTGAAATGGTGCAGTAAAACTGGCAATAAGCACAAAGTCAGGGGAAGAAATCTGACTCTGTCCTTTATCTTGTACACTGGTTGCCTACAGGAAGCACAGTGACACAGCTTGTTTGGGCACAACAGCCTCAGGGTTTTCTGCCCCACTTTTCAGGCACATCAGATTCAGCTATGGCAAGTAGATCTGTTATCCAGAAGAGGCATCACTGCTACTCCAGAAATGCAAACATCAGTTTCAGAGTTAGATTCCTGCTCCCCAAGGCCTTGATGCTTTTCTAAGAAGTGCCCCCAGATGCCCAGGTCACATCCCCTTCTCCTCTGGCCAGTCTCAAACAGCTCCCTTGATCTCACTTGTCTGAGTGCTGACCCTAAGCAAATTCTGACCCCTAGGCACCACCTTCAGTGAGATGAGGGAGATCAAAACCACAGAACATACAGCTTTTGTAGAAATTACGGGCTTTGCCATCTTCTTCAACCTCCACCAACTCTTGCTGGATAAGATTCAATTTGCTATAGCCATTAAAAAACAGCAGGGAGGTTGATTTCCCACTGTAGCTCCTTTTTTTAATCTTCTTTCCTGCTTGTCTGAAATCCTCTGATCTGCTTCACTACGTCCTGACAGCTCCAGCATCTCGGTGGCAGGAGAAGGAGCCCACTGAGAGCCAGCTGATGCCTTCCTGTGCCCAGCCCCGCGCTCGGCGCGGCCCCCCCAGGTCCCCGCGAGTCCCATCTGCGGCGGGCGGATGGGGAAGCTGGGCTCGGGAAGGGCAGCAGATGTCTGAGCAAAGCCAAGCGCTGAGCCTGGCCTGCGCCAGGAGCCTGTGTCACAGTCCCATGGCCAGGCTGGGTGCCCTCCACCTCCTGTCCCTCGTGCTCCCTTGAGATTCCTCTTTCATCCCGAATAAACACGGGAGGGTCACGCTGTGCTGGTGGCAGCAAGCTAAGCGGAGCACCCGTGTTCCATGCTGAGAAATGTGCAGTCACGGGAGGCAGAGGGGAAGGAATGGCTTTGAAGCTTAGCTTCAGTGAGTCCCTCTGGGGTTTTTTGTTGGGTATTTTTTTCCTTGCACTCATTTTTTGCTTTTGAAATATATGTATTTTAAATGGCTATGTAAATAAATGAGGATGTGGGAGAGGATCTGCCACAGCACAGAAAGGAAAGAAGTTTCTACACACCAGACAAAGAAATAAAACATGAGAGGAAGTGGTACAGCCCCTTCCCTTGGTAGAAGTCATTAATAATACCAGGCTGCAGCAGTGGTGTTTGGATGTTCACACCTTTCCGTGGTGCACTCTGCTGCACCCTCGTGTGTTTGCTATTTGCAGCTCATAATTGAAAATTTTCTCTTGCTTAAAAGCCCCAGGGAGGAAATATCAAAAAAGGAAATATCTCCAGCTTGCTACCAATCCCAAGTTCAGGGGGAGCCACCCAAAACCCTTCCAGTCCTTCCTATGAGCTGTAGGGTGAAACATGAATTGTTCCTCCAGAATCTGGAGTCCAGGCAGTTAATAGATACTCTGCTGTAATTTGTGATAAAAGAAAAAGAAGCAGGGAAAAAAGCAGTGAAAGAGGGGGACAGAGGTTCTTGCTCTGTTCCATAAGATCATATTTGTTTCCTAACTGAATTAAAAATCAAAGCAAAATATATTGTCTTCAAATGAAAGCAATTTTTTAAATTTGTCTTTCCTAATTTGTGGGCATTTTAAAAAATCAAAACAAAGAAAAAGAAAGTGTTAAATTGCTGAAAATAAACGGAGCAATGTGTGCTGTGATAGGCACAGTACTTACTCTTTTATATCTTCTCCTTTCAGACTGGAGACCAGAGAAGGAAAAAAAAATACTCATTAGTTGATGAAGAGCAAATCAGAACTGCTTCAACACTGGAGCTCAACACATTCGGAGAGATTTTAAGGTCATCTTGCTAGACAGAAAAGGAAATGATTACAGGAAATACTACACTTCATGTTTCTGAAGCTGGATTAAGTGTTTTATTACTTACCACCGAGGACACTTCTGTTTGACACAAATATATTTGTTAGAGTATTTTATTAAATTACAGCAAACATCTGAATTCAGAGTGGAGCTATTGAGAAGCTAAATGTAAGAAGAATTGACATTACAGTGTCTCAGCAGCAGTAAAGCTGTAATCAGTGCTGACAGATATTACTCACGTGCTTTAGGCTCAAGAAGCTGTTCAGATACCACCATGGAGAAGCAGAAAAGTATGAATTATCAGGAGTTCCCTGGGAACACAGCACCATGGAGAAAGGCTCTCCAGAGACACTTCTCCCTGTTTTTCACCAAGAGCTCTACAAAACTGAGGGTTGTATGTAAATGACTGGCAAATCCTTTGGTATTTAGAAGGATTTGGCATATTTGTTAATAGTTCTGCCTCCTGACCATACATGACTGCATAGACAGCTTATCCATCATTTTCAAAGTGTCTGGCCCCTGGAGCTGTAGACAAATTGCAGGCAGAAAATGAAACTATCCCACTGAGTGTTTTTCAAGCAAATTTTTAAGGCTTGTTTCATGAATTTTTTAATTACCATTTGATTTTTTGAATGTTTGGAAACAGTAATTTCAGATACTTGATTTTGCTGTTCCTGGCAGGAGAATCAGGAAGGGCTGGTTGCTGGTGCCTGCTGTACTCCAAGACACCCTGCAACAGCTTGGCAGGACTGAATGCCAGGTCAGGGCAGCTGAAGGGCAGCAATCCATTCTTTCCTTCTCCCTTGGTCATGGGAGGCAGGAAGAGAGGTAGAAAACAGTACCAACAGTGGGGGATCCCCAGTGGGATCCTCTTATTTAAGTAATTGTTAATTCCAGGCCTGAAGGAAATTCTATTCAGCAACAATTAGACCAGTGTTCTGTAACAATGCGGGTGCAATAAGACCCCATTTTTTTGTTAGCTGTCACATGAGAACTACTGTGCAGGGAACATTTTTCACATCTCCACTATGTTAGAGGCATTTTCAAAGGGTTAAAGGCCTCTTGCTCATCACAGGGCAATGAATTTCCCAGAGGAACATTCTTAGGCTTATCCCTTATTCCTTTCACTCTGCTTTGTAGTCCTGGGAATCATTAGTGCACAGGTACATCTTGAGACATTTTTGCAATACCTTAGGAATTGCACAACTGAGATTATTTCCTCTCCCCAGCAAGCAAATCATCCCTAAAAGGGTTTTCCTGGAAAACAATTCCTTACATTCTTTCCCAAGGGTATGTGCTCTTTTATTTGTCAGGGATCAAAATGGTTAAGTGGTGATGCATAAGGAGATGGTAAAACCCAGAGTACTTTGAGGTGGCAGCAGCTTTTTCTTCACTTCATTTTTTCTCATTCTTTTTTCCCATTCATCTGCTGAGCCAGAAGGTCAGGAAAAAAACCCAAACCACATTTAAATGGTTGTTCAATACCTGAATGTGCTGAAACTGGCCAGTTTCTCAGCAAAATTCACTTAGGTACCAGCTGTTTACCTGTAACTTCTTGTAGTAGACAAGTTTTTTCCTTTATACACTCCTTGGACTTTTATTTTCCTTACTCAAAGTTTGCATGTAGTGAAGGGTATCTCCTGCAGAGAGCTCCATCCCACCTGGGTCAGTGGTGCAGGATTATCCTCAGATGTCTGCAGCACTTCTGTTGAAGTCTCTTGACCACAACAAGCTTGTCCTTTAAGTCTCCAGCCCGTAATGAGCAGCAGGTGCCAGACGTATGAAACAAGGTACTACATATTTGCTCCTTATTAAAAAATCCTCATGAAGTATCCAAATCCCTCGAGGATCTCCAGGGATCAAACCCAGCTGAGGACCCTCACTCAACTGCAGCTCTCTGAAGACAAACACAGTGACCTTCCCAAAGTTGAATGTCCTGGGTGGTATGTTGGATGCATGCTCACGTTCCAGGGATTTTGTTAGGAATTAAAAGCCAAGACCCAGGTCACTGATAAATTGCAGTTTGGCCATTCACATCAGGACTGAGATTTACATAATTAAGCAAGAGACAAGAGCTTTGGTGACCAACACACAGAGCATTTCAAAGTCTCCAGTAGTTTGTGAGTTCAGACAGACCACCAGCTCTTTGGGCTGGGTCTCCTGCTGGCTGTGCCAAAGCGAAGGGACCTGCTCCATTGACTAACTCCACAGGGAGTCCTTCCTCCAGACTCTGTTTTGCTGCTTCACAAAAATAAAACAGTTACAGTTTAGGTGGGATTTCTAGTTCCTGGAAGTCTCCCTCAAAATGAAGCTGACTGATAAAATCCTGCATTGTTTTTTCCTGGTGTTAGCGACCCCGAGACAAAGCCACTGGAAATGATAGCACCATGTAGAGAAGTTCAAGGGTCTAATGCAACAAAGGACCTGTGTGTTCAGCTCTTTTTCTCCTTTACAGGAGAAAAGTCTTACTCTTTTTTAGTTTCCTCTCTGGAGAGAGCTTTATTTAAAATTCTGTTTGTACATCTTTTTTTTTTTTTCCTTTAGTGCCTTTGGGCCATGAGAAGTCTGGAAGCTCAAGAATTCAAACTTCAAGGAGGTTGTTTAGAAAAAAAAACTTCAGTGTGCTACAGCATTTTGCAAACCCCAGATGCAGGCTGGTGCCTTTGATTATTCATACATGCCATTCGGGCTCTGCCTCTGTCAAACATTTTTTATTTCCACACTATTGGATGAAAAATTCCCCATCCAGCAGTTGCCTTGTGAAGCAGAAAATGCTAATGTTTGTGTCTGTTGCAATGTACCTCTGGCAAGAAAAACAGAGGCTCTGTGCAGGGAAATCTTAGTGTTGTCAACCTCTCCTTTTCAGGTAGAGTATGCACCTATGTCATATTTTTATATAATCACTGTAGTTTGGTCTCAGCAGAGAACAAAGAGCTTAAATTTATGGCTTGCCTGACTGTGGTTGTCCCCTGCAGCTCATTTGACTATTCATCATGCTCCACACCATCAGCCCTTCGTACAGCTGAGGATGTCACCTATCAGAGGATAAACCCTTTGGTCATGTCATAAATTTAACATTACACATTAAATATCTGTATTATTATAACACTGACATAAGATGTTTTATATGTATTAAATCTTTAGAACCCTGTACAAAGAGATTTTGACTGTCATGTCCTCCTCAGGCTGCAGCTCCAGTAATTATACAAAATTCCTCTCATGGTGGACCAGAGTTTCAACTGGTCAAAAAGCCAAAATTGATGCAGGACCACTGTAGCAGCTCTGCCAATTCACACCACGATGGACTGGCAGCACCTTCCTCCCCTTCATCCCATATCCAGCTCTCCAGGGACTGAGCCCCAGCTCAGCTTTACCTGTGAGCCTCAGGCAGCACAGCTTATCAGGCAGGGGAAGGAGGTTTGATCCTTGCTGGGCTTGATCAGGCTGGGAAGCTGCGAGCTCCATGGAGGTCTCCACCAGGAATATTTCCTTGGCCTGGGCTGCCATATAATTCCAGCTGTCCCCATCTCTACTCCCCAGGCAACCCTGGGAAGGGGTTTACCTGAGATGAACTGGCACTTAAAATGGGACCAGACACCAATGTTCAAGCAACTAAAATTTGCCGTGCCCTTACCTAAGTCAGCCCAAAAGAAGAACCCAGAAAAACAAGAGAGGTGCCCAGCTGAAGGGTGAGGAATGTGATGAGGCACTGGAACAGGCTGAGCTGAGAGGCAGTGAAATCTTTTCCTTGGAGAGCACGGAGTCACCGAATATCCTGAGATGGAATGGACCCACAGGGATCATCGAGTCCTCTGAGATAACAAAAATTCAGCTGGAGCAGGCTGTGAGTGACCTCTCCTAAGCTGGCCCCGATTTTAGGGTGCATCAGAGACATCCAGAGGTCCCTTCCAACCTGAATTATGCTACAAACTCAGGCTAACAGATGGGATACGATGAGGCCCACAGGACAGACAAGTAAGATTGGGGTTGCCAACACGAGACCTTGCTCTTGACCCTCCAAAAGACAGGGCGAGAGGGATTTGCATCTCAGCTAGTGTCATGTTATGGTTTGATTTTCCAGAGAGAAAACACAGCTTGAGAACAAGTGTATTTATTTGATTTTCATTAGCTAGGCACAAAAATAACCCGTGTCAGCTGAACTCTCCTCGTGCTTTTCAGATTCACAGACTTTTCTCAGAAAGCTTCCAAAATTTAGAAATATTCCCAGGCAACCTTCCAAAACTCAGAAAGCAGAGAATATTGAACACTGTTTTCCTCCTTCTAGACTCCCTCATTAATTTTAATCAGCAGGGAATATATTTTCAAAGTGGCACTTAGGGGCAGACAAATCACATTAAAAAGTGAGGGTATTTCCATCCCTGAATCACCATGACCAGCTTTAAATCATACCTGAAGGCAGCTCATTATTCTGCCCAGGCAAAGAGCGAGGCAGAGGGAAAACTCTGGGTGCCAGAGCAAGTCTGAGGATTTTTTGCTTGAGGAACCCACATTCTTTGCACATGCCTAGGAAGGATCCCAGGAGCAGGATCCCCATCCCTGGGACCTGTGTCTCACAGGAACTCTGTGTAATCTTTTTTTTCTCTTTGCTGCCCACTCCCTGGAGCACCCACCCCCCACAATATCAGAGTCTCTGGTTTTTAGCACAGGGTGAAAGAACAGATGTTAACTCCACAGGTCTGCACCTATTTGAACAATACATCAGCCAAAATGGCATCTCAATCCACATCCTCTCACTCCACAGACAAGATATCAGGTTAATTGGTGCTCTGGACTAGTGTTCGCACGCTGCATTTTTGTTTTAATTACACCTCATTAATTTTCACCTTCTAAGCTTTCAAACAGCAGTGAGAAACCCAGAAACTCAGTCCCATTTTTCATGCACCTTCATTTCTTTCCATTCTGAGTGCGTGACATGCACAACACATTGACACCAGAACACTTGGTACCAGAAAGACCCAAACACAAAAGCATTTATTCTGTTGACTTCCCACTGAGCTCAGTGGGACGCTCAGGGTCTCACCAGGAGCAAAGAGCTGCAATGGTTGGCTGAACTGGAGCCCAAGGAGGAGGCCAGGACCACACAGAGAGCTAGAAAGCACTCCAAGAATACAACCCAGGAGCTTCCTGGCTCTATGTTCCCCATTCAGGACACAGGATCAGGCTTCCTCTCTCCTCTGATGTCATGTAGGAGCAATAAAGGATGGCACAGGAGCCCACATGCGTGATTTGGGGATGGCCTGTGCGTCTTTGATTCACAGTGACTGATGTTCCAGGCAACCAACACAGAATATATTTGAGAGGAGGAATGCAACAAATCTGAACATACCTAATTGAGAGAAAATAAAACTGCACAAATAACTGGCTTGAAAGCAAAGATTAAAAATAATTAAACACATTGGCCACAGTAGTACCAGCTACAGTGATATGTGATGAAAACAATGCACTTCGGGAAATGAGACATTTCTAGATTTTCAGGAGTATTAATAACTTTGAATGAGGCTCAGTGCCACACTCCTCAACCCTCCTTACAAAACAGGAATGTTACAACATATAAAAAGAACACTTAATTTTTAACAGAAGAAACTGTTAAAGCTGCCCTTCACAACACAAAGCCACTCATTAGAGCTTCTTTTTTAGCACAAAGGAAAAGAACAAACTACACATATGAGATGGCCCAAACAGCTGCCTCTACTTTGTTTTGCTTAATGAGTTATCCTGAGGCAGTTTCCCCCGGCACAGACACAAAACCTCAGAGCTCTGCTCGTACTGCTGTGGGCTCCAGCCACATTTAAACACAATGCAGAGGCCTGGAGCTCCTCATGTGCAGAGCACCCTCTGCAAACATCTCCAGCACCACTCCCAGCACCTCCTGCAAAACGCTGACATTCACACTGCCTGTAATGCAAATATCTCTGAGCTTAAAATATCAGCTGAGATATTTCTGAGCTGCCTTCAGTGCTCTTTCCATGAGACAACCCCCACCTCAAAAGGGGTGAAATGCAATAATCAGTCAGTCATGGATGGAAGAAGGATCAAGCACGTCTGCTAGTCCCATCCTTCTTATGTTTGAGATAATCATGGCATTTTGAAGACAATGAGTGTTTTTTGAAACTTCCTTGGGTGAATACTGGCCTTTATGAAGACAGCTGCTTTGAGGGAGCTGCATGTACAAAATGCCTTCACTGAACAGCATCACTTAACTGTGCAGGCATTTTCTTAGATTATTTCCTCTTATTTGGAAGCTTAGCTATTCCAAATATCTTCAATTTTATATTAGCTTAAGTTTAGGGATGTCATCATTGCTGCATATTAACTCACCGGTAAAAAAATCCAATTACAAACTCAGCCTAGAATCCAGAATGAAATGCAGCAGATAGTGCTAAAATCTTTAGGAATTAGAATAACTGCTGATAAAAAAGCCATTATCTTTTCTTGAATGCTTGGTTGCACAAATCCAACTCAAGGTGAGAACAAACAAATTTGGGAGAACTTCTTTGGCATAAACTTGACAAGGGCCTATAAAAACAGCTTTTCAGAAGCATAGCTCAGGTCTGAAATCTTGCAGCAAGAGGATGAAAAAGACATCCAACCTATTAAACCTTAATTTCCTCTCGTGCTCCTCTATGCACAGCCCTACATAGCAGGATGACTTAAAAACTGGGAATGGAAAAATACATGGACTGAGAAAACCACAACTTAATGTAACCTGGCAGGGTTGAAATGCCCTTGAGATGGCAGGTGGAAATCCAGGATCCCTCACACATTCCCATTTGGATGGGATCAATGAAAGAATGACGCTTTCCCTGGAGAAATTAGGGGATGCAGGATCTCTGGTACCAAGGTGATCTGCTGATGGAATTTCTTCCATTTCCCTGGATAAGTCAGCTTGGGTCAAGGGATATCTTCTGTGGAGCATCCCATCTCACTGCTGGGCCAGCTGCTCTTGTTCCTGTCTCTGCAGCATCCCCACACTGGGGAAGGCAGGCCAGCACGACTGCAGGTGGAGATTAGACTGGGAAGCAGCAGGTTGGTTCCTCAACCAAGGTGAGAACAAGAACATCTGGGCCTGGTTGCTGCTTTTGGGATGGCACAGCCTGGACCTGCCGTGGGTTTCAGCTGAGCCTGCTTGGAGGCACAGAATGCAGCCAAAAAAAGGGCAGCTGAGAGTCTCCACTTATGGGACCAAACCTCTCTTTGGCAAGAGAACCCATAATATTTACCAGCTTCATTAAAGATATCCTCACCACTTCCTCAGAAGGTGGAGAGCTCAGCACAAAGGGATGCTGTCCCCTGTGGTCACAGGAAGGACATATGTGTCCTCCTGATGGAAGAGTGGCCGTAGCAGCTCAAATTTGTCTGGAGCCTTTTCCCAATTATCAAAACCAGGTTGTGTGAAAAGTCCATCTGTACACTGAGCCAAAAACATTTTGCACCTAAAAAAGAGATGAGAAGCTTTGTAATAAGGTAGCTCTTAAAACCAGAAATCCAAGATGAACTGAAAGAACAGCTCTTTAATCCAAAGCTCCATATATAAAGAAGTAAATTTATATTGCTGTTGAGGCCACAAAAAATCCCAAAATTAACAGTAGCAGATATGTAGTTCCAGCTGCAGCCAAGCGTGCAAAAACAGCTCACTGCTAAAAGGAGAAGAAATTGCCATAGGTATTCTAGAGAGCTTTCCAATTTGCTGGGTTTGAAGTGGTTTCACTCCAGTTAGTGAGGGTGAGATACAAACACCAAGGGGCTGGAGAATTTAAAAACGCACACAAAGGTACTTTTAGGGAACAAACTCTCAGCAGGTCTCTTTGGCCATGTACCTTGCTTGTCAAACAAACAGTGGTGGAGGAGAGCAGCTCCTCAATCTCGCCAGCCCACTCACTAGAGAAAGATGCACTATTCAATATTGTTTTGTGAAACCCCCAGATTTCCCCGGCCTCCAGCCTAGGAATGGAAAATGGAAAATGTTACAGGTAAAGCAACAGCTGGAGCTGTCCTGAGGTGAGAAGACGGCAGAGGATATAGGGTCATTCAGGTTGGAAAGGACCTTTAACATCATTGAATCCAAATGTTAACCCAGCACTGACAGTCCACCAGTAAATCATGTGCCCAAGTGTCCTATCTACACATTCTTCCAATGCCTCCAGGGATGGTGACTCCACCACTTCCCTGGGCAGCTTGTTCCAATGCTGGGCAGCCCTTCTAGTGAAGGAATTTTTCCTAATATCTGATCTAAGCCGCCACTGGTGCAACTTGAGGCCATTTCCTCCTGTCCTATATCTGGAAGACCCTGACCCCCACCTGGCTATAACCTCCTTCCAGAGAGTTGTAGTGATAGGATCCCTCTCTGAGCCTCCTTTTCTTCATCCGCAACTCCCTGAGCTTCTCCTCATCAGACTTGTACTCCAGACGCTTCCTCAGCTCCACTGCCCTTCTCTGGACACGCTCCAGCACCTCAATGTCTTTCCTGAACTGAGGGGCCCAGAGCTGAACACAGCGCTCGAAGTGTGGTTCCTGATGTCCCTCCAGCCTGGCATTATCCTGGGACATTGTCCTAGGTCTTTTCCAGCAGGGTGGTCAGAAGTCCTTGTAATGAGCCCTGGGGACAGCAGTTTGCCCAAGGAAAGGGCAGCAGAGATGCAGCTCAGAATGAGGAGACTCATGCCACACTCTCAGCCAGAGAGGAACTCACTGTTTCTATCTGCTTTTTCCAGTCTGCTGGTGCCAGCTCAGAAAGGCTTGGAAAAAGCAGTTTTAACTGGAGCTCGTGATCCAGGGTGGAAAAGCCACCATGAATGTCCACTAGTAGGGTCCTCAAGGAGCTCAAGGGTGGTAGGGCTTGTTTCCCTGATCTGTGCAGGATCAGCAAGCTCTGCCCACAGCACACTTGCAGTAACAGAAAGTCTTTACACAGCACCAGTGGGTACTCCCTGGGCTGGATATGTGGCTTAGGCCACAGGGCAGGGACACCCAGACACTCTAGAAAAAAATTCTTTCCCCTTCACCTTTGTGCTAGACACACCTTCTAGCTTTCAGACCAGACCAGGATACAACCCTGGACACATTTTTCACTGTATTTCAAGCAATTCTCCCCATTTTCATTCATAATTTAACCTGCATGGGATTTATGGGCCGAAAGAGTGGTGTTTTAGCTCAGAGGGTATGTGGGACCATCAGTGTGGTCCAGCTTATGTGCGTGGACCGAGCTGGAGGGCTGCAAAGTATGCACAGAGGGGAAAGGGGGCACATGGGGGGTGCAGAGGCCAGCAGCCCCCCAAAGGGAGCAGTCTCCCCCTTGCAGGCAGATGGCAAAGACTTGAGGAAGAAGAGAGTGCGTTCACACCTAGGGAGATGATTTGGATGCAGGCAGGGAAATGTGGCAGGGTCTGGCCGATTTGGCAGGGCTGCTGCTCGTTGTTATAGCAACAGGAGGAGTCTGCTGCCAGCTGAAAGGATGGAGCCGAGGATGGGCGACATTTTTAGAAAGCACAGGAGGGAGTTTGAATGGGTAGAGAGAGGGAAAAGTTGTAGGTATGGAATCCAGGATGGCAAATGCAGATGGATGACTGGGATATGTGGGAATGGAGGATTCTCCCCACCTGCATTCTTATGGTCCCATTGCAGTCCTTCCCTGGGCCAGAGGGAGGGTCTGGCTGGGGTCTCTCTCCTGCCAGGAAAGGGCTGCCAGGCCACAGAGGGCACATCAGTGCTCTCTGGGGTGACAGCAGGATGAACACCACAGCTACCGGTGTGGGCAGTGGAAGGCGCCAGAGGGGGGATAGCACAGGGACGTGCTTGCTGCTGGAATTGCAGCAGGAGCTAAATCCTCTGCAATGACCCCAGACTGCAACAATGGTGGCTGTTGCCACGTAAGGTGAAGGACCAGCGACTGGAGAAGGCTGTTCCAAGCACAACCCTGGAACTTTCGGGCTTATCACATCTTCAAATCGTCCTAAGAATGCCTTGGGTCTCTGCAGGGATCTGCCGGTGGATAGCCCCAGAGACTCCACGACAGCCATCACAGAATACTCCATACCAGACGGAGCGTTTGAACACAAGACACCAAACACCCCTCTGTGAATCCAGCTCCTGAGTTACCGAGGTCTTGAAACACACTCAGTCAAGGCTTTTTAGTACGGTGAGCCAGCGATGTCTTAGTGGGAGTGTTAATGACATTTGCACAACAAAAATCACGAAATAATAAAGCACCAGTCACTCAGTCTCGACAGCTCAGCGCTGCGGTGTTTTTAGAGGAAAGCTTTGGAGGGGGAAGGAAAGGTAACCCCTCGATCCCGCTCCGCTCCGCTTTGCCCAGGAGAGGGCAGCAGCCGGTGGGAGTTGCGCGGGGGCTGCGGGAGCATCCCCGCTGCATCCCGGCCCTGGCAGCTGCGCGCTGGGAAAGGACCCGGGTAAGGAAACGCCTGCTCGGCAAATCCTTCAAACAGGCTTTTTATGGCTTTAAGGAGGGCAATTTGAGTTTGTCCACGCATTGCTTCTGTGTATTTTAGGCTTCTTGCTAATCATAGAATGGCTTGGGTTGGAAGAGAATTTAATGATCACCTAGTTCCAACCCCCCGCCATGGGGAGGGATGCCTTCCACTACACTAGACCAGGCTGGTCAGGGCTCCACCCAACCTGGCCTCGAACACTTCCAGAGATAGGGCATCCATAATTTCTCTGGGCACCGTGTTCTAGTGACTCCCACCCTACAAGAAAAGAACATCTTCCTAACATCTAACGTACTCCTCTATTAGTTTAAAACCATTCTCCTTGTCCTGTGACTATCTGCCCACATTAAAAGTTGCTCCTCCTCAATTTTGCAAGGCCCCTTTAGGTACTGGAACGCCACAATGAGGTTTCCTCAGAGCCTTCTCCAGGCTGAACAACCCCAGCTCCTTCAGCTGAGATGCTCCTGCCCTCAGATCATCTTTGTGGTGTCATCTGCACCCACTGCAACAGCTCCATGTCCTTGTGCTGAGCCCCAGAGATGGATGCAGCACTCCATGTGAGGTCTCACAAGGTCAGGGGCAGTAGAGAAGGAATCTAGGAACAAACTTTTGCCATCCTCCTTTTCACCCCCATAGGGTTTTTCTCATCATGGTCCTTTTAAAGTAGGGCTCTGAGATAAAAGCTCTGAGATGTCTATATTGGTTTCCCATTTATGCTGACAGCCACTCTTTAATTTTTAATCCCACCTGCTCCTGGTCCCTGCATACCCAATATTTCCCATCTCCACTCCCCACATATCAAGGGCTTGGGCTGGGTTTCCCTCCACGCTGCAGTAGTCAGCCTCAAACACCCATTTTAGGATCTATCCCAAGGATTCTTCGTTAATTAAATGCCTTTCATTACAAACCAGCCCTGGGAAATAATCCAAATGCAAGGAGGCCTGAATAGGCAGGAAGAGCTTGGGGTGAAAGGAAACAATAGGAAAGGAATCAAAAACACAATGAGGCTTCAGGGGAAATAAAAAGGCACATGGTACATTAGATGTGAACACAGATACAGGCTGTGTGCATCATCCTCAGAGTTGCTGTTTAACCTTTGGGTACAAGGTGGAAACCTTCATCGGTCAGGCACTTGCCTTCCCTCTGTCTGTTCATCCTTTTTAGCACCTCCTTTTGCCTCCCTAATCCCTGCTTTCCAGCATCAGGACTGAGCAGATCCAACTACAGAAGGGCCTGAAGGCAATTTGCAGTTCACCTCTGGTCTGGTTATCATAACAATTTCCTAATACACAAGGAATAGAGTTCTTGGTATAAAGCAAAAGCAACTCCCTTGCAACCAGAAAATGATAAAAAAATGCAAGATCTCTGTTTGAAGAGAATTTACTACTTGGTATTTATTAAGATAATTCTATTTTTATTAGAAATGAGAGTAAAATTTCCCTAACAAACCAAAGGTTGTGACGTATGGGACCCACCGGGCTTAGAAAATTCCCCAAATCCACTTTGTTGCTGAGCTCAGCTCACGAAGGCGGTTCCCTGAAATTGCATGGAGCAGAATTCACTGAAAGGATTAGCACCAAAGGATTAGCACCAAAACGAAGCTGGATGAAGACAAGTGCTCAAACTGCACATTAGAGAAAATCACCCCTTACGGCCCACAGCCACAGTGATGAAGGACTTCCCAGGTTTGACAGTGTAAGTTTAGGGGGTGTCTCTCTTTTTCTGCTGCTACTGATGAAAGCAAATTCCTGAGTAGCTTTTCATCAGAGAATATTTTAGGTTTCTTTTACCAAAGGAAGGACAGATAACCAGTTGGACACAACCCCTCCTTCAGGGAGACCATTTCACATGGGCTGGGTTGCCGTGTCCTGACTCCAGAGCAGGCGGGTTTCAGTGCTCCACAGGCAGCTCCCTCTACCTTTCCGTACATACCTCAAATGAACCCCACTAAGGGGCTTAGGCTTGCTGGGTGCTCTTTAATTTTTGAGCACAGTAAAGCAGACTTGGCATTTTGATTGCATTATTAAAGATTTGTTTCCGAATAGCTGAAGAGGGGGAAAGAAACATGTTTCTCCATCCCATTTAATCAGGCTGAAGCTTCTATGTGCCAGCCTCAATCTGTGTTAAATCGCTCATGCCATCCACCCGAGAGATTAGACTTGGGTGGGTAATGGGAGTTAATTTTGAAAATGATTACTCAGATAATTAAGTACTATGGCTGTAGCAGTGGGTGATTCTGGCTATTGGAGCCCCGTCTCAGGCTTCACGTCCTCTTCCTTCCCTCTCACCACTGTGGAGATGCCACCTCCCCTCCTGCTGGTCAGCATTTGGCCTGGGGCAGATCCCTCCTCTGCAGTCCCCTGCAGAGGCCACATGTCCCCTCCACGGAGCTGGGCTGACTCCATGGCACCAAGCACCAGAGCCAGTGAGCACAGTGCAGAGACGGGCTCTTTATCACATTATGAACCACACAGACATGAAAGGCCAAATTTACTAAAGGCATCCAGGTGCCTCATCTATCCTGGGATGCGAAACTCCATGAAGAAGAGTGGGTGGCTTGGAGGTGGCGTTTGAACTGCCCAGCTTCAGAATCCGTGCAAGGTAGACAATGTTCTCTATGAGTCAGGCCTTGTGGGCTCCTCCACAGTCAAAGGAAGGCAACTGCACTCCACAAGGCTGATGGCTCTGCTCTAGTATCAATTAAAAGTGGATGATTAGCTCAAATGCATGTACTTGAGGTTCAGCAAATTACAGAAGCAGTCCCTGCTAACCTCAGAGAGGCTCCACAGGCCATAGGATGGACTCACTGCAGCCCTCACCTAGGACTGCAGCAATGCCAAAACACAAGCTGTGGAACACAAGCACTGGAGTGACAGTCAGGGTATCTGTGCTCTATTACCACCACCAAATACTTCCTCTGGCCACCAATTCCATTGAGGAGAGTCATCCTTAATATTGACAAGAGCATCACAAACTCAGACAGATGAGATTCCAAATAGAGCACACTTTAAAATGGCAGGGGGAGGGGGAAAGTATCTTGTATTTCCACTCCTCCAGATCTCATCAAGCATCTGTGCTCTTTCTATTGTAATGCCTTCAGAACCTAACTTGCCCCCCAGTTCTTTCCCCCACAGACATCAGTTCTGATCCCATGGAAACTGCACAGCAGCAGCTCTTTGGTCTCCAGTTATTTTCTTAAGTGCAACTGGACACAAGTGCCACCAGGCATTTTAGGTTACAGGCACTATCCACAGACCCTTTAAGAGCAGCTAAGGGACCTCGAGGTACTTCTTTCCACATAGCTATGGCATGACACAACCCATCTGCCTACGGCCACAGGAGCACAGGCAAAGCCCCCAGTGGACTGGTGCTTGCAAAGCCATATGACAAAACCTATTAGCTCAATGCAATCCAAAAAAGCAGACAAAAGGAGGATCATCTTTTCTTCTGGACATGCTATAAAAGCAGATCACACGCTCTCGCCATTTTCTTTCTGGAGCTGGAGTGAAATATCAAAGGGTAACTCAAAACACATTTCACTACACCTGAGGTAAGACAGCACAGGGCAGTATCTCCAACAGACCATAGAAACTCACCCTTTACTAACTCTGTTCTTTCTTACCTCCCCTGCATCTGAGACCTCCTGGAGCAGGTCCAGCATCATTGCATCAGCAGTACTGCCAGGACCATTCCACATGCTAAGCAGTTTCTGAAAGAAAAAAGCATTTCCTGACATCTGTTCTGAATTCACTGCTCTCCTCCTCCTCCAGCTCCCCCTCCATTGCCACCTGCCTGGCTGACCAGGGCTCACCAGCATGAGCTGAGGATCTGTGGAGAACTGATGGCACACACCTCTTCCAGCCCTGCCCATCCCCTGCTACTTTCCCTGTCTGCTGTGGACACATGATTTTGCTCTTTGGCACTGAGCTGTCTGACCCACACCCAGCAGATCATTTGTGCCTGTGCTTTCTTTCTCATGCCCAAATCTTTCCCACTAGAACCACAGGTTGGAGCTTTGGCTAAATTAAAAAGAGCATTGTAGGACTTGACCCCAGAACCAGGCTCATCACTCTCTTCTCACTCCTGTTTGAAATGGATTGAAATTACAATGCTGACAATTCCAAGGATAGGGAATGACCTCCACAATTACTTGACTCCCACTGGACGGTGCTACCTGAAAAGCAGCACAGTCCTGCTAAAAAATTTCTGCATCAAATATATTCAAAGAATTATACTGCTAAGAGACACAGCAAACTCCTTCTGCCAACTTTTGCACATACAAACAGGAATGCAGAGTTTTAATGAACCAAGAGTCATCATGATCTTGATACCTCCCCCCACACTGCAGAATTTTAAACAATCTGGACATCTCAGTGCAGCCCCCAAGGTTTTGTTTTTGGCCGGATATGACAGACACCACCACATACACCAAGCATGTAGTAGATTTTATTAAGCATAGCTTTGGTTCTAAGTATTCCACCCTCATTCTTGTAATACCTTTAGTTAAAAACAATTATACAAGAGCAAATACAAAAAATATTAAATTATGAAAACAAATCCATTAAGGCTCCCTTTTTATATTTATATGTATTTATATATGTACACTCAAACAAGTGCAGATATTAACAGAAGGTTAAAGCCACAAAAATGCTAAAAAATTTACCACTATACTATCAAAAGCAAGAGTTTTAAAAAAAGTACAAAGTGGTTAAGTGAGCGATTTTCAAATCACTGAAGTATTTTCTGGATTGCTTCAAAACCCATATAGCTGAAGGGCAGAGCAGGAATTGCTCACGCTCACTGCCAAGCAGTTTCTTACTTGAGTAGCTGCACAGGACACTTGTGGTGTGACTAACTGGCCACCCATTGAAGGGTTGCCCAATCCTGACTTCAAAGACAAGCTTTTGCCAGTCAAAATCGACATGAAGGTGGCTGGGGTTCCTAGACTAAAGGATTAGCAGGATTTGAAGATGTTCTAACACACACGTTGATGTTCTGTTCACACGGAGAGTTAATTCCAATGAAAAACAAAAAACAACTTCATGCTGTATGTACAAGGAATTTTTCTGGCCTCCTGTGTTCCAGAAAGAGAAACTCTACCCTGAATCACAAGCTAACCTGGGGAGAAAGCAGACTGCCTTCAGCCTTGAGGGCCCAATCCAACACATCCACTGAAGCCAAAAAGAGGGTCTTTGTCCCCCACTGCCCCTGGTGCCACCAATTTCATTTCATTGTGCATGTGTGGTAGGATTGCCATGATCACCAAGGGGAAATGACTGACACGAAATTATCTGCTCAAGCCACAGGAAGGGTTTCTCACTCACTTCTAGACTCTTCCATACTGAGCAGAAGGTTAATGTGGAGCTGAAACCAAGAGGCAGGATGTTTGGTAGGCTGGGAACAGCTAAGATAAAGCATGAGAGTGGCGTGGAAGGCTTGGACATAGTGCTGTCTCAACAACATGAAACAAAATCAGTGCAAGTGTTGGAATGATGTGTTGCCAGAGAAGATCCTCTCGTGCCAGGAGAAAGGAAGAAGAGAAGAAAGAACCTGCAGCATTCAGGGTGTTCCTTTGTTGAGATGAAACATAGAAGACTCTTACATTTGGCCTTGGTCTTTTGTATGTCCATAATCTGAACAGTCTGTTAGACCATCTTCACATTTAATCTTCTAGACGTGAGTCACACTGCAAACCTCAATCAATGGCAATATGCTTATCACAATTCAATTTACCCTCAATCTGATTATGTCCTCACAAAAATGCCTGTATCTTGACAAATTAAAGTTTGTATCTAGGAAGCATTTCTAATTGTGAGTGTTTTGTCCCAAGTGCTAATCTGAAACTGTATTTAAAACATCCAATACTTACAGGAAAGGCAAAAGGAATTATAAAAATCAAACCAACAACCCTCCACCACACCTTTACAATACAAACATGCCACTGCTGATAATAATAAAAAGTGTTCTCAAACAGTTATGTCCAATGTAATTACAAAGTAGAAATTATTGTGTTTAGCATCCTAAGGCAAAGGCTAGGGATTAGATCCTCAGCTGATATGGATGAACACAGTTTCAGTGAGAGCTAGGGCCGTTCTGACCGAGGAAGATGAGGATTTCTCCCCAAATTGTGAAGATATATCTGCACCAAATCATACCAGGTAAGAATCTAGTTCTATAATCCTACATGAGCAATCTGTTCCCCATTCCTCATCCCAGGCTTTCCTGGATAATTAGTAGTCATAAGCATGAAGGATCAGATTCTGTCATCCCTGTGCAAGATGAGCAATATTTTATTTAATGGCAAGTCACAGGGGCAACCAGTGGAAAGGCAGAAGATGACAGAATTGGAGCCAAAGTCTCAGCGGTAACACACTTCTCTTCTTTCTTGAGGCTAAATGAGGGATGGGATAGAATGAATTTCATTTTATGCCTCATTTTAGGGGAAAAAAATTCATTTCAGTAGATTACAGTGATCAGTTTGGTCTGGTTTAAACACTTCTCTACTGTAGAAACTGCAACATGTGTCTGCAAGCAAAGAGTAGGAACTGACGGCAGATCAGTCCCAGCAAATGAGTTCAAACACTACCAAGTAATGCGTTACCACTGCACTCTGTTCAGCAAGTCCTTGGAGGAGAAAGGCCACGACACCAAAGGAAGCAGGATTTCAAAACATGAGAAGACAGATGATTTTGCTTTGAGAGGTAAATTCACAGGTAGCACTGCACAGGCCTGTACACAACAGTGTAACTTTATGGACAGAGACAAATCAGCCTCTGGAGTCTCCCTGGTGAAAGGATCATCAGATTTTCGCTCTTTCATAGCCCAAATTCTACACACCAAACAGCAAGAAATGGGCTTTAAGGCTCCTTAACTTTTCACTGCTGGTGAATTTTAAGCATTCTCATCTTGCCCACAGCTGCCTATCCTAGTGGGGATGGGCAGCAGTAATCAGCACAGCTCATACCCTCCTAGATTTAGTAAAAATTCCAACTAAACACAAATTATTTTGGGATATACACAGCCTAGATGGAGGTCTAGATGGTAGAAATCTACCTGCACAGCAAAGCTTCGTAAGATATCACAGGAGGATTTTTGTTCTGTTTTAAAGCAAAACATCATCTGTGTATCTCCACTAAACTAGGATCACAAGAGTTAAAGCAGTGCAACACTGAAGCAGTTTCTCTAGTATCCCTGGTTAAAATCTCTGAGAAAGCACGTCAGCCTGGTCCATGACACTGAACTGACAAAGACACTCCTTATCCATTGATCTCAGGACTGTATTTGGCAAGTCGATCTGTTTACAATACTGTCTTTTTAATCCACATGTCCCAGGAATTAAAAATCTCATCTTCAGTTAAGTGTCAGCTGGATGCTGTTATTTTCCCTCTTGAGGGGCAAATGTGAGACAACTTGCAAAAGCCTCTCTCTGCAGGAAAGCTGGAAGTCTTAGCAGGCGCTGGCTCTAGGAGTCTGGTGCTTCTGTTGCTTCCTGGACCGTCCTCCTCAAGTTGCCCTTGACTTTGACAAATTCAGGCGCATTTTCCTGCTCTTCCTGTATCTTCTGCTTCTCCAGTTCCAGCTTAAAAGGGAATCACATGTTAAAAAAAAAATTATAGAAATCATCGAAATACAAGACTACATCATTGAAATACAAGACAAAAAACTAAAGGTTTCAATAACTGGCCATGCCAAAGTCTTTAAATTGCTTCCTTTCTTTGTTTCATGGAAAAGATAAAATTGCCTTTCTTTGGGAGTATCTGTTCTCACAAGCAATAAATCTTTCCAAATCCTCGGCTCTAGCTTGTTCCAGATGTCCACCTTCGCCAGACAGACAAAAACTCTGCAAGCCCAGTACAAGAACAAGATGAAGCATTTTTAAGGAAATTCTTGGACATCTTCATTAAAGAAACAACAGTAATTCCTTTCTCTGGCTTTTACAACAGAACAAGGAAGAATGTGCCTCGTGGGAGAACATGTGAACAGCTACTACTGAGCACACTTGCAGAACTGATTTCTGAACTTTTAGGTATGGAGTTCTGTATCTAACTTGAGCCTCTTTAGGAGTATCTGGTTTGTCTATCACAAAAAGCAATAAAAAACTAAAAAATATTCCTTAGCCATTCATTTTTGAGAGCCCATTCACTGACTTTTTTTAACCAACTTGGAGCTCCTGCCCATGCAGGCATTTGAAATTTTCATGTGAGGAATGGAAATGCTCTATGTGGCAAGGCTATGCAGTGCCCATCCAGCACAGGCTCACACATGGCACAGAACATGGATTGTTTAGTGATCCTCAGGGAAGGCAGATGAGTTGGCAGAGAGGAAAAAAAGCCTTTAGAAAACTAACAAAAGTGCCTGAAAGGAGCTTTTTTTTCTTTTTAAACAGACCAAAGTCTCCCTGATTAACGGGGACCACGTACAGCTCACCTAAATAATCTCTCCTTTGTCTCTGGTTCACCGACAAGGGACATGCCTTGTTTCCGTAAATCACAACAATGTCACTCCATGAGTCATGTTGTCAATTAATGCCATTCCTATGATGTTTACAAAGTCACAGAACCGTTTGCAATGGGCAGGCTTTTCCTCTTCTAACAGAATTTTCTAATCTACATAATCTATGTTGGATGGCTCAGTTTCAAATCAAATCTTCCTACAAGCTGAACCATTCAAAGCTGGGCCCTTAAGAGAGATAAGAAAAATGACAGGATGATACACTTAAAAATACAATAGCTTTCTCCAGAAATATTTCTAAGCCTAATTAAAACAAAAAAAACCCAACCTATAATGAGACCCTAAAACCTAAATAATGACTGGATTACATGTCATTTTTAATAGTAATTATTTGATTTAATTGATTTCTATCGAGAAACACAGGAGATACTGTTTTAAAGCATTTATTTATAGCATTCATTTATTTAAATATAAATGCATTGCTTGATGCACAGTGACTTCTCTGATGAGCTGTTTCACTGTAGAGATATTTCCTTGCAGGCACATGAAGTGCTTCCAGAGGCATAGAGACATTTGGCTGGCCCCGTGCCTGGCAAAAAGCTTCACCACAAGGAACTCCAACTCTACATCATCTCCACACCCAGGGTCTGAGGACCTCTTCTTTCATTTGAAAACACCAATGGGCTCACACATTTCAAGACTATGAAAGATCTTTTTAAAATAACCTAGTTTCCTACATAATGCAGGAGAATCAATTGATTTTTCAAAATTCATTAAATGTAGCTTTGATGCACTACAGCCTAACAGCCGTTCTAGGTGGATCACAGACTACAAAAATTGACTAAATCACCACAGTTTCAATGGTTAAATAGTGTCAGTGCTCCACACACATTCCTGTTGGCTGGTGCAGGATTCACTGGACCAAAGGCAGACGCCATATGCAGTTCCTATACAGTAAGTGACAACAAATAGGTAATTAAAGAGCGTGATTTGACTTATCCTAAGAGATATCTGCATTTAATCAGGGGAAATATGAGAAATATTGGCTGCTGCTTCTTTCCTGTCTACAAAGGAAGCCTCAGGTGAGGAGCTCAGATGCAGATGTGTAAAGGTCTGTTATTCCCCATCTTACCTGCTCCAGTTTCTGCTGCCGTTTCAGTAGCTCTATTTCCAGGTCTGACTTCTTCTTTTGTGCTTCCTCTTCTTTTTGTTGTTTAATAACTTGATCTCGTTTCCTTTTCTCCATCACTTTCTGTAGCTCTGGTTTGTTCTGAGGTGCAAGACCCCTTCAAATTACATGGTGGGGAGAAAAAAGAGAACAGTTTCAATTAGCAGGAATTCACACAAAATTGCAGGCAGCTTTATTAAAATCAAGTAGTTGCCTATTTAGATACATTGGGATGTAAATAAATAATTAAAAGGAAAAAACATGCAGACATTTGCCTGGTTTCTAACCAGCACCCTAAGCTAGAATTTAAGCCATAAAATCACCAAAGATATTTCTCTTTAATGTGCATGCTGGTATTTCTCCTATATAATTCATTAACTTTCACCTTTAGTCTTTCCTGTATTCTCTCAAGTCCAAAAGAATGGATTTAAAAAACCACCACAAATCAAGACACTATCAAGAGCTAGAAATAAATTCTGGACAAGAAGAATTTGCTTGGTGGCCAGTAATTCAGAGCAGCTGTGTTCCGACAGTCCTGTGCAAGGTATTCTGCCCATAGAAGTTTGCATGGACAAAACTAAAAAGTGGTCTGTCACACTGCTCTTGGAAATCATGGATTCTCTCCTTTTCTTGACAATGTAACAGCTTTACCCATGCCTGGCTGTGAAGCTATTTCCAGTGAGAGCTCCCAGGCTACATGAAACATCACAAAGAGCCTAAGAAAACAAAAATCCAGAATAAAAAAGTTGCCGTCACCTTGGAGACCAGACAAAGCCTGGAGGATTCTCCCTCTGACAAGCCTTTAGGTGCTACATGAACTGAATGTTTTGAGCCTGTTCAGCACAAATTGCTTTCCAAGCCAGCTACTCTGGAATGAGAAAGCTCACTCCTTGGAAAGATGCATGACATTATTTATACAGGCACACACATGGATACTCACTCCTACTTACTTTTGTGACTTCAGCTATTTCTTTTATCTCTGTAACGCTATCATGGTTTCAAAATTTGTTATAAAATTCAAATTCTCCCTGTTATTCGGGTATTAGCATCACTTACGGTAGAGCAGAGAGATCTCAAATTTGTCTTTGTTATTATTGTCTTTCCTGTGAAGACGATTATGTGAAAGCATCCAGCATTAAGTTTAACAACAACCATTTTTTATTTTAACTTTTAAGAAATTCAATAATCTGAATAAACTTTCAGAAAGCGTATTTTTACCCTTCCTACGTGCTATACATCTGTGGTTGCCTAATTATTCATTAATTATCATATCTGACAGCATGTCCAATAAAACATTAAAATGCCATTTTATGGTGGCATCTAGGAATGACTCCATATATTATGCAACACTCTATCCCTGTACATACCCTGACAGCAAAATCAAATATTTAGCAACACCAAATGCTGTTCCCTATTTCTCATAATAGATCTCATGGCCTGAGTGCAACAGAAGCTACAAGACTGTGTTCATATTTTATGTTTCATGCTATTTTAATTACATTTTAGCACATAAAACTGAAGTCAGGCAGGAAAAGCTAGAGTCATTTTTTACTACTACTACTACTACTGCTACTACTGCTGGATTGGTGAGAGCAGAATCAGTGGAAGCTTCCACACTGGCAGTCAGCAGTCAAGACAGCCACAAACCAGAGAGCAGCTGCTAAGTAACATTTTGTTGCTGCTTTTCTGACTACGCATGCACCGTAACAAAGCCGAGGCACAGACTGATTCAGATGTGCTGTAACAAAGGGAACCTGCAGAAAGTACAAGTAAATACAACCCCTCAGTCCAATTGGGTGAGGGTGGCAGATCTGTAACAGAACTCTAATGTCAGTCCTGTTTCCACTCCCTTATGTGAAAAGGAAAAGCAACAAACTGGGGGATACTGGATTAACTGGGGTCTTGTATCACCTCCTGGTGACTGTTCTGGTTAAATTACAGATCCTAAGGCTTTGATATAGAGGAAGCAAAATGTGTTGCAACACAAGTTACAGCTGATAGGGTTACCACCTCTGGCAGTGACAGCACAGATACTCCACAGAGCTGAGGCTGACTCCTAATAAGCAAAAATAAAAGTGACCAATACCTTGAGGTAGCACCACCTG